>SKCR01017064.1:0-380924 GCA_019454045.1 Zanthoxylum bungeanum | reverse complement strand
GGATATTAGAAGGGTGAGGGCAATTTTGGAAATTGTTGTAATAAATTTAGAATTTATTAAATTAGACCTGCGTGTCCAGCTTATTATCTCTATTCTCTTTGTATTTCTCTTCTCACCAATTCCCCTCAATATAAATGAGGTTTCTTTAGAAGCATTATGTAATTGGGTAGAAGTAAGAATAATGCTAGTGGGAGAGAGGAAAGTGAGATTTGTTCTAGGAACAAATTTGTTATATATCCATCCGCATATCATTATTAATTTATTTCGCGCCTTATTATGCTTTTAGAATGCATGCTTAAGGGTGTATGATGAGACCTAATTAAAGATATGTCAAATCACGACAAAAACCCTCATTTTATATTAAGCGTTTTTCCTTCCATTGAGTGATTCTCTCTCAAGATCCAAGATTGGCATTGGTTTGTTGGCCAAAGTCAAGACATTTGTCCATCTGTGGGACACAGGAACTGGGCGACGCATGCTGTCCTAGGCTCGCGGCCTAGTTGGGAGTACGGAGTAGCCCGCGGGGGACTAAACCAGAGAGTAATGGAGTCGCCACCCGGTGTGAACCGGGAAAATGAGATTTAAGGCCGCACTCACCCCTCGCAAGGGAAGACCTCAAACCGTTGGGTTCGGAATGGTCCCTTACTTATGTCACTTGCAATAAAAGGATTTATGTAATAATTCAATCAAGCTTAAGTAACACTTATTTCCAAGAGTATCATGCTTCTAAATTCACATGTATAAAATAAAACTTACACCTAAATTCACATATATCTCTCATCTAAGATTGCATGCTTGAAAATACATCAAAGTAACAACGAACATACAATTTCATTAGCATATCATGTTCATGAAAACACAAGCATACATACAAGCATACATGTGAGCACTTTTCCAAGTGATACATGGAATTGTATCCCAAGTACAGACCGCACTACCGTCCATTCGGAATCGGCTACGGAATTTATGTCTGAGTTTCCATCCGATATACCACAAGAAATAATACTCAAAAGTCATCATGATATAGGTATATGAATCGTAATACGTTAAACCAAGGCTAAGGTAAATGACGCAACCAATGGAATAGACATGCTTTTCATTATGATGTGCAAAAGATAAGAATGACTATATGGGGGGTTTCATAAGAAAATCACCTAAGAAACAATTATACATGGCATGTGATGAAAATGTCTCAGTTCAGTGTGTTGGCGTTCGTGTAGCGTTCGTAAACGCGTTCGAACGGTAAACAGAAGGTTCGCGTTCGTATGGCGTTTGATAACGCGTTCGAACGAGACCAGACAGAAGACACGCGTTCGTGTAGCGTTCTGAAACGCGTTCGAATGGTAAACAGAAGGTTCGCGTTCGTATGGCGTTTGAAAATGCGTTCGAACGAGACCAGACAGAAAACATGCGTTCGTGTGGCATTCTGAAACACGTTCGAACGAGGTTACAACAGTGACCTCCAAAATGCAGCAAACGATACGACACATACATGGACAGATGAATACATGACATCTAGTAAACAATAACGGGCTAAGAACGCGGCAAAGCATCGTGGTAAAGGATTTTAACCTCTCAAAATAGAGGACCCTTAATCGCACTTACTAAGCCCATGCGCAATCAACACAACAAATATATAAAAAGGTAAAGACAATGATATCGTGCTTCGTATACCCGATTAGATACATCTTACATCCAACAGGGTATACATCAATCGGCGCGGCAAAACATCGTGGTAAAAGGTTTTAGCCCCTCCAAATATGGGACCTTTAATCCGACTTACTAAGCCCATGCACTCGATTGCATCATGCATACAAAGAATTAAAGACAATAATATCAAACTTAGTGTGCCCGATTGAACATATCTTGCATTCAACCAAACACACATCAATCGGTGCGGCAAAGCATTGTAGTAAAGGATTTCAACCCCTCCAATTAGGAGACCTTTCATCGCACCTACTAAGCCCATGCACTCGATTGCATCATGCATGCAAATAACGTGCGGAGTTCAAATGACAAAAAGAAAATAAATAAATCAAAGCAACATGAAACAAAAGAAGGTGCCGTTTACTCAAGCGGTACGTGGAGTGTATCCCAAGTACAGACCGCACTACCGTCCATTCGGATTCGGCTACGGAATTTACGTCTGGGTTTCCATCCTATATGCCACAAGAGACGACACTCTTCATACATCCAATACCCACAACATGCATCATACACAAACAAGATTCAACAATAATTAAAATACAGTCAAAATAAATAACAAAAAATCAAATAAAGATGAGTGTGGAAAGTACCCTCAGGTCTAACCTTTTAAGTCATCTTCGGACTTGCGTTTCGCGGAGATCGGAAGGGGTAAAAGCTCCTTATTCTTCCGGTTCACTGGTTCAACGTCTTAGCTCACTGTTTTGCTGCTTTGCTCGCCGTCTGGTCTCCGTTTTGCTGCTGTTTCTTCTGTATTTCTGCTCACTGTTCAGGTCACTGTCTTAACGTTTCAACGAACTGTTTCGAGTGTTTTTCGTGGTTTTTTTTTAGTGTAGTTTTGTGTGGTTATTTCAAGGATTATAAGTGCAGTTTATGTTACTGTTTTAAGGGATTTTAGGGACTGTTTTGGGAGTGGTTGGGCTGTGTCCAGGCGTGTTTCAAGGGCTGTTTGGGGTGTGTTTGGGCTGCTGTTTGGAGGTATATTTTCGGTGATGGAGGGCTGCTGTATGGGGGAGATTTTCGGTGATGGGTAGAGGTTTAGGGGGTGCTGTTTCGGTTATGGAGTGGAGGAGATGAAGGGAATTGTTTGTGTTCTTCTTGTTGCTATTGCCGTGAGTGGCTAAGGCTCTTTGTGTTGTGATTTTGTGTGAGTTATCTGTATGAGCTAGATGATGCATGTCTTGGTTAGGGGTTGTTTATATAGAGAATGGCTAGGGTTTCACCTTGTCTCACAAGGAAGGGATTTTGGCATTAAAGAGAGATATGATTTGGTGTTAGACAAGGAAAGCAGGGATTTGATGGGGGGAAATTTGTTTAGATTAGGAAGTCAATATCTTTAATTTGTTATGATTGATTTTAATTAGGCATGATATTGTTAAGTTTGGTATAAGATATATTTGATTTATCTTTATTAGGCATGCAATTTCTTTAATTTGTGTAAGTATTTTTATTATCTTGGTAGGTGATTATTTAGATTTTATTTGTTTTATTTAATTGGTATATGACTTAATTAATTATTTTATTTAATTACATTATCTAATTAATATTTAACTTAATATTTGATTTAATTTGGGTGTGTTTTAAGTGGGCTTGGGCTAGGCTAGGGTGCATGTGGGCTAACAGCAAAACCAGAAATACCGACACCGTTCGAACGCCAATTCGAACGCGACACAAACGCCCGCAATCTGCCTGGCGTTCGAACGCATTTACGAACGCAGCACGAACGAAAACAGTGAACATGTGAAACGACTCTGGTAGCATACTCATCCTGAATTTCCCCTTCCGATATCCGTTTCTCGCGACTTCCTTGACTTAAAAGGTAGTGCCTCCAACTGAGACTCATCATCGGGTTTCACATGCAAAAATGCAATGCCTACAGTCGCCCCCACTTTGATGGGACTTGTGCAGTGTGTGACTTTGAACAGTCTTATCAAAGTTATGCAATGCATTTTTTACTTACCTGGCTCGCCTGCTGCTTCGAGCTGAGTTGGTGCGGCAGTGGACCTCGATCCTGGGACGCATCCCAATAACAGCAACTGACAACGGGGGCAACCTCGACCCAATACCGCTGACAATAGGGACCTCGCCCTCAAACTGATGATGTAGTGGGCACCTCGACCCTGGGACGCATCCCGAAAACTACAACCGACAACGGGGGCACCTCGACCCAACACCGCTGACAATAGGGACCTCGCCCTCAAACTGATGATGTAGTGGGCACCTCGACCCTGGGACGCATCCCGGAACTACAACCGACAACGGGGGCACCTCGACCCTGGGCACCTCGACCCAACACCGCTGACAATAGGGACCTCGCCCTTAAGCTGATACTAATGTGGGCCTCGCCCCAAACTGTTGCTGATGTGGGCCTCGCCCCCAGATTGATACTGATGTGGGCCTCGCCCCTTGAGACCCATCCAAAACTGAAACTGTGTTGACGCTGTTTGGTTCATTTCTGCCGCTTTTTCTTTTCTTCGAACCTGCGAACACAAAACAAAAACAAACACGGAAAGAATGCAATGTTACGTGTATGCATGAATGATTTTCCTACTCCGTTGGGTTAGGTCTTCTGTCAATTCCCTCAGGCAAAGTACTGCTTCAATCTGTCCACGTTGATCGGCTCGGTGAACTCGTTTCCTTCCAAGTCTGATAACTTCACTGCCCCATTTCTCATTACCTTCTGCACTATGTAAGGTCTTTCCCAGTTAGGTCTGAATTTTCCTCTCGGATCTGTCGTCGACGGCCTCGACTGCTTAAGTACCAAATCACCTTTCTGATTTGGTGGGGCGTACTTTCTTGTTGAATGCTCGGGCTAGTCTCTTCTGATACAACTGCATGTGATACAAAGACTTCGTTCTCTTCTCATCCAATAGTGCTAACTGATCAAACCTCTGTGCGGCCCAATCCTGTTCCGGTAATTCTGCCTCTGCTAATACCCTTATAGACTGTATTTCCACTTCTACTGGCAATACTGCTTCCATTCCATAGACCAAAGAGTAAGGTGTGGCCCATGTTGCCGTTCTTACTGATGTTCTGTACCCCCACTGTCAACTGCCCCATTTGCCTGCGGCCTGTACGGTGATGACTTATGGTGGCCTATCCCATACCTCTGTAACATTGCCTTCGTCTCTCCTTGAAACTGAACTCTGTTGTCTGTCACTACATGATGTGGCATACCATACCGACAAATGAGGTTCCGAGCTATAAACTTTGCCATCTGCTTTGCTGTAACATTACGGAATGATTCGGCTTCCACCCACTTCGAGAAGTAATCTACTGCCACTACTATGAAGCGATGCCCATTCGATGCATTCGGTCGAATTTCCCCAATCATATCAATCCCCATGCTGAGAAAGGCCACGGCTCTGACAACCCGTGCAATTCTGTGTGCGGTAAGTGATTCAAATTACCATGTGCTTGACAGTCATGACAGTGCTTTACCATCTTCGCGCAGTCTGTTTCCATGGTTGACCAATAAAAACCTTGTCTCACTATCTTTCGGGACAGATTCAACCCGTTCATGTGCGGACCACATACCCCGGCGTGTATTTCTTCCATTACATGCTGGGCTTCTTCCTTTCTCAAACACTTCAACTGAATACCGTTTGCTTGCCTCTTGTACAGTTCCCCTTTCAAAGTCACATACTGGGAAGCTAACTTCTGGATGGCTATTCTGTCTTTTCTGCCTGCCCCTTCCGGGAGTTCACCATGTTCCAGATACCTCTGAATGTCATAATACCAAGGTTTACCGTCGTCGACCTCAACTTCCAGAATTCTTTCTATCTCATAAACAGGTTTGCTTGCTGTTGTCAGTATCAACGGTCTCATTACTAACTTTTCTGGATTTTCCCAAGTCGCTGCAAGTGTAGCCAATGCATCTGCCATCTGATTCTCTTCTCTCGGTAAGTGCTGAAACTTACACTCGGGGATAACCTGTGCCAACTTCTGAGGTAGAAAAAGGTAAGGTTTCAACCGTTCTTCTTTCAATTCCCATTCTCCTCGCATCTGCTGGACTACCAACATAGAATCCCGTAGATTTCCACACTCCCGGCCTTCAAGGCTATCAATGTTGTCAAACCAAAAGCACATGCTTCATACTCAGCCATGTTGTTAGTCACCTGAATGTCAACCTCTTGGCCAAAGGCAAAGTCTCTCCCTCGGGGGTCACTATCACGATCCCGATTCCGGCTCCCTTGTAATTCACTGCTCCGTCAAAATACATCTTCCATCTCTGAACTGCTATTGCTTGGATCTCTTCATCTGGAAACTCAAACTTATACTGATCCCCCTCAACGGGTTGCAATGCCAGAAACTCTGCTACTGCTCGCCCTTTGATCACTTTGGAGGTGAGATACTCAATGTCAAACTCTGTCAGCAATAACAACCATCTGCCCAATTTTCCTACTAGTGAAGGCACCGAATGAAGATATTTCAGAGGATTTTCCTTTGCCACTACCTGGATCTTGTAAGACTGGAAATAATGCCGCAACTTTCTGGAAGCACATACCACTGCAAGACAGATCTTCTCAACTTCCTGATACCGAGCCTCATACGGAAGCATCTTCTTACTCAGATAGTAAACGGCATGTTCTACCCCTGTCTCATCTGCCTGTACCATCATTGCCCCCAGTGCTTCTGATTCTATAGCCAAATACAATACCAACAGTCTGCCCGGTCTCGGAGGTTTCAATACAGGAGGCTTTACCAAGTACTCTCTGATTTTGTCGAAGGCTGTCTGACACTGTTCATTCCATCTCACTGGCTGATCTTTTCTCAACAGTTTGAAGATAGGTTCACATACTGACGTTAACTTGGCGATGAACCGACTGATGTACTGAATTTTTCCCAAGAATGCTCTGACTTCTTTTTCTGTCTTCGGTGCAGGAATTTCTGTGATTGCCTTGATCTTTTCGGAGTCTACCTCTATTCCGCCCATTCCCACTGTATGACCAAGCAATTTCCCTGATGTCACCCCAAACACACATTTCTTGGGATTAAGCCGCAGGTTGTATCTGTCAACTCTCTGAAGGAACCTCTCCAGTGCTTCAATATGCCCAACTCTTGTCTCTGATTTCACCATCATGTCATCCACATACACCTCAATCTCTTTGTGCATCAAGTCGTGGAAAAGTGTAGTGGCCATCCGCTGATAAGTAGCCCCCGCATTCTTAAGCCCAAACGGCATAACCTTGTAGCAATAAGTACCCCACTCAGTAACAAATGCAGTCTTATGTTTGTCTTCCTCAGCCATGAGAACCTGATTGTAACCTGAAAATCCATCTGCAAATGAATACATAGCAGATAAAGCCGCACTATCAACCAGAACATCTATATGCGGCAGAGGAAAATCATCTTTCGGACAAGCCTTGTTGAGATCTCTGTAGTCTACACACATTCTGACCTTCCCATCTTTCTTTGGCACCGGCACTATATTAGCCAACCACTCAGGATACTTCACTACTTCCAGGAACCCCACATCTATCTGTTTCTTAACCTCCTCTCTGACTTTCTCAGCCCATTCTGGTCTCATCCGTCGGAGTTTCTGTTTTACTGGCCTCATATTCGGATAAGTTGGTATTGTGTGCTGGGCAATGTTTCTGTCTACCCCAGGCATGTCCTCATAGGACCAAGCAAATACTTTGGCATATCTGACCAACACTTCTTCTAGTTTCTCCCTCTCTTCAGTGGTAACTTCACTTGCAATCAGAATTTCCTTGGGGTTCTCAAGCGTACCCAAGTTAAATGCAGTAGTTCTGGCCGAACTGATATCAAATATGCTTGATTCGTGCAGAGTAAATGGAAATGACTCAGGCAAGTAAGCAAAAGAAATGTCTTTATTATTGGATAATGCGGAAGTACATTCAAACAAATCAGGAAGGTAAATGTCTTCATCATCTATAGACACTTCTTCCTCTGCAATCAGGTCTTCCTCAGGTTTTTTGTCCTCTCCCAGAGTCAGGCTCTCCAACTTCATCAATTCTTCCTCCCAATTCTCTACTTCCACAGCTTCTTTAGTCAGCGGTTTCTCACCCAACAAATCCTGGAAGATCTCAAATCCAGGCACCACAATCCCATTAACTTCCACAGGTTCAGGCTCCCCTTGATATCCCGAAGCTTTCACAAAACATTCCATCAGTTTCAAGCCATTTTTCTTGACCTTTGGCTTTTCTTCATCAGACTTGTACCCCAAACCCTCCCGAGTAGTCTGTCCTCTGAAATCTGGTAATTTTGAACCTTTACCCGGCTCAAACTTCATTTTCTCCATAATCCTAGCCACCCTAGGATCCACCCACTCCTCAAAAGTAGCTGACACCTGAAACCTCGTGAAAGGTTGTATCTCCAAGGCAGCCACGACATTATCTAACTCTGCCCGGATAGTAACAACTTCTCCCTCATACGGGAATTTGATCATCTGATGTAAAGTGGAAGGCACGCCCCCAAGTTTGTGGAACCAAGGCCTTCCCAACAATAAGGCGAAAGTAGCCGGGATGTCCAGTACCGTGAACTCAACCTCATCTTCAATCGGTCCTACCTTGACCATAGCCACAAAGGTACCCTCAACTCCCCTTTTACTGTCATCATACGCCTTAATAGTCATACTGGAGGGGTCCAAGTCTGTTGCTTTCATACCCAATCTTGCCAGAATTTTCAGCGGGCACACATTGATGGATGAACCGTCATCCACCATCACACATGAAGTCCTCTTGCCCCTCACCTCGGCCCTGATGAATAGAGGTCTGTTATGATTTCTCCCCTCTTCCGGAAGTTCATTCTCAGAAAAATATATCTGCAAAGCTTCTTTCTGAACTGACCCAACAAACATTGCAGGGTTGGCGTCTTCCGGTACCACAATCTTGCTCAAGGCCTCAACCATGGCTTGCCTATGCTCCCGTGATGCACATAACAGTTCCCAGATACTCACTTGTGCTCTAGTCTTCCTCAATTGCCTCAGCACTATATCCCCCTCAGTATTTTCTACAGTCTCAACCACTTCTCTACCATCTGTCAAAACTTCTTTACCCTTATCTGCCCCATCATTGTAAAAACGACCACTGCGCGTCATTCCCCTTACTTCTTCCTCGTCACTGCTAGAGAAATCAAGCCAAAATTTTTCCCCTGCTCAGTCTCATCTTCACTAGTACTATCCCAGATTCCCAGGCAAAAGGCTTGAGGGTGAAAGGATTTTAGGACAAGGTCTTCTGGGAGGCCAGAATTGATCATATAGGCTGGTGGTGGTACGGCACGGTAGTTGGGTGGTAAGGGGTTTCTGTGTGTCAGGCTGTTCTGTTTCTGGGTCAGGTATTTTCTTGGAGTCTATCAGGTCTTGGATTTCATGGCGGAGTCGGGCGCAGTTGTCGGTGTCATGGCCCTTTTGTTGGTGAAAGTGACAGTAAAGGCTTAGGTTATAATGTGATGGTATGGGGATTGGGTAATGGTTTGGCTTCCAAGGGTTTTAAGAGCCCCTGCCTCTTCAGTTTCTCTAGCACCTTTGACAGGGGTCTTCCCAAGTTGGAAAATCTCCGGTTCCGGATAGCGGCAATCTCAGCAGAAACGGGCTTTGTTCCCGATGTTCCCCCAATGGGCCTCATGTTCAGACCATAGAATTTTCTATTCTCGGCTTCTTCTTCCTCAATATCCATGACAGTTTCCCTCAACTGCCGAAAGTCTGCAATCATGGAGGTCATCCTCCTCAACTTGCTGTAAATAGAGGGCTTGGTGCCCTTGATAATCATTTTAATCTGATCATTCTCTGAAGCCATAGTCTGCATTCTCAACAAATGACCTCTCCATCGGTCCACATATTCCTTAAAACTCTCCTCCGATTTCTGCTTAACATTCTCTAGATCATGGAGTGACAGATCGATCTCTAGGTCAGTGACATACTGCTTCAGGAAGGCATCGGCCAACTCCCTCCAATCTTCCTCCACTTTCTTCTCCAAACTGTGGTACCATACCACGGGAGCTCCCTCGAGCGACATTCCAAACATCTTCTGCACTTGTGAGATAGGCCAACTGAACTCATGACTGATACAAAACTGTCGGAGATGCACCCTTGGATCCCCATTCCCGTTAAACTTAGCCATATCAGGCATCTTGAACTGTGCCGGCAACTGTTCCTCGAAAGTCAGTGTGTCATAATCCAGCAAATCCTCATTCTTACCCCTCATCTTGCGGGTAACTGACTCAACCTGATCCCGAAGTTTCTGTAACTCTGTCTGAGACCCAGATACTCTGTCTGCTGCATACTCTGCCATATCATCATCAAAAGTGGGGATATCATCCCCCAATCTGTTCGGAGGTTCCTCTTGCCTCACATCCCCAGAACTAACCCCGGCACGAGACCCAGCTATACCAGCCACAGCAGTAGTCAAAGCTTGCAACTGTTTAGTGACCTTGGCGAGACCATTCTCTAACTGATCGATACGGGATATCTCATTACCAGATTCACTCATGACTGTTACTGTTCTTTTAATGAGCCTTGTTCCTTCTCTAACCCAAACGGTATCTATGATGTCTTTTTGAGACATAGAAGGTGTTAACATGACATATGTGTATGAGGTGCATGAGATGCATGTAATATATATAACATACTGAATCAAATAAAATCTTCAAACAAATCGGCCCATTATCATTTTAGAAGCTTTGGGCTAACTGTCATAGGAGTGAACCCGTCCTAGTTTAAATGGCCCAACGAGTTCACATCTCATGGCAAGGAGCCCAACTAAATCCAAATGGTAATGTTCTGAACACAAGCACAAAGTGGCCCATCAACACTTAGAAGCCTTTGGCCCAATGTCATAAAATACGTTCTTGTCCCAGTTTAAATGGCCCAACAAGCCCATATCCCATGACAAATGGTCCAAATGGATCCAAACGACGTTGCCCAAACACAAGCATAGAAGAAAGATAATGCAAACATAACGTAATAATTTCTACAAATGGCCCATCAACATTTCAGAAGCTTTGGGCCTAATAGTCATAAGGTACGAACTCGCCCCAGTTTAAATGGCCCAGCAAGTCCGCATTTCTGACAATAGTCCAACTGCATCCAAATGAGGATGGTCCACAAGCACATACTCAAGGAAATAATTGTTACTTTAGCCATACAAACCCGGTCTATGGGTGGGTTCGCAAGAGTATAGACAAAGGCTCTCACCGGCGAAGGATGGCCCACAACTAGGTCTCCCCACTCAAGGGTTCGAGCGACCAAGTGAGCGCACCCTTTTTTATACACTAAGGTACGTGCCAATGAGCTATGGTGTGTGACGGACTGTCAAATGGATTTCCCGTTGTAGATTCCCCAGAGGGAAGGTGGAGCGAGGCTCACTTAAATACCCAAGCCTCTTAGGCTCTTATCGCTTGGTGTCAGGAATAAACAACGAGTCCTCCAAATTAGTCCATCACAATAGGCTACGAGTAGATGGCTATCTAGGTGTCTTCACAGCTTTTCCTTCTAGAAAGGTAGTGAATGAAGGAAGACACCAAACCATTACCTAGCCTCAAAATGCCTTTGATTAAACCCCCACTTTATCCACTATAGACACGATCAATTAAAACATAAATCCAAACATCACAAGATAATATTTCGGGGCCGATTCTCTATCCCCAGTGGAGTCGCCAGACTGTGGGACACAGGAACTGGGCGACGCATGATGTCCTAGGCTCGCGGCCTAGTTGGGAGTACGGAGTAGCCCGCGGGGGACTAAACCAGAGAGTAATGGAGTCGCCACCCGGTGTGAACCGGGAAAATGAGATTTAAAAGGATTTATGTAATAATTCAATCAAGCTTAAGTAACACTTATTTCCAAGAGTATCATGCTTCTAAATTCACATGTATAAAATAAAACTTACACCTAAATTCACATATATCTCACATCTAAGATTGCATGCTTGAAAATACATCAAAGTAACAACGAACATACAATTTCATTAGCATATCATGTTCACGAAAACACAAGCATACATACAAGCATACATGTGAGCACTTTTCCAAGTGATACATGGAATTGTATCCCAAGTACATACCGCACTACCGTCCATTCGGAATCGGCTACGGAATTTATGTCTGGGTTTCCATCCGATATACCACAAGAAATAATACTCAAAAGTCATCATGGTA
Source organism: Zanthoxylum bungeanum (assembly GCA_019454045.1). Lineage (NCBI taxonomy): Eukaryota > Viridiplantae > Streptophyta > Magnoliopsida > Sapindales > Rutaceae > Zanthoxylum > Zanthoxylum bungeanum. The sequence continues at coordinate 369,100 of SKCR01017064.1, read as the reverse complement.
TAGGTATATGAATCGTAATACGTTAAACCAAGACTAAGGTAAATGACGCAACCAATGGAATAGACATGCTTTTCATTATGATGTGTACAAAGATAAGAATGACTATATGGGGTTTCATAAGAAAAATCACCTAAGAAACAATTATACATGGCATGTGATGAAAATGTCTGAGTTCAGTGTGTTTGCGTTCGTGTAGCGTTCGTAAACGCGTTCGAACGGTAAACAGAAGGTTCACGTTCGTATGGCGTTTGATAACGCGTTCGAACGAGACCAGACAGAAGACACGCTCGTGTAGCGTTCTGAAACGCGTTCAAACGGTAAACAGAAGGTTGTGTTCATATGGCGTTTGAAAATGCGTTCGAACGAGACCAGACAGAAAACATGCGTTCGTGTGGCGTTCTGAAACGCGTTCGAACGAGGTTACAGCAGTGACCTCCAAAATGCAGCAAACAATACGACATATACATGGACAGATGAATACATGACATCTAGTAAACAATAACGGGCTAAGAACGCGGCAAAGCATCGTGGTAAAGGATTTTAACCTCTCAAAATAGAGGACCCTTAATCGCACTTACTAAGCCCATGCGCAATCAACACAACACATATATAAAAAGGTAAAGACAATGATATCGTGCTTCGTATACCCGATTAGACACATCTTACATCCAACCGGGTATACATCAATCGGCGCGGCAAAGCATCGTGGCAAAAGGTTTTAGCCCCTCCAAATATGGGACCTTTAATCCGACTTACTAAGCCCATGTACTCGATTGCATCATGTATACAAAGAATTAAAGACAATAATATCAAACTTAGTGTGCCCGATTGAACATATCTTGCATTCAACCGAACACACATCAATCGGTGCGGCAAAGCATTGTGGTAAAGGATTTTAACCCCTCCAATTAGGAGACCTTTCATCGCACCTACTAAGCCCATGCACTCGATTGCATCATGCATGCAAATAACGTGCGGAGTTCAAATGACAAAAAGAAAATAAATAAATCAAAGCAACATGAAACAAAAGAAGGTGCCGTTTACTAAAGCGGTACGTGGAGTTGTATCCCAAGTACGGACCGCACTACCGTCCATTCGGATTTGGCTACGGAATTTACGTCTGGGTTTCTATCCTATATACCACAAGAGACGACACTATTTCATTCATCCAATACCCACAACATGCATCATACACAAACAAGATTCAACAAATAATTAAAATACAGTCAAAATAAATAACAAAAAATCAAATAAAGATGAGTGTGGAAAGTACCCTCAGGTCTAACCTTTTAAGTCATATTCGGACTTGCAATTCGCAGAGATCGGAAGGGGTAAAAGCTCCTTATTCTTCCGGTTCACTGGTTCAGCGTCTTAGCTCACTGTTTTGCTGCTTTGCTCGCCGTCTGGTCTCCGTTTTGCTGCTGTTTCTTCTGTATTTTCTACTCACTGTTCAGGTCACTGTCTTAACGTTTCAACGAACTGTTTCTAATGTTTTTCGTGGTTTTTTTTAGTGTAGTTTTGTGTGGTTATTTCAAGGATTATAAGTGCAGTTTATGTTACTGTTTTAAGGGATTTTAGGGACTGTTTTGGGAGTGGTTTGGGCTGCTGTCCAGGCGTGTTTCAAGGGCTGTTTGGGGTGTGTTTGGGCTGCTGTTTGGAGGTATATTTTCGGTGATGGAGGGCTGCTGTATGGGGGAGATTTTCGGTGATGGGTAGAGGTTTAGGGGGTGCTGTTTTCGGTTATGGAGTGGAGGAGATGAAGGGAATTGTTTGTGTTCTTCTTGTTGCTATTGCCGTGAGTGGCTAAGGCACTTTGTGTTGTGATTTTTGTGTGAGTTATCTGTATGAGCTAGATGATGCATGTCTTAGTTAGGGGTTGTTTATATAGAGAAGGGCTAGGGTTTCACCTTGTCTCACAAGGAAGGGATTTTGGCATTAAAGAGAGATATGATTGGTGTTAGACAAGGAAAGCAAGGGATTTGATGGGGGACAAAATTTGTTTAGATTAGGAAGTCAATATCTTTAATTTGTTATGATTGATTTTAATTAGGCATGATATTTGTTAAGTTTGGTATATGATATATTTGATTTATCTTTATTAGGCATGCAATTTCTTTAATTTGTGTAAGTATTTTTATTATCTTGGTAGGTGATTATTTAGATTTTATTTGTTTTATTTAATTAGGTATATGACTTAATTAATTATTTTATTTAATTACATTATCTAATTAATATTTAACTTAATATTTGATTTAATTTGGGTGTGTTTTAAGTGGGCTTGGGCTAGGATAGGGTGCATGTGGGCTAACAGCAAATCCAGAAATACCGACACCGTTCGAACGCCAATTCGAACGCGACACAAACGCCCGCAATCTACCTGGCGTTCGAACGCATTTACCAACGCAGCACGAACGAAAACAGTGAACATGTGAAATGACTCTGGTAGCATACTCATCATGAATTTCCCCTTCCGATATCCGTTTCTCGCGACTTCCGTGACTTAAAAGGTAGTGCCTCCAACTGAGACTCATCATCGGGTTTCACATGCAAAAATGCAATGCCTACACCATCGCGGATGTGTTTGAATCACGAAAGCTTTGTTCCATATCGTACGTCTTGGGCAAGTTGTGATTTGTTGGACAAAGTCAAGGTCACTTCTTGTTCATCGACCTCGATTACGAAGCTTTCCCACTGTCAATGGGTCATGCTTAACTGGTTTCATTAAGCTTGTTGCGCCAAAGCCAAAGCTTAGTTGATTCAGAGGAAAAAAGTTAGGGAATATATTGGATATATTGGCATATATTAGATATATGTTTCGGACTTGGAGGTCCACCTACTGAATTTAGGAATTGGATGGGATCCAATTGATCTTAGAGATCTACCTAGTTAAGTTTCATACAATTTGTTGGCCAAAGTCAAGGTTGTGTGTTATTTAACGGGATCCCAACCCACTAGGAAACTAGGTTTCCCGAGTACTCCACAGAGGGTTAGAGGCTCGCCGAAAAATAGTGGGATGTAAGTATTAAATTTGCAATTTCGTTTAAATACTTGCCAATACGTGCTCATTTCATTTTTCGTCATTAATTATTTATAAATATATTAGTTGGACTAATATTCAATTGTTGTTTTAATTGAACAGTTGGACTGTATTCAAACTACTTCATTTATAGTTGGTTATATAATTGGATTATAGTAATCAATACATTTGAATTTAACCGATCATTTATAGTTGGTTATATAGTTATACTATAGTAATCATTACATTTGATTGTACCCGAAATTATTGATTGGATAGTTGGACTATAGCAATCAATATAACTGGAAAGATTAGTGTCAAAGGACATAATCCTAGGTGAAAAATATCTTTTACGGCTTTAATTTTCATATTAGGAAATGAATATCAGGATAGTCCTGGGATTTGAGAAGTTATTCTATTTGATAGAGCGACCTCTCGGGCCTAAGCCCGGAGTTGACCAAATAGTAGAGCATGAGCTTTGGAAGACTCATCGTGATGATAACTTTAGTGTTTAATCCGTTATGCTTACTGTAAAGACTTCTTAATTTCGTCGTCAAAACTAAGGATTAGATCATTATAACATGATGTTGAAATTAAAGGAGCTTCATAGATCTATTCTTAGATCTTAGAAGTACTAAGTACAAAAGAAGCTCTTTCGCTCGCATAATCCTAGGTGAAAAATATCTTTTACGGCTTTAATTTTCATATTAGGAAATGAATCTCATTATAGTCCTGAGAGTTGAGAAGTTACTCTATTTGATAGAGCGACCTCTCGGGCCTAAGCCCGGAGTTGACCAAATAGTAGAGCATGAGCTTTGGAAGACTCATCGTGATGATAACTTTAGTGCTCAATCTGTTATGCTTACCGTAAAGACTCCTTAATTTATTCGTCAAAACTAAGGGTTAGATCATTATACCATGATGTTGAAATTAAAGGAGCTTCATAGATCTATTCTTAGATCTTAGAAGTACTAAGTACAAAAGAAGCTATTTCGCTAGCGTATGTCAGAGGGTACATCTGTCAAGTACTAGATGTCACAGTTGATTGCTGACATCGAACAGCTATGTTAACTGGGCATTACCTACTAGGCCGAGACTTCTATAGATTTGATCTTACAGTCTATGCCCGAAAGCTGGGGCGGGTTCATCTTGAATCAAAAGAAAACTCTTGGAGAGTTAATAACTATGCTCAATGAGGCAGAGCCAGAGCTTCTAAAAGGGTAAGAAGCGCAAGGCACATCTTACTTCGACATCCCATCAGGTAAAGGCTTGGCCGAAGGCTTCTGGGGGTGTGAAAATAAGGGCAAAGGCAAAATCGTCACAATCTTCTGGGAAGACAAATGACATATCCCAAAATGTCTGCCTAAATTGTGGCAAACGGGGTCACTGGAAGCGTGACTGTCATATGGACAAGGCAGACATGAAGGAAGTGAAAGCGGGGCAAGGCTCCGGCTTCAGGTATGTTTGTTATAAACATGTCCACTACTGGTTTTAAAAATTGGATTTTTGATACTGAACGTGGAATATACATATGTACTGATGTGCGGGATCTGCTGATTAGCTGGAGACTGGCTTCAGTTGAGATCGACCTATGAGTCAGAAACGGGACGAGAGTCGCTGTTTTGGCTGTGGGAACCTAGGTTTTGGAACTGCCCTTTGGGCATGTACTTAAATTAGGAAACTGTTATAATGTACCTAGTTTGACTAGAAACATTATCTCTATATCTAGTGTAACCCGTTGCGGGTATACCTTTATGTTCATGAACACTAAGTGTTTTGTTTATAAAGATGATATTGAGATATACACATTAGATGAGAATAACAGTTTTTATATTTTGAATATAATCAAATCTCAAACATATAACATGACAAACAAATGGCTCAAACTAAGTAAATCATATGAGACTTATTTGTGGCATTGTCGTCTGGGACACATTAACAAGACTTATATATCCACACTTTCGAAGAGTGGATACTAGGACGGATTTGATTCTAATTCAAATGATGTCTACAGATCTAGTTTATTAGGCAAAGTGCGTAAAGCACATTTTACTTGGTAAAAGTACAAGTGCCACCGATCTGTTAGCCCTCGTTCATAGTGACGTAAGTGGGCCCATGTCTAGCTAGGCTAGAGGTGGATATAAATACTTCGTAACCTTTACGGATGTGGCATCGCGTTACAATTATGTGTATCTTATGAAACACAAGTCAGGAACTTTTGAGTAATTCAAAGAGTTTCGACACGAAGTAAGAAATCAGACAGGTAAAAGTATTAAAAAGATTACGGTCGGACCATAATGTAAAATACTTAAACATATGAGTTTCAAGATTACTTGAAAGAGTATGGAATTCTTTCACAGTGGACTCCTCCCGGGACACCTCAATTTGACAGTGTGACCGAATAGAGAAACCGAACTTTGTTGGACATGGTAAGGTTAAAGATTAATCGCTCTGAGCTACCAATTTCCTTCTGAGGATACACATTAAACAGTGCAATACTTATTTTGAATAAGGTTCCATGAAAATATGTTAGACAGACTTCATATTAGATATGAACAGGAAAGAAACCGGGTTTCTCATTCTTGAAGATTTGGGAATGCTGGGCATACTCTAAATGTTTGGATAATACCAAACTAGAACCTAAATCGGATAAGTGCCTATTTGTAGGTTTTCCTAGGGAAACCAAAGTATAATATTTATACAACTCACAAGAGAACCATGTAATTGTTGCTCTCCATGCGGTTTTCCTAAGAGGAATACCTAAATGCAGTGGTAAGTAAGAGGAAAGTAAAACTCGATGAAAATCAGAGTAATACTGTTCCAGGTACCGAGTCCTCACGGAACACCAACAGTTCATCAGGGATGAAACTGTACCAATAATCTTCGAATACACAAGAACCGCGTAGGTCGGAGAGAGTCAGAAAACAACCTGGGAGGTATGGGTTTCTGATCTCACCTCATGTAGATATCAATCTTATTGAGGAAGACTAACCAGCTACGTATGAGGAAGTGATACAAGGTATCGACTCCTTGAAATGAATTCCATGTATAAAAACTAAGTTTGGACACTGGTTGATGTACCAGAAGGCATTGTGCCTATTGATACTAAATGTGTCTTCAAGGAAGACATACATGGATGGCAACATACAAATGTACATAGCTAGGCTTGTACAAAAGGGTATCGTCAACGACATAATGTCGACTACGACGAAATTTTTTCACATGTTGCCATGATTAAATCCATTTGGATAATGCTTGCTAATGCTACATATTTCATTTATGAAATATGGCACATGGACGTCAAAACTGCTTTCCTTAACGGAAACCTTTTGGAGGATGTTTACAACATCCTAACGGTTTTGTCGTGCCGAAACATGCAAACAAGGTTTGCAAGTTAATTCGATCCATTTATGGATTGAAGCAAGCATAGCATTCTTGGAACCAACGTTTTGATTAGATCATAATGGTATATAATTTCATTCAAAACGAATATGATTCTTGTGTATATAAGAAGGTTAGTGGAAACGCAATGACAATGAATATCCTATAAGTTGATGATGTATTGTTTCTTAGCAATAACATTCCCATAATATAATCGGTGAAAGCTTGGCTTTTATTAAAATTCTCCATGAAATACCTGGAACAAGCAAGCTTTATTCTAGGAATAAAGATCTACTGAGATAGATCTAGAAAACTGCTGACAACCCTCCCAGAGCTCGTACATTTTTGAAATGTATGTGACCTGATGTCTCATATACTTTGAGCATATGTAGACGCTATAAGGCCAATCCAGATGATGGTCACTGGATTGATGTAAAGAACATCCTTGAGTATCTTGGACGAATTAAGGATGCTTTCTGGGAATATGGGGAAAACAGAACTTGAGGTGACTAGGTTCACCACTGCAAGTTTCCAAAACGACAAAGACGAATTTAAGTCGCAATAAGGTTATATATTTAGTTTGAATAACATAACGTTGAGCTGGAAATCTTCCAAGTAAGATATTGTTGCCGAATAAATAACAAAAACGGAACATTGTTGCAGCTGAGGCAGCAAAAGAAGCATTTTGGATCTATATAATCCTAATTGGATTAGGTGTAGTTCTGTTAGCAGCTGAGCTGGGCTACAACACAGGCTAAGGAACCGCGGTCTCATCAACGATCCAAGTATATACTTCGACTATTTCATATGATTCGTCAGATCATACATCGTGGCGATGTGATGATCGAATAAAATACATCAGATGATAACATTACAAATCCGCTGACGAAAACTATTTCTCAGTAAAATTTTGAACGACCCGTACATAGTTCAGGTGTAGGACATTTGAGTGATTGGCTATAGGCTAAGTGGGAGATTGTTGGACAATTATGACCCATGGCACCACTATTTGTATAGAACATGGTGTTGTTGTACAAATTAACTATGTGACAAAGGAAATTGCTCTTTTATCATTTGTAATTGGATTATCGGGATATATAAATGATAAAAGTCCATATGATTAGTACCAAATTAATAAGATATAAGACAATATTAATCCACGTTAGGTTTAATCATTAAATATCTATAGTCGTAGTATTATCGAGACTGGACATCGATATTGCGGAATAGGCTAGTATTACACTTGTGTGTGTTATGGAAGCGTAACGTCATAGTTCTCATATATTTGGGATTTGGATACTCATGCAAGTGTAATAGGAGGTTCTGTTTACCAATGGTACGGAAACAGCTTCGCTCTGGATAGACCCCTCGGAATCCCATTGATAGTATGAATATGTGTCTATGGGAATCCGAATCAGGGTAGGTGTATTTGGTCTTAACCTGAGACTTGCATCGCTAATACTTGCGACAATCAGTATGCTTTGGTTTTGGTCGTCCGGGGCTTTAACAGATTATGTGTACGCCTCTTCTGGGTATACTGAGAATCGTAGTGTATTGGGTGTGATGTCAAGATGGAAGTATCACTTCAGTCATATGGAGATGATGATCACGCAGGGATACAGAACTGGTACTCTTAAGTACTGTAGTCATCGGGATAATATGACTAGGTCATGATTATCCGATTATAGAGACTAGTTACCAGAGATCCGATATATGCTTCGTACAGGGCATACACAATTCCAACCCTAGGCATAGCATGTGATATCCGATACTGGATCGTAATACGCAATACTACGTATACTACGCCTGACAAAGATTATATATTCCTTTAAAGAATATTTCTGGAGAATTGGGTAGGCATGGTGCTTTGCTAGAAGCCAACCATGTCTTGTAAATCGGTAAGAACATGGTACCGGGTACGCACGTATTCGGATAGTCTGATGACCGTATTTACTACCAACATATTCAGGGATCTCTTTGGTCACCTCCCAAAGATTCACCGATGATATTTGACTCGAACAATATTAATCTGGGATTAATTAAGAGAGAGAAAATTAATGTATGATTAATTACAGCAAGAATTAATCTGGGATTAATTCGACTAGAAGAGAGAGAACGCGATTAATTTGGAATTAATCGGCAAAGTAAATTTAATAGTTAAATTGGATTTTACTATTTAATTTATTTATTTGGGCTAAAATGATATATTGGATATATTAAATGAAATCGGATTTCAAAGCGGAATTAAATTAAATTTTAATTCTAGCGAACGAATTAATTTAGAATTAATTCGCAAGCAACTTTCGTAATAATTTTGCTAGGCATTATTATTTAATTAAATTAGATTTAATTAAGTCACAACAGCAAATTCGTTTAATTCGGAATTAAACGAACACGGGCCCGAGCGAAGTTGCGTGTTGGATTGTCCGACTTAAATTTGGAATTTGAAGTGGGGTCCACCAGCTTACATCAATGTGTTTGACACTTGATGGAATTTGGTGATTGGTTGAGTAAACGCTTGGGATTATTTTTTCTACACTCAAACCAATTCAACACACAAACTTTATTTATAAAAGCAAGTCAAACTTTGGAAGTGAGGTGTGGTTACTATTCATAACACTCAATTTCTCTATTCTTCCTCATGAAGTCGTGAGCTTCTCTCCCTCTCCCCATGGATTTTGTTGCAAAATTCAAGCATGCTAGCACATTAAGGAGTCAAATAAAGGTGATAGGGAGACTCACCCATGAGTTTGGAACAACTAAGAGAGCTTGGAGCTTCCATCATCCAAGAAAAAGATTTGAACTCAACTGATCAATGTAAGTCCTCCGCAACTTATTTTTGATTTTATTCACACATGAATCACGCTTAGAGATCCCGTGGCATGTCTAGGACACTAACATTACATTCTCTATGTTTCTTAGAAAGTATTCTTTGGCTAATTTGTTCATTCTTCACTGGTCAATGTGGCCAAGTCTAGCATGTCACACATTTACATCACTATCATTAGTGATAGACAAAGTAACAAAAGAAAAATCGGAATTGCGATTAAAACATTCAATATTTAATACAATAAAACTATCCAAAAAATAACCAGAACCATAGTGTATTGTACTTAAGTACAAATCAAAACTAAATTTATGGAAGTTCAAGTTGAAAACCTAAATTAACCAAAATCAACACCAAAATTAAATTTCGGCTAATTTGTGGAGCAAACAATACATCTTGTAGGAGTAAAGTTTTTCCACCATGCATGACTAACTTGTATGTACCCACTATTTTGACTTCAACTCATGACTTGTTACAAACATATATCCACTCCACCCAGGTGAAATTCGTCGAAATTCCACGAAGACATCTATATCATTCGCTACATGGTCTATGACTCCTGAATCTACAGTCCATAAAGGATTATATTCAATTAGAAAAATTGAACTCGAAACACATATATCGTTTAAATATGTAATAAAGGTATTCACCTTTTTAGGCTTGGCGCAGTCACGAACAAAATGACACTTCTTGCCATAGTTAATGTTGGTAAAATCTAGGGTCCCAAGATCAAATCAAGACATGAAAACATGCATGAATACATCAACGGAGGTAGCGGAATACTCACATTGATCGGTTATGTCGATTTGAAGACGAATCAAGGCCAAAAACGTACTGCCCTGCTCACGCCACTGCAACCAGTCCATGCTCACTGTCTTGGCAGTTTCGGGTCTCAAAACGAAGCTCCAAACTCCGTCGGATGAGTCCCGCCTCATGGGTGAACCTCCCTACCACCTTCGCAAGACTCGTAGTGTGCTAGCACTTGCGGTTTTCACCATGAAAACCCAACTCTTGGCTTCCCTTGCTCACGATTTTTCTGGTTCAAAACCAGTCCAAAGTTTCTGTTTTGGGCGTGAGGTGAGAAGAGAGAATGAGAGAGTTGAATTGTCTATATTAAGTTAAAATGATTTACCAAAAATCAATTTATATTTATGCCATAATATTTATTAAATTAATAATAAATTTATGACACAAAACATGCAATGGCTTAGAGTGTCAAACACTCAAACTCCATGCAATGACATTGAGTGCAATGTACACAATCTACATGCAAAGCATTAGAATGACATGTGTCATGTGGGCCCCACACGTTTCCAAATGAAAGTGGGCCCACGTGCACTCACGCGTTCGGGTTCGATATTTCCGAAATACCGAGCTTACGTCGCGACGTTAATTCAATCGAATTTAAATAAAATTGCGCATGGCGAAATTATTATTTACGTCGCTAACGAATTAATTCTAAATTAACTCGTTTGCCCGAATTAAAATCTAATTTTAATTCCGCGTCGAAATCTAATTTCGTCTAATATATCGAATATATAATTCATCGATCAATTCCAAATTAATCGTTCTCTCTCTTTAGACGACATTTTATCCCGGATAAAATATCTCCGTTTATATCCTAGATTAATTTTTCTCTCTCTTCTATTATAATCCAAGATTATTCAAGAGTGCGAGTTGTGCGTCATCGGTGGATTATCGGGAAGCGACCCATGAGATCCCCGGATAATCTGGCAGTAAATACGGTCGTCGGAGTATCCGAATCACGTACGTACCAAGTACTACGTTCTACCGATTTACGAGACAAGGTCGACTCCTAGCAAAGCACCAAGTCTACCTAATTCTCCGGACATATCCATTAAAGAATATTAAGATCTGTATCAAGCGTAGTATACTAATGTATTGTGCATATCTGCCCAGTATCAGATAGTCACGTGCTAGGGCTGGGGCTGGATAAGTGTCTGCCCCGTCCGAAACACATATCGGATGTCTGGTAACTAGTCTCTATAATCGGATATTCATGACCTGGTCATAATATCACGATTGGATGCACATCTCTTAAGAGCACTAATACCGTATCCTGCGTGACATCATCTCCACTATGACTGGAGTGATACTTCCGTCTTGACATCACATCCAATACACTACGATTCTCAATATACCCGGCATTGGCGTACACAGAACCGGTTACAGTCCTAGACGACCTCAACTAAAGTATATCGATTGTCATAAGCATTAGCGATGTAAGTCTCAGGTTAAGACTATACACACCTACCTTGATTTCGGCCTCCATAGACACATATTCATAATACCAATGGGATTCCGAGGGGTCTATCCAGAGCGAAGCTGTTTCCCGTACCATCGGTGAAACACGACCTCCTATCGCACTTGCACAAGTATCCAATACTTATATATATGAGAACTATGCCGTTGTGCCCTCACAACGCGCACAAGTGCAATACTAGCTTATTCCGCATTATCGATGTCCAGTCTCGATAATACTACGGCTAGGGATATTTAATGATTAATCCTTCGTGGACTGATACTGTCTCATATCATCTCAATCCAGGAACTAATCATAGGGACCTCTCTTCATTTATATATCTATGGTGATCTAATCACAAATGACGAGAGTGCAATTTCCTTGTTACATAGTTAATTTGCTACAACAACACAATGATCTGTGCAAATAGTGACGCTATGGGTCATTTTGTCCAACAGTTAAAACATTTAACATTTGCCATGTTTTTCTTTATAGTAGGACGTTTTCTTTCCCATGTTGGTTATTTTTCTGTTTCTTTCCTAACTTGGAAGAATTTTTTTTCCCGAAATGGAACCCACCACCATGAAATTTTTTTCTTCTTGAAATCCTCAGGATTGCTGGTTTCTGTCATATACACTTCAGTATTTGACTTAGCGGCCGCGAGGCGGTTGCTCTCTAATTCTATGTGGCGTTTAGCATCATCAAAAATTTTGATGCTCTCATTGTGGGTCAAATACATCTTCATATGCTCCCAGCTATTTGGAAGAGAACAAATGACCGCTTGGAATTTCTGCTCACCTGTAAGAACATGACCAACATATGCCAGTTCAGTAATTATGTTTGACATTTGCCTCAAGTGCTTTGACATAGTGAACTCAATGTGTTTCTTGTATGTGTCAAACTTGATTGTGAGTGACCTAAGTTTAGTTATTGATGTACTACCAAACTTTTCGGCTAGTGTGGACCACATGTCCTTAGTCATGTCATACTTCATGAACTCTTTCATAAGGTCATTATACATGCTACTTAGCAACGTAATGCAAGCAATTGAGTTCTTTTTCTTCCACGCCTCACAGGCCTCTCGGTCTCGCCTGTGGTGCCATGCCCAAGTTCATCCATAGGGATGGCAGGCAGACCCGGACCTGGCCCAGATCCGCATGGACCCGGACGATCCGGGTCCCAGTAGACTCGGGTCCGTGATTAAAATATATGGACTCGGGTCTTAAAAATTAGGACTCAGGTGAATCTGGATCTGAACTTGGGATCGTACTGGTCCGGCCCGGATAAAACCGGGTCCGAAAAAAATAATAATAATTAAATATAATACAAAATACAAAATATAAAAAATATATATATATATAATTAAAAATATAAAAGAATTGAAATAAAACTAATAAAATTGACAAAATATAAATATAAATAATACAATTAAAAATAAAAATAAAAAATAAAAGTAAATAAAAAAGGGGTAACCGGATCCGGACTGGGTAGACCCAGGTCTGAACCGGGGCAATAAAAATGCTTCCGGATCTAGACCTGGATTTTTCCATCCCTATTCATCCATGCTCATTTTTAGGGTTTCAAGAACCTCTTGTTCTTCTAGCACATATTGGGTTTTCATGCTCCAAATTTCCAAATTATCGCCATTCAGTTTCTCACCCTTGTTGAGTTCAGCGATAATGTTCTTTGTTGCATATGTCATTTCAAAAAACACAAATTTTCTACATACATTCATGCATAATTGTTAATACTTTTGCTTTATTTGTCATGAAATAAATTATGTTTAATAAAAACATTTCAATGTGTTTAGAGTCAAAATGCCACTATGTGTCCAATCATCATTCAATTACCCAATGTGAAAATATTATCAACATAATCAATCATGTAAAATCATATTCTAAAAATTATATAATTTTTTAGAATTTTTAATCATGTGACAATTAATGTACATGACACTTATTGATTTAATTACATAAATTAAATTCAACATAAAATATCCATTCATAAAAATATGAAAGCAATATTTACATGTCGTGAAATAATAAATTATTACACATAGCAATTATAAGAATGTTTTTAATATTTAACAATAATAATTTTTTCAATTTTAGAGTCCAAACTCATATATATTTTAGGATACGAATCCTCAAACTCTTTGGGTAAGTCGTAATTGATCTTGGACAACTACAAAAATCCTATAGCAAATTTAGGATCATTGTAATGATTTCGAAATATCAAAAAATTCATATTTTTTTTTTTTACTTTATGTCTGATATACTCAATTGACAACCTCTCAATAACTTTATTATAACAAACATGTAGTTTTTCTATACGTTTTACTAATTTCCAAATATCAGTATATCGTATTTTTTATATCTCAGGGAGAGTATTTCTTAGCATTTTGAATCTATCGGGCTATCCTAACCAATTACCTTCCCAGATCGACTGTTGTAACATGTTATTGAATGTGATGATATGTGAAATCATATCATCGCTTTCACTCATCCCATATTTATCGATTTCCGACAACATGTCTGATACGCTTTCTCTGTCTGCGAATGTCGTAATAATTTTTGCAGTTCTCCATACTATTGTCATGATTTTCTGTAACAAATATAAAGAAAAATCAGCATAATGAAAACACAAAGTTACATTGGTTAAAATAAACATCACAAAGATATTCATTAAATTACATAAACACAAAGTTTATGTGATAAAATAAATTTATCATTGCCAATTAGAACACTATGCAAAAAAAAGATTAGACATTCAATCATGATGGATCAAAATTACCGAAAAAAACCGATACAAAAATGACCCACACGCGTTGACACGTATCTCCACGTGCCACCACTCGCTACCAGGAGGGATGCACGCGCCACCACGCATCGGCCACTCGTCCTTACGCGTGCTCACACGCCTTCACGCGCCAACCACTTGCTGGCAAGTCACGCAAAATAGACGATGTGTCGTCTAATTGTTGTGTGTACGTACGACATGTCAGCTGATTAAACTAAATCCAACTGACAAGTCGTCTGGTATTGCGTGGACGACATGTCGTCCGTTTCAGCGCTATACGTATGACTTGTCGTATAAATCTCGGACGATCTTTCTTCTGGTCTTCTAAATATCGGATGACATGTCGTTTGTTTATTTTGGTAGTGTTTTTCTAGGTAAAAACAGGTTCGACTAGCCAACTTTTACGGTCTATATCTTTCTCAAATTTAATCCAAATTAAGCAAATGATACACCGAATTAAATATTACATATCCTAGTTTTTAAAACATCTTAGAACACGCCATTGATAATATTTTACAATAAGATATTAAGGCTTAAAATTGGAAGAAAATCATTTTTGTAAAATTAAAAACAGAATGCATTTTCTTCATTTTTCATGCATAATCATGCATTTTTGTGCAATCTAACTAGAATACATGTATTAAAGCCTCTGATACCAATGTCGGGAAACATCATCCCTAATATTTTCATGGAAAAAATCTATAATGGTCCACTTAGGATTTAACCATACATGTATTACTACTCCTAGATTTATTCACAAACATATTGAGATAAATCTAAGTTTTTTCACAACACAATTGCATACCTTACTTCTTGTAGAGATACCCTTAATCAAACTTAATTGATTACATTTCTCAATGAGTAAATGCTCATATTTATAGGAGGGTAAGTCAAGTGATTATACTATCAATGATTACTATGTAATCACATGCATTTGGATGTTTTGATTATTATTTAATCATATGCATTTGGTAGATTAATAACTTCATCTAACCCCTCCAAAAATATTACCATCATGAATGTACCACATGTTTCATATTAATATTTTTTAAATATTATTTTCTAACATTTCTAACATCTATCATCGAACTGAAGAGCTTTTTAAGACCCAAAATGAATGATTCTAGTGTGAAGAAAATGAAAGGTTTAAAAAAGATTAATTTTTATTTGGTTTTCTAATTGCAATAGGTAGTTTTTATTTTTTTAAAAAATGGAATCCATAATTTCGGCCTAGCAACTAATCGCTTGTGTAGGTTGTATCCAGGGATACTCCTGCAAGCTGCAAGTAAGGAGGATGAATTCTTAATTTATTATTATTTTTTAATTTATTTTTTATTTTCTTGTAATTCAGATACAAAATTGATTGTGGAAAGTCCTCAAATATAAATTTTACTAGGCAAAACACCTAACAAGAGAACATGGTTGCAACTGTTACATGGCAATAAATTGAAAATTTATTAGCCTCTACATATGAAATGCATGGCTACTTCTTTAAAGCCATAATTATTGTTTTGTCAAAACATTATTATATAATAATTAACTTGAAAACCAATATTCCTACCTGATATGCATAAATACAGTAGGTTCTTTTAAATGTGAATATGTGATAAAATGAGGCAACAACCAAAATAAATTAAATATTATTTATATTTTTAATACATTACTAATCTATAAATATACACTTTAAAACTTACTCAGACACTGAATACATATATTTATAACTTAGCTCTCGCTATGTTTATATTGAGATATATCTACTGTCTCCACAAAAATATATCTACTATTACTAATATTCGATGATATATATCTACTCATATTATATATACTTTCACTAATATTCAATGATATATAGCTACTCATATATACTATTAAAGTCAAGAAATGAAAAAAAAAAAACAAAAAAAAAAAAAAGATGGTGATCAATTAATATTTGGATTAAAATTCCCATATGGCTGGACCAATTTTTGTTTATGGTATTTAAAGTGATCTAAAGGCACACGGTGATTGAGACATGCCTTAATTGGTTAGGTTAAAGTGAATTAATTAATACCTAACAAAGTTGGATTTCAAAAAGAACATTAATTTATATTTAGTATAAGTTTGAGGTCGCAATTCTTATTATCATCCCATGTTAAATTTAAGTAAATATATATGAACATGGTCTGTTTAATATAATTGAGGCAAAATTATTTGAACACAAATACGATGTGATGACACGATTAATAAGTGAGTTAGTTTCATATTTGAAATAATTATATGATTAGCTACACAATCTCATGTCATAAACGAGTATTTATATCTTGTTAATACGATTACATAAATATTATTTGTCTCATAAAAATATTAACATAGATAAATATGATACGATTAATAAACAGATTGATTAATACGACACATTTATTAATCGTGTCATTTTATATCAAACCAAATACGGAAAATTCGTATAAGTATATATATATATATATATATATATAAGACTATGATGCAGATTATATTAGCATTTAGATTAAGGACAAAACTTTGGTGATATAAGAATATAACAAAACCTATAGATGATTTTTTTTTTATTACCGGATATCCGGATCAGCTTATGCGCACCTTAATTAATCATTGGAATCTATGATTTGTGTCTTCAGAAGTTTCATAGTACAGATCAGAGTAAGTCGCTAACTTTTTATACCAATAGACATAGCTTCAAGGAAATGCTTCTAGTGATATTCGAACTTTAAACCTAAGAGAGAGCAAATCATTAAAACTTAATGTCTTTTCTATTAAAGCAACCCCTAGAATTATCTATAGATGATTTGTTATGCCCATGATTACTAGTTTTAAATTAGTTGAATGTGTATCCATACAAATTGAAATAAATTTATTATACAACTTAATTATGGATGATTTGTTAAATATTGATGATTGTAAAACCAGGACCATAACGATATTTAAAGTGTCTAGGCAATTGAATAAAAGTTTGATTACAAATTAAACAACTAATTAAAAAACACGATTAAATAGTAAATGTGTTTTTTAACAAATAAATTAACTAATTTAATTTCTTAATAAAGTTTACCATCAGGATTCAAACTTTAATAGAGATAAGGGATTAAAAAAATATATGGGCTTGTCCACCCTCAAATCTTAAAATATATATATATATCTCAAATAATCAATTTATACGTAAAAATATAACTTACCCTTATCCATAAGATGCATTTATTGTAAGAGTCTGAGGCAGTCGGAGATTTTACCTATTCCATTTAAATTTGAGTCTGGTGATTTGACGATGAGATTTCTAATGTTTCCAAAAAATAATAATGTGTTTTTCTGTTACTGTTTTAAAATCAGATATGAAATAAAGCATTAAAAATCTATTAGACTATTAGGGATCAGCATGTAAAAGCCTATTTTAACAGAGATGAAAATGTCATCCTCCCTTATGGTAGCAGGTCAAATTAATATATTATGTGCAGCACTTGTATAATAATTTTAAACTTTTGAATAAATGTTATACATAAATGGATTACAAAAACAGAACAAAAATAAAAAAGATAAATATTTATATGAATATTATTAATGATCCTGGAAAGTGCTAGCTAGCTATATAATATTTATCTGAGTCATTGAAAACTTCAACCTAATTATATTTAATGTTTAAAACCTCCTTAATCAATTATTGAGAACAGCATGCATATATGGTGATGCCCATCTTCTTTTGATCTTTCTACAACTCTCATATTGTAGAAGTTAAGTTGTTAAAGTATTTAATAAACACTTAAAACTATGTTTTAGAAGCTAAGTTAAATTATTACAACCTTCATTCTACATCTATGGAGCCTAAGTCAATAATAATCACTTTTCAGTCTAATTTTTGGATATAGGATTGAAAAAATATTTTAAATATACTGATTTTTGTGCTTGTTCTTTGCTCATTGGTTAACTTGGATTTATATTTCTCTCAATTCTAGAGTCCATTTGGTATTATGGTATTGTGGCTATGTGAACAAAAAGTTCTAATTGTAAAATAAAAGTCCATTGTGTTTAATAAGTATGAGTTTTAAATAATATTTTTAACAAAATTATTGAAGCTATTATAATTTTTATTAAACAACTATGGGAAAATTACATTGTTTAAAAGCACAGTTGTAAATATTTATCGAACACTTTACAATTAACGTCTTTAGACTATAATTTATAAGCGGTTAATATCCCTATATTTCTCACTCCTTTATCTTAATATTTTGTGGGTGATATCGAGCGTTATGAGCAAATTGATTTGTTTTTGGTACGTTTTATAGGTCAAAATAATATCAAGACTTAATGAAATCATTGAGGGATAGAAACAGCCAAATACAGAACAAATTAGGCCAAATTTCAGAGGCAAAACGTGCGTCCCGACGTTGGAGAGCGCTTTGAGACGCGCACAAAGTGAAAATTCAGGCAGAGAGATCACGAGCATGGCACGTCGCGACGTCGGTATTGGCGCGTCGCGACGATCATTGCATGCAAACTGCGTGGTTTTTTACTCTCAAGTATAAGAGCATCGAAATAATAAAATAACTAAGTAAGTTCTGTGTCGATCCACAATGAATATATTTAATATGATAAAATAATAATTCAACTAATAAAATAAAATAGTAGGGTTAGGGGATCCACACTTGATATTTAAAATATAAAATAATTTTTACTTTTTATAAAATATAAATTATAATTATTTCTCAATCAATTTATTTCATAATTATCAGGTATTAATTATACCAACAAATTTTATTCGTCGTGTCGATAATTAGTCCTGTCAATGTACTAAATATGCCAAAACATATAAAACCAGCCATAAAGGCGGTGATAATATTTATCTATAACAAGTCCAGTTAGGTATTCAATTATGCCAAATATATAAAACCAGCCATATAGGCGGAACCGTACTGTCTATAATTAATCCAAATTTTTAATAGTCCAACATCTCTCATTTATGGGATTCAAATATTATATGTACCAATCAAAGACTGTCTACAACTAGTCAATAATCCTCAATAAACTAGAAAGAGTATGAATTTTATTTGAGAAATTATCACAATTTATAAAATATAATGTAAATAAAAATCACATATATTTTCATACCACTAGCTTCACCATTTACCCTAACATGATACAAATTAACAAAACAATATATAAATAAAAATACTCATAATTTTATTAATATATAAAACTAAATTACAAAAGAAAAAATACACATAAAAGCTCATCTCACAAAATTTCAAGAGAGACCTGTGAAAATTTTGTTGAGGAAATGAAGTGTCGAGCGCCCTTTAAATAGAGGATGCTCTGCACCTCTTTCAAAGAATTTGTATGCAACTTTCAAAAGTTGTATGCAAAATACACAACATGATAAACTATATTGGTTTGTCATGTTACCATTTTTTCAAATTAAAATGTCAATCCTGAAAGGTGGATTGTCATTTTTTTTATATAATATATTATTATATTATAATATATATATATATATAATAAAATCTTGGTGGGACCTCCAGTATAAATAATAAAAAAGATTTTATATATAATTCCTCCAAAATATTATATATATATATATATATATATATATATATATATATATATTTATATTAGAGTAATAATAATAATAAAAAAATACATGTGTTGGTAAATACATCATAAACTCATTTTGTCACCAATCTAAACACGGTGAATGATTTCTAAGTACAATTTCAATATAGTTGTCACGTTTTTTGGGTTTTTGGGTCTTGAAATTCAGATATCATATCCATTTTTCCCGTTGAACGTCCAGTGCAGTAATTTACCTACACAATAAATAAAAATCACAATAAAAATATATACAATATAAAATTTAATTATTATTTTAAAAATATGCTAAAATTAAGGGAATTAATGAAATTATAAGTGTAAAATGAATAGTTCATCTTTTATTAAATGTACATTTTTTAATGTTCATCAAGTGGTTAATATCCACCTAATATCCCTATATTTAGGTAAAGACGGCTTTACATGAGCGGTTAATGGCCCTATATTTCTCTCCCATTTAACTTAATATTTTATGGGTGATATCGAGCGTTATGAGCGAATTAATTTATTTTGGGTGCGTTTTATAGGTCAAAATAATACAAAGACTCAATGAAATTATCCATGTTTGAAAACAGCCAAAAACATAAGACAAAGCATCTGAATCCAGACATTCTTTCTTTGAAGACATAAGAGAAAGCCTCCTCCATCTATTATAAAAGTTATTTACATCGACCATACAAATAGAAAATAATTATATACTCACATAATTGAAATTTTAAGTTTTGTATTTCGACATTTTTTTTTCGAAATTACTATAATTTTACAGATATTATAATTTCAAATTTATTAAAAAAATCTACAAATCCATGGAAAGCATTAGTTCAGATATCCGGGGGGGAGTGCCAGGAAATTGAGTCAGAAGGGACACTGCAATTTTTTCAGATACATAAAAATTTAAGGGAAAAATATTCTTGTGAGGTCAGTTGTTTGCCTACTCACCCTAGTGATTAGTGAATATGAATAACATGAAGCCCAATATCATACTGGATAGACCCGGCCAAGGTTCCGGTTCCAACCGGTTCCGGAACCGAACCGGAACCTGACCGGTTCGGTTAGGGTTCTTACCCTGACCGAACCGGTTGGAACCACTGGAACCGAAAGGTTCCAGCGGTTCCAACTGGAACCGGAAGTAAAAAAAAAAATTTATTTTCTTGGAACCGTAAGGTTCTTCAAGTAAATCTCAATTTTTTTTATTAATAATAATGTCTTAATGAAATTTAAAATTGCAATACTAAAACATGAATGTCTATATCCTTTTTATAACCAACTCTTGGTTATTGACTTCTTTATATAAGCAATGTGGGACACAATAGCCAAGTAACAAATATCCCACATCGTTTATATAAAGAAAACACTAGCTAAGAGTTGGCTATAAAAAAGATTATATGTTAAAAGAATTTTATAAAAAAAAGATTCTATAAAAATGATGTGATAGTATGAAAAAACATTACGATTATAGAATTTTTTCTATTTTTTAAAATTTATTATTTAAAAAAAAAAAAAAAAAAACCAGAAGGGGAACCGTAAACCGAACCGGAACCGACCGGTTCGGTTTACGGTTCCGGTTCCACACTTGTGGAACCGGGAACAGGCCGGTTCGGTTCGGTTCCGAACCGGAACCGAACCGGCGGCCAGGTCTAATACCGGATATCAATATACGTATCTAGGGTTGGGATTTTTATACCCGATAAATAAATATATTCAAATATTATTGGTTAATAAATTTATGATTCAATTTTATTATATGTATGTATTATTATTTGCTTTATAAAATTTATGAAAACTCCATGATTATTTATGTAACTTTAAATTAAATGTTTATGTTTATGTAAAATGTTACATACAAATATGTATGGATAAAATTTAAAAAGTAATAATTAAAATTTATCCATGACTATGATTTGAAGTTGAGAATCTCCAAAATCCAAAGTTATAAATACAGTTCATTCCATTGTATAGTCTATCGAGACTATAATATGTAGAAACATAAGAAATGTATTTTATTATATAATAAGATTATATTGGACATGACCGAATAAAATTGAGATGTTCTAATAATTTCTGTTAAATAAAGAACATCAATTTTATCATAATGATGGTCATATATGTGATTATCTTAATTCATTGTATTTTACAGATTCCTATATCATTTTAATTTATTATTTAATTTACTCGGTATGATTTTATATTTCTTATATTTCGTAAACCTTAAATTAGGGTCGGTCGTGATTTGGTTCCAAACCAAAACCAGAACTGTCAGGAACCTCCGATTCTAGGAACCGTGGTTCCGGTTTCAGGAAAATGGAATCGGGAATCGTCAGTTCCTGTAATCGAATTGGCAGTTTCGATTCAGAACCGTAAAAAAAATTACCTTCAACGGTCACTCGCTGATTTCAGCCAGACAATGCTGATTTCATCAACGGTCTTGGCTGAATTTGATCGTCAAATTTTTTTTATCCAATAAATTTTTTAAATTTTTTTTCTGTAAATATCCACATTAATTCATTATTTTCTCAAAAATAATTTTTTCCAATCTTAATATTCTCTCAATTTCTATCTACCATTTTATTCTCTCAATTTCTTATCAAATTCTCAATTACTCTATTGTTATTTTAATTCTCAAATACTATCTAAATTTCTCATTATTAGTTATTTATTACAAATTACGAAAATATCAAGTGCGAGTCAGAATTCAACAATAGATGAGCATGAGCTTGAGGATTCCTTACTCAAGAGAGCCAATTTCTCGGTGGAGAACAAAATACCCATGGCTATGATATTTTCATAATTCACTTCTCAATGGAGTTATAAGAAGGTGGTGATTATATAGTGAAATTCAATTATTGTTAAAGTACTAATAAATTCAAAAAAAAAAAAAAACATGGTGGGTATGGATCATTCACGAAGCACATGCAATCAAAAAATGCAAATCTCATTAGAATTGACAAAACTCAAATGCAAATGTCAAGGTATGGTCAATCTTCCTCTTCTCAACTATTTCAATATAGTGATGCTAAAAATATAGAAGAATGAATGTATTTCTATATGTAGTGATAGATGGAATGATCATTGGAAAATACATTCATACATGGGTTTAACATGTCATTGATAGATAATGAATAGAAAATACAAAAACGTGTTATTGATTTTCGTATTTTTGATAGTAGACATACTGCATATAATATTTACAGAATTATCAAATCTAATTTAGAAGAATATAAATTAATTTATAAAAAAATTTCAATCGATATTGACAATGTAGTAGCTAATACTGCTTCTATTACTGAGCTTCTATTATAAATTTTAGATATTTTAAAAAAAAAAAATTTGATGCCACATATACTTTTAGCGGTATTTATTACCCTACATCATATTTATTTTTGGTTGAATGCCTAAATATTGTTGGTACATTGCATGAAAGTGAGGACAATATAGTTTTGAACGTTGTCATTGCTGCCATGAAACTTAAATGTGTAACTATTAAAAAAAATTACATCTATTTATCTTCTTGCACTTATTTTTGATCCTATATGTAAAATAGATGGTTTAACGATTATTTGACTAAGTATATGAATGTATGGATTTTAACCATGAAGATCCTGATTAGTTAAGTTTGAATTTCATAATGAATTTGTATAATGATTATAATACTGAAGGTCGATCAGTCGGCCAATTCTAGTCAAATCAACTGAACCAATTAAGATTAGTATGAGTGATCGCATATTAATGAAAAGGCAGAAAAAACCTAGAGGATCCACTGATAATAATTTTGAATTTGACATATATCTGACAACAATTTTCGAGTTTGGTGATAGTTCCATAGGTAAATAATTTACAAGTCCTTGAGTGGTTGAGTCGACACACAAATACATTTCCAACTGTTGCAGTAATCACTAAACAATTTGTAGCAGCTTCCAATTCCAATGGTAGCAGTTGAACAAGCTTTTAGTGCATTAGGTAGTATATTAGATTAGACGCGGTCTATCATGAGCACTGATTCATTAGAAGTTCTAGCCTGTTTGGATGATTGGACGAGAATAGAATTACGACAACAAGAGATTCAACAATAAAAAATTGAAGATTTATATGATTTAACAACAATCGAAAGAACGATGACATCCAGCAATGGCGCCATGATTAAGGTAAAAGAACTACATAGGCTTTGATTCATCCATACCCTAGAGGATATGTAGGCAGCTTAATATTTTTTTTAAAAAAAAATTAATTTCAAACCTTCTTAATTTTTTTCAAATAAAAAATTATTAAATTTTTTTTTTAATTTTATTAAGTAATTTTGTAGTTCCTGAACCGTCGATTCCAATTCCGATTCGGAATCACAAAAATGAGATTCGGAACCAGAACCGGAACCGTACTTTTACGGTTTGGTTTCAGTTCCTCAAAAGAGGAACCGAAACTGGTGATTTCGGACCGCCGTCAGGCCTTGCTTGTATTTTGGGAATGAATTGAATGAATAGTTGATAATTCTAACTTGATACAACAGAATCCGTTCGTGAGATTCCCTTATTTGTTAGTTTAGGACCTTAACAATTAGCGCGTAAATTCATAATAGTTATGAATTAATTTTTCACTTGAGAACTAATGAAAGTCAATGATAAAGATATAATTAGAGAGTTTAACATATTTTATACCTATCTTTTTTACGAATCATTTATGGAGGTTTATTGCATAGGTAATGACTATATCAATGGACGAATACTTTGAGAAATTAATTCTATAATTATGAGAGTGCAATTCTAGGTATTTAGTGGAGTTTCTCTAATTAATAATTTCGTTTGATTAATAAAAAAGATTATAATTAATCAACGAAATTGTTGGAGCTTGGAATTATAGGTTCATCAGTCCCCTCGTCGTCTTTTATCACTGTTCAAACGATAATAATTGCGAAGATAAATAATTGTCAATTATTTTTTACACTCTAATTATTTCATATAACTTTTGTTTGGAAATTATGACAAAAATTGTCCTAATATATTCATCAATATATAATGTATTTATTTATTAATTTATGAAAATTTCATAAACTACTATTTAATTAATTTGATTAATTAAATTTTAATTAAATGAGATAATATTTTCAAAAGTTGAAAATTTTAAAATTTATTTTTACAAATTAATATTTGATTAATTTGAATAATCAAATATAAGATAATATTTTTATTCAAATTTATCTAAATTTCAAAAGTTGAGATTTTGATAAAAGAATTTGAAATATAAAATATTAAAATTATTTCATAATTACAAGATAAATATTAAGTGGTTTTTTTTATTTTTTTTATTTTTTTTAAAATCAAAGTAATAATATCCAAAAGGATATACCTGGCTTTGTTTTTGATAAATAGAGAAAAGTCATCCAAAACATGTAAGGAGGTTGAAAAACGTGACCGTAGAGAGAAAAGAAAAGAAAAATTATGTTTCTAGTTTTGGTTTTGAGAAAATCAAAAAGGAAAATAGTTTATAAGGATTCGTCTCATGTGTTGAGTACATGAATCTTTCTCAAAATTAGAGTGTTCTTCCTAATTAAAATCACGCCCACACATACTGTTCGAGGTGAGGGTCATGATTCAAAGAAATAATGATCAAGAGGTATAATTTATTCTTAATATTTAATTGTTATATTATTAATATAATAGAAAATATAGATCATATTTTTAATGTTCATGCAAATAAAATTATTTTTTTTGGCATTATGAAATTCTGTTGCACACGAACTCAAAAAACCAACATCTAGCGGGTATGGAAACTTCACTTATACTCGGTCCTAATGTAACGGATTCCGTGGCCACTGGGCGATTCTTCATTCACATGTGAATTTTATCTATATTAGAATATGAACATCAATACTCAAACACAACGCTCATCACCTAACCGAAATAGAAAATTATTCACATTTTGCCATCCATACCTGTGAGTATATCGCTTCTGTGTAGATATACACTCAACCTATTCATGTATTTTAGGATATGGGATAGCAATGAGGTTAATCAAAATTTGAACTCAAGTCCTAAGTGTGGTGTTGTGTGTGTCTATATATATATTTGAAATCGTTAGAAACCTCGTCGTCAAGCCACCTCTTTTTCGGGCTTAAGCGGAGCATGTAAAATTATCGATTGTTTCAGAATCTTACAAAAAACGCACCCTCCGAACTTAAAATGAAATTTCAAACCTTACACCATCAAATCACGAAGAATAAGCACCACCAAACTACAAGTCAAACTCCAACTCACGTCCTAACCACTAGCATATTTTGCGATATGACGTGCTATCATTAATTGCCACGTGTTGAGTTTTTACTGCATTATCATTTTTTCATCTCGGTGATGTGCAGACAATATGATATGAATAGCGTTCATGCACCATGACATGAAAATTCAGTGAGAATTTTCCTATTGATAAATAATTTACTGTGAGAGAATTAGAGAAGAAAATGTATATTAACATTTACTTGAGTTTTGAATTACAATGAGAGGTCTTTTTTATAGCCTTTAAACACAACTACCACAATAAATGCATAACTACTATATTAAATACATCTATACAACTATCAACTAATAACTATTAATAACACAACACAACTAACATCATCACAACACACAACTAACAACTAACATCCCCCCCTCAAACTCAAGGTGGTTTAGATGAAACCAAATTGAGTTTGGAAACAAGTGTAGTGTAACGTCCCGGAAGAAAGGATTTAGTGAAGACATCAGCTAGCTGATAGTGGATTTGAGATAATTCAGGGAAATAGTGTCAGAAGCAACGTGTTGGCGAATGAAATGACAATCGATCTCAATGTGTTTGGTGCGCTCATGAAAAACATCATTATGTGTTATTGCAATAGCATTTTTGTTATCGCAGTAAAGAGTGAGAGATGATGGTTGAGGGACTCCCATATCTTCTAGAAGCCAACGTAACCATAGAAGTTCAGCTGTAGTAGCAGCAACAGCTTTATATTCAGCCTCAGTACTCGAGCGGGCAACCAATGTCTGTTTCTTGCTGTGCCAAGAAATAAGTGAATCACCAACCAAGAAAAATACAGTAACCTGTAGTTGATCGACGATCAGTAGGGTCTCCTTCCAGTCAGAATCAAAATAGGCTCGAAGAACCAATGATGAAGTAGCAGAAAAAATGGAGACCTGTAAAGAGAGTTCCTTTAACATAACGAATGATGCAAAGTACTGCAGCATAATGAGTGGAACAGGGAGGTCATGAACTGGCTGACAATGTGAACTGCATAAGAAATGTCTGGTCGAGTGACTGTAAGATAAATGAGGCTTCCAACCAATTGTCTGTAGAGAGTATGATCATCAAGGGGAGTGTTATCTTCATCTATAGGTGTAAGACTAGTATTATACTCAATTGGAGTTGGAAATGTCTTGCTATCTGTAAGGCCAGCTCGAGAAAGAATATCAGAGGCATATTGGCTTGCGAGAGATGATAACCATCATCAGAACAAATAACCTCAGGCCTAAAAATAACTCAAATGACCAAGATCTTTCATTTCAAATTGTTGACTAAGAGCCTGCTTGAGATCTGCTATGCCTGAAATATCATCTCTAGTAATAATCATATCATCAACATAAAGAAGAAGTAATATCACAATACCCTTTTTGGATTTTCGAAGAAATAAAGCTGAATCATGTGGACTGGAGGCGAATCCAATTTTTCTGATAGCGGTACTAAATTTGGAAAACCATGCACGAGGAGCTTGCTTCAAACCATATAAGGCATGTCGCAGGCGACATACTGTATTTGGTGGATGATCAAGACCTGGAGGAGGCGTCATATAAACTTCTTCAGTGAGATCACCATTGAAGAAGACATTCTTGACATCCATCTGAAACCGACTCCATTGCCGAGCAGCAGCAATAGCAAGTAGACTGCGAACTGAGGTAAGGCGAGCAGGCATGAGCAAAAGTCTCCTAATAATCAATCCATACTCTTGAGCGAATCCTTTAGCAACAAGTCGTGCTTTATAACGCTCAATAGATCCATCTGAATGTGTTTTGATTTTGTAAACCCATTTGCATCCCACTGGATTTTTGCCAGGAGGAAGATCAACCAAGTCCCAAGTACCTGTCTTTGTCAATGCCTGTAATTCATCTTGCATAGCTTGCTGCCAATAAGGATTAGAAGAAGCCTCCCTATAAGACTGAGGTTCATGCAAAGAAACAAAAGCAGAGAAACAGTGATAATCTCGAAGGTAAGGGGGAGGATTTCTTACTCGGGTAGGATATGGTGGAGATGAGTCACCAATGGTCTCTGGTGCAGTATCTGCAGGAGGGGCATCATCAAGAACAAGCAGTGATGGAGGTTGGACATATGTATGTTCACCATGAGTACTTGCATCAGATGGAAACAACTCAATAGATGGATTAGTGAAAAGTGGAGGAGGATCTGAAGGTGACATTGTGAACTTAGAAATAGAAGAGAACATAACGTGTTCCAGAAAATAACATGACGAGAGATGTGAAGTTTCTTTGACACGGGATCCCAACAACGATACCCTTTGTGTTGAATACCATATCCTAAGAAACAACAAAGTCTGGCACGGGGTTCTAACTTGTGATGCTCTGTGGGATGAGAAGAACAAAAAAACACTCTCAAAACCTTGAGAGAAGATCATAAGGAGGGGAAACACCATAAAGGCACTCATAAGGAGACAAATTATGTTGGTGACTGAAGAAGGAATACGATTAATAACATAAACAGCCGTAAGGGCAGCTTCACCCCAAAAGCGTTCATGACAAGATGATGAAATGAGCAGGATCGAGTGGAATCTAAAATATGACGATGTTTTCTTTCGGCTCGTCCATTTTGTTGAGAGGTATATGGACAGGATCGTTGTGAAATGGTTCTTTGGCTTTTAAAAATTATTGAATTTTGGAGTCAAGATATTCCTTGGCATTGTCGGTCCTCAAAATTTTGATAGTTTTGGAAAATTGTGTGTTTGATCATGTTTGCAAAGTCAATATAAATTTGAGGTAGTTCAGAACGTTGTTTCATAGAAAGATCCATGTAAATCGAGAATAATCATCAATAAACAAGACAAAATATTTAGATCCTCCCATAATGGCTGTAGGTGAAGGTCCACATACATCAGAGTGGACCAAATCAAATGGAGCAACAGAATTATGTTTATTATGTTGAAAGGACAAAGCTAGTTGTTTTCCAAGTTGACAAGGGACACAATGGAAAGGCTGGTCTTTAACAGAACCTAGTGAACCATTAGAAACTAAAGGACGAAGTTATTCATCGAGGCATGACCAAGACGCATATGCCACAAGTGAAGAGAAGATAGATAGAGTAGATACAACACATAATTGGGAAAAAATGATTTGAAGGAATCTGGCCTGTCAATTCTACGGCCTGTCCCAAGAATCTGTCCCGTCTGCGGATCCTGCACACGACAACCATTAATGGAGAATATCAATTCTAATCCAAGTTCACATAGTTGACCAACAGAAATAAGGTTGAATGTAAGTTTGGGAATAAGAAATGTGTTGGTTATGTGAGTGTAGATGTTGATATGTGGCCAGACTGACTTACAAGCATTTGTGAGCCATCTGCAGTGAAGATTGGAGAAATATTTGTGGTAGGAGAGGTGGAAGAAAATAACAAGGATTGAGAAGTCATATGATTGCAACAACCAGAGTCAAAATACCAAGAAGAATTACCTGAATTGACAAATAAGGCAGTAGAAGTACTGGGATGGGTGAAGAGTATTTGTCTAAGGAGTGCTTCTAAGTTACCAGTGTATGTTGGAGAGACAGTAACCTTAGAGGTAACAGCAGCAATTGGAATTTCTATCTTGGAGGGTTGATTAGATCTTGGGGGACGAGTGGGGCACTGCTCAATGGAATGGCCAGACAGCTTGCAGTAGCGACAACTCACCTTAGTGGGACAGTGAGCGGCAATATGGCCTCTTTTCTTGCATTTGTGACATTCAGTAAGACTACATTCAATTAGAGTATGACCAGATTTGTTGCAGGTACGACAAAATTTGCCTTCACCTTTTGAGAAATGTTTATCCGCGGCGGCAAGCACAACATCATCGTGGGATGGCTTAAATAAGCCGAGACGAGTTTCATCAGACAATAATCGAGAGACAACAGCTTCTAATGTAGGTAGAGGAGATTGATGTAACAATGAAGCTCGACAAGATTCAAAATCATCAGTAAGGGCCATAAGGAATTGAATTAGTCGCATACGGTCACGGGTGCCGTATAATTAGTTGCAAAACGGTGCAACTCATTGAGGTCCGACAAAGCAAGTTGGTCCCAAATATTCTCCATTTGTAAGGGCCATAAGGAATTGATTAGTCGCATACGGTCACGGTTGCCGTTAATTAGTTGCATAATGGTGCAACTCATTGATGGTTCTGACAAAGCAAGTTGGTCCCAAATATTCTCCATTTGTGCAAGAAAATCAGTAATAGACTGACTTTTCTCTTGTTTCAAATTATGCAACTTTTCCCATAATTGATACTGACTAGAGAGATCAGAAGAGGTGTACCTTAATGCAAGCAGATCCCAAACTTTTTTGGCAGTTTCGTAGCGCCCAAATTGATGATGAATAGCTGGAACCGAAGTATTCCGGAACCATGTCATAATTTGGTGATTCTTACTATCCCAATCCTCGAGACGATCAACGAGCTGTCCTTCAGTTTCATCAGTAAGCCGAGTGGGGGGCTTGACATCTCCAGTAACATAACGCCATAGTTTCCGACCCTTGAGAAAACTACGCATTCCCTGAACCCAGAGACGATAGTTTGAACCTATGAGAATGGTAGGAATGAGTTGTATAGCATCTGACTTTTCCATTCCCGAAAACCGAATTTCTACACCTCTGGAAAGAACCTAAGCTCTGATACCATGTGAGAATTAGAGAAGAAAATGTATATTAACATTTACTTGAGTTTTTAATTACAATGAGATGCCTTTTTATAGCCTTTAAACACAACTACCACAATAAATGCATAACTATTATATTAAATACATCTGTAGAACTATCAACTAATAACTATTAATAACACAACACAACTAACATCATCACAACACACAACTAACAACTAACATTTACCAAATGATAATTTATTGTCTATTTGTGTGGATTCTTTTGGACAAACAATGAACTGTTTATTTATTGAAAAGGGTGTTAATTAGTTAGGCAGCACAATCTCAATACACGAGTAATGATTTGGTGCAACGGAGGCATTGGTGATATCGGGACCGGCCCCGAACATAGGTCTAATAGGTATTAAGGATGACAACGGACTGAGTATAATATGGTAATGTCAATATCTATACTTGTTTCGTTCAATCAACAAATACAAAAATTGTCTCATTATCTACTCCTAACGTATTGAGCCTCGCGGACCCACGTTGTGTTCCCCGTTCACATAAAAATTTTACCTTTATTTAAACGATGATGTCAATACTTGTACCCGACTCGTTCAATCAACGAATATAAAAAAATATCACTTTACATGCCTCTAAAATATCCAGCCTCCATCTCCATAGGGATTTTTACCATCATTAGTAGGCGTGTGCCTATGTCCCCTAATTAATTAGTCTAAGGTCTCAATTTATATAATTTTTATTTTATATAATTTTTTTTATTTTAGAAGCCTCGAAATGATTCAGGAAAATGAGTATAACAGGAACAACAAGAAGAGTGAGAAAGTTTGAATTTTAAGAGAGGAACTCTAAATTTTAATTTCCAAACGGCGATAAATCAAAAAATAAATAAAAATAAAATGTTATGAGCCTCATAATTTTATTTCGCCTTAAATCCCCGAATATTCAGGACAGATCTTAGGTGATGTGGCACTACCAACTAATAAATAAATAACATGTATAATTTAATATTATTTTTAATATATTACACGTACGTGTGATAAGTTTTATTAAATTATTATAACTTACAATGAAAACTCCAATGAATTTTAGAATTTTTCTTCAATACACACTTATGCATCTAATTAAATTATGTTATAATTAATACTCGAATAAAACCAAAATTGTTAAAATATTAGTGCTCTATTGATGCATCTAATAAAATATGCATCTGGATCGATAAAGTGGATGGTCTCAAATATTAATGTTAAATCCTACAATAACTTGAAGATTTGTTATTGAATAAGATAATATCAAAGATGGATATCATAAATGGGAGGAATTTTTTAGTATCTTTATTTTATGGGTGACGTGATATCACAAATTAATAATTATATAAAATATAAGAATTGTATTAAAAAATATTTATTCAGTTGTTTTTTATTATTTAACACGTATGGTAAAACATGATTAAATTATTATATGAGTGATATAAAACCATCGATATATAGTAGAATTTTTCCGAGATGACAATAAATCAAGCTCAAATTAAAAACATTATCTTTATTTTTCATTACACTCTTTATTTTCAATTAAATGTAATTTCAAAATATAGAATTGTCCTTTGAAAAATGTTATTTTATCAACTTAAAAGAGGTTTCGTTTACTTTTTTTTTTAAACAAAAGAGGGAGAATGCAATCCTTATTTTTTTCTACCTTTTTAATACAAATTTGAATGTCTAGTATCGCTGTAATTTATTTATCGATTTTAGATTTTATTAACTTATTTGAGAACTAAAATCAATAAAATAAATAAATAAGATAGATAACACAACAATTTGTTAAAATGATATTTTTAACATCATTATCATACGGATAACAAACAAAGTTTTTATTCACATTTATAATATACATTCAACAGTAATTAATTATTCATATTCGGACTTAACTTCATATTCAACTTTTTATAAATTATATAAGTTTTTGAATGATAATTTAAATATAATTGAATCTTAAGTGTGTGTTAAAACACGTGTGGTAAAATATTGTGAAAAACTTAACATAACTCAACAGTATATTAGATCCAAATTTTTCATATTCAGATATAAACAAAGTGTTGATGTGTTTCCGGGCACTATGTTATTTAAGGAGTACGGCAGGGGTAAAAAGGGGTAAGGTAATTCCCTTCTTGGGCGAGATCGTTAAAACCGATCCGACCACAACATGTAGAGATCGACCACTTTGGTTCGGATGACCGAGCACTATAAGGCGGCAGAAACACTCTCAGTTCAAAGGACTATCATGACCGACCACATGAAGACCGAGCACATGACGAGGCGTGCTCAGGAAGATAAAGCATCCTATTCTTGCAGAAAAGGGATAAGTAGTTGTCCTACTTTAATGGGAGTAAAGTAATAAGTTAATATCCTAAAAGGATAAAGGAAGTAAATGTAGTTTTGATTAGGAATCCTTATGGGAAAAGGGAATAGTTTTGACGAGGAATCCTGATAGGAAAAGGAGACCATCTCCAATTGGGAATTCTTGTATAAATAGGAATCTGATTTCTTCACCATTATAAATAGGAGGGTAGAGTGAGTGTAGAAAGACAAGTTGAAGGCATCTGAAAAATCATCACCAAAGTTAGTGATCAGAATCATCAAGCTCTGATTTGTAAAGAAGAGACCCGAGGAGTGTATTTGAGTAATAAAAAGTACCATCATGTTCTTGTCCGTGGACGTAGGTCGGATCCCAAAATCCGCCGAACCACGTTAAATCTCATTGTCGATTGGTGTGTTTTTTGTCTCTCGCTAAATTTGCTTTTGGTTCCCCATAACCAAACAAATTCACCGTTGAAAGAGGATTACCTCGGAGGTGATATTCCCATATTACCCCGAGACCAAAATCACCCGTCAACAGTTAGCGCCGTCTGTGGGGAACTCTATAAAAAGCAACTCGCGTAATAAGACAAATGGCGGAAGGCGGAAACCAACAATCATCAGGGAGATCGGCTGCAGACTGGATGGAAAAGATCGAGGAAAACCTTAGGAAAGAGAGGGAGGAAAACCAAACTCTACTAAAAACCATAGTAGACCGGTTGGAAAGGATGGAAGGAGCACACGACGGAAAATTCGAGGTCGGGACTAGCCGGCGAAGGAATGAAATAGCGGAAGGAAAGAGAATTGTTGATACAAGCGAAGACGACAGACCTCGAAGGAGGGAACCCTACAGGGTGAGATCCGTGGTAGTACAAAGGGATTCCCAAACCGAGGACACATGGGAGGAGGAAGATGACAAATCATCACCAGATCCCTCCTACGATAGCCCTCACAGTACCCGAAGGAGAGGAAAAGAACATACCGAAAAGGTACGGGACGACACCGACCCTGAGAAGCGCCACTCCCGAGATAGCAGAAAGAAAAGAAACCTCAGGGGGCGGCATGGAACCAGGGACAGCGGTATGAAATCTTGGTTACGGGAGGAGCTGGTCAAATGGGGAGTATACCCCAATGCAAACAGAGGGGATGTCCAGGACGTCAAAGATGAGTCCCCCCTCACGGAGGAAATAAAATCGGAGAAATTCCCGAAGAGATTCAACATGCCGACCATGACACCATATAAGGGCCATACCGACCCAAAGACCCACATTGAAAGTTTCACCCTGCTGATGGAGGTGCAAGGGGTAACAGGGGACGCCATCTGCAAAGTGTTCCCCTTAACTCTAGCCGGACCGGCCATTCTATGGTATAGAAGCCTAGCCCCAAGAAGCATCAGCAGCTTCGCACAACTGAGAAAGTCATTCATACGACACTTCAAGGGGGCTTGTGTCCCCAGAAAGACAATTGGAGAACTAAGACTTATGAAACAAGGAGACGATGAACCTTTGAAAATATTCATTGAAAGATACCACAATATGGTACTCGAAGTCGGAGGGTACGAATCCCCCGAGGACCTGGAAAGCTTGAAAGGAGCCTTGAAAGTCGGAAGGCTATGGACCCACCTAAGGATCCAGGACACCCCGACTACGCAACCGCCCTAGAGGTGGCCCGAAAATTCGTTCTATTAGAAAACGAGGAGAAAATATCGAAGAGGGAACACCATCAGAGAAATGACCACGACGTAAGGGGACATGCCACGAATGGGTGCAGAGACCTGCGGGAGCAGGTTGAGAGGTTGGTGAAAGAAGGCTATCTCAGTGTGTACATGGACCATTCGATTTTTGAGGTCGACCAAGTTGATAGCGGAAGTCATCCGGTCGAATGCGTGGAAAGCTGAGATGTAGAGAGGATGTATTAAGAAGAGCCTTGCTTGTAGTGACCCTTGTAGAGTTGCAAGAAAGGCAACAGATCCCAAAAAGGTCTGCTCTTGTACCGCCGAGACCGATGTTTCTTTCCGGCTCAGGCCTGCTCTTGTACCGCCGAGACCGATGTTTCTTTCCGGCTCAGGTCTGCTCTTGTACCGCCGAGACCGATGGCTCTTTCCGGCTCGGGCCTGCTCTTGTACCGCCGAGACCGATGGCTCTTTCCGGCTCGGGCCTGCTCTTGTACCGACGAGACCGATGTTTCTTTCCGGCTCGGGTCTGCTCTTGTACCGCCGAGACCGATGGCTCTTTCCGGCTCGGGCCTGCTCTTGTACCGCCGAGACCGATGTTTCTTTCCGGCTCAGGTCTGCTCTTGTACCGCCGAGACCGATGTTTCTTTCCGGCTCAGGTCTGCTCTTGTACCGCTGATACCGATGTTTCTTTCCGGCTCAGGTCTGCTCTTGTACCGCCGAGACCGATGGCTCTTTCCGGCTCGGGCCTGCTCTTGTACCGCCGAGATCGATGTTTGTTACAGCTCGGGGTCGGGTTACGTCCCACCGAGTCAATACTCATTGGACTGGGGACGAAACATTCCCCCAGAGCCAAGTATCTCTCTTAGCTCGGGGTCCTCAGGGGCATACTCGATGCATAGGATCCGTGAGAAGCATAGCACATGGAAGGATGATACCCATGTGGCGATTGCTTACTCCAGTGTTACCGAACATAAGGAGGAACATGCCCTTAATGTGTCGAACACTCTTTGATCCATTCATCATCCGGATCCGTGAGAGACACAGCACGGGGATGCATTGTGCCCCTGTGGCGTGTGCCTACTCCAGCGTGGTAAGGAGGAGCCCTCATACAATACACAGGCTCCCCAGTGAACCGACGTGTAGAGGATGTGCCCTTACCATTTAAACGCTCTCTGATCCAAATCCTGGTTCGCCGGTACACTGAATTGAAAGATTCAGAATTGTGTTTTGGAGGCCTCGGACAGGACGCTGTTTTGAGGCATCCATGTTGTTGTTTATACTTGCGAAACGTTTTTGTTTTGGGATAAGCGATAAGTCGCCCCCGCCTTTTAATTTTATTTTCCAGAGATTTGTTTTTGTTTTTCATTGGTTTGGTAAGGGGACGCCCTTGCCAGATTCGGTAGGGTTTCAAAAGGTTGATTCACTTCCCTTCTGAATAAGTCCCACTTGATTAATCGGCTCGAGGCTGGATTGGTTCCGCCGAGGCCACTTGATTAATCGGCTCGGGGCTGGATTCGTTCCGCCGAGGCCACTTGATTAATCGGCTCGGGGCTGGATTCGTTCCGCCGAGGCCACTTGATTAATCGGCTCGGGGCTGGATTCGTTCCGCCGAGGCCACTTGATTAATCGGCTCGGGGCTGTATTTCATTCCGCCGAGACCAATTTACCTTTCTCAGCTCGGGGTCAGGGTATATCCCACCGAGTCAGCCATTCGGACTGGGGACGTAACATTCCCCCAGGTCCAAGTGCCTTTCTCAGCTCGGGGTCGGGGTACGTCCCACCGAGTCAGCCCTTCGGACTGGGGACATAACATTTTCCCAGGTCCAAGTGCCTTTCTCAGCTCGGGGTCGGGGTACGTCCCACCGAGTCAGCCCTTCAGACTGGGACATAACATTCCCCCAGGTCCAAGTACCTTTCTCAGCTCGGGGTCGGGGTACGTCCCACCGAGTCAGCCCTTCGGACTGGGGACGTAACATTCCCCCAGGTCCAAGTGCCTTTCTCAGCTCAAGGTCGGGTTGCGTCCCACCGAGTCAGTCCCTCGGACTGAGGACGAAAAATTCCCCCAGGTCCGAGCATCTCTCACAGATCTAGACGGGATCACATGCCACCGAGCACATCATCATTAGCTCATAAGCAAAATTTTCTCCTCACAATCGAGATTGGATCAGTCAGGGGTCAAGACCTCCAAATCTCTGGTACAGATATTACAGAGGATGAGTCATTTTTAGTTTGGACAACAAGAGGAACTTCGTCTCCTGATGGAACGACCCAAGTAAAGCAATTTGCTTTGAGGTGGAGAATCGTTCTGAATAGGGTCAGCATCTCCAATAATCGAGGATATGAAGATAGAAACAGAAGACTTAGTTGATGGCGAAGGCAATTTCTCTGTGATTTCTGGAACAACCACCAGCAAGGCGATCAGCACACCATCTTTTTTATAGTTCCCGACACCAACTTGTATACTAGTTGGAACCGAGAACTATGGGACAGATGTTGATGGTGTTTTCCGGGCACTATGTTATTTAAGGAGTACGGCAGGGGTAAAAAGGGGTAATTCCCTTCTTGGGCGAGATCGTTAAAACCGATCCGACCACAACATGTAGAGACCGACCACTTTGGTTCGGATGACCGAGCACTATAAGGCCGGCAGAAACACTCTCAGTTCAAAGGACTATCATGACCGACCACATGAAGACCGAGCACATGACGAGGCGTGCTCAGGAAGATAAAGCATCATATTCTTGCAGAAAAGGGATAAGTTGTCCTACTTTAATGGGGGTAAAGTAATAAGTTAATATCCTAAAAGGATAAAGGAAGTAAATGTAGTTTTGATTAGGAATCCTTATGGGAAAAGGGAATAGTTTTGACTAGGAATCCTGATAGGAAAAGGAGACCATCTCCAATT
This sequence comes from Zanthoxylum bungeanum, assembly GCA_019454045.1. Lineage (NCBI taxonomy): Eukaryota > Viridiplantae > Streptophyta > Magnoliopsida > Sapindales > Rutaceae > Zanthoxylum > Zanthoxylum bungeanum. The sequence continues at coordinate 331,411 of SKCR01017064.1, read as the reverse complement.
GGGAATTCTTGTATAAATAGGAATCTGATTTCTTCACCATTATAAATAGGAGGGTAGAGTGAGTGTAGAAAGACAAGTTGAAGGCATCTGAAAAATCATCACCAAAGTTAGTGATCAGAATCATCAAGCTCTGATTTGTAAAGAAGAGACCCGAGGAGTGTATTTGAGTAATAAAAAGTACCATCCTGTTCTTGTCCGTGGACGTAGGTCGGATCCCAAAATCCGCCGAACCACGTTAAATCTCTTTGTCGATTGGTGTGTTTTTTGTCTCTCGCTAAATTTGCTTTTGGTTCCCCATAACCAAACAAATTCACCGTTGAAAGAGGATTACCTCGGAGGTGATATTCCCATATTACCCCGAGACCAAAATCACCCGTCAACACAAAGGTTTTTAGGATATTATCAATCATATATCTAATATTTGATGCATTATCAAAAATACACAAATCCTGAAAATTTATTTACCGATCCACCCAAATATTACGCAGCATATCAAAAGTGTAGAAAAATATCCGACTATTTTATATCAAATGTATACCAAGTATTTGACATATGTTTCAATCGTATACTTAAATTAAGTTCAAATTTAATACACTTTATAATATTTTGGTGGACCGTGAACAAAGTTACAAGATTTGTATAACATTTGAGTATATGATTGATAATCTCCCAAGTTTTTTTTTTCACATTTATAATTCAACATTAATTATAATTCAATATGTTACAAAAATCACATATTGAACTAATTAGATTTTTCTCAATAAAGAGAAATATATGAATAGGATACCCAAAAAGATATATTTTTTCTAGATTTATTTTGTACACATAATGTGCATATATGCTATCACTTTAAATATACAATAATAATTATGCTTCAAATTTGGAGGATATATTAATGCATTTATTATACAATTTTGACAAAGTGGGAAAAAGACAAAAATCCAGGATTGGAAAATGGGGTAATGAAACCATTAAAACCAAGGAAAATTGAAGTTGGTGTTGTTTCGAAGATAGTCTTACTAAAAAAAATAATGAAAATAAGATGAAAATTATATATTTAATTTAGTAATTTCAGATTTGAGAATTTAATTGGTATTAATTTTTTAAGGTAAAATATCCCCTAGGTCCCTAAATTTTTTTTAATAATTACCATTAAATCAATAGATCCCTTCTATTATATCAGTAAATGATGATGTTGTGTTCTATACTATTGTTATTAGAATAGTAATAAGGATGGAAATCAAAAAATTATGTCACATCCTGGTCTCATCATGTCTCGTATCGATTATGATTCGAGATGAAAAATTTTCCCGAATCTCGATAGATATTTTAAATTGGAATGAAAATTCATCATGAATCATACTCACATTTTTTACTTGTAATGATTTTTCATAATGAGTTCTTTAACATTTGGGACGGGATCTCGAAATCAAGTCGAATTCGAGATTTTTTGTCAACCCTGAATAACATGGATCTAATGGATAATTAAAAAAAAATAAGACAATTATGAAAATAAAAATAGGGATCTAAAAAACATTATCTCTTTTATTTAAACAATGTTTTACTTCTCATTTATTGTTGAAACAATAAGCACAAATTAAAATAATTTTACCGTTCACCAATGATGCAAAAAGTGAATCTGGGTTGAGTCGCGGATCGGTTCGCTCTCTTTAAGACGTTCCGCGGCTCTGCTCGGATTTTGTGCTAGCAGTAATCAGCCCCGACGTCCCCAGGATAAAACAAGCCCAGATAAACACTGTCTCAATCGATTTTGCACAAAATCGATTGGTATACTCACACCCAAAATTATTTGCTCGGTATCTTATCTTTAGCGGGGACTTATGTTAACAGCCAATTTTTGAAACAACCATCCAAAAAATTAATGAAAATTTATATTCTTGTATGTAGTATTTATCCCAATGGAAAGAATCGTATTCCCATTTTCTACTAACTTTTTGGAACAAGATTTCATGAGAGCTTATAATTGGGATGAAACAAATCAAAAGGAATAGCGTGGGAATGCTATTAAAAGAAATCAGGCAATGGCGATTTCCTGGTGCACCACCAAAATTTTTTTTTTTTTGAAGAGACCAAGGAATAAGAGAAATAGGGATCTGGTTCTTTTGATTTCATATTGTTGTTTTTTCTTAAAAAAATGAGAAGATACAACTTGGGTTAATATAGTGAGGCTTTTGATATGTTAACCACAAAATGTAACTTATTCAATAAAATATAATAATAAAGTAATTTCAGTTATTGAAAATATAATAATTAATTTTTTAATTAAAACACATTAACACCAATTATAATGACAAAATTTGATAACTTAAATCATCATAAATTTGATTTTCTAACTTCTCCAAAATAAATTTTTGTAACTCATCAAAATATTAAAACCAATTTTTTAAAAATTCATATTTACAACAATCCCCCACTTGAATTTTAATAAAACATTTTCATCGAGCAATATGATATAAGGTTGTGCATAAATAAAAGTGTCTTTCGACTTGAACTTTTACATAGTGTTGACGATTCAGATTATACTAGAGTAACTCGTAGTTTTGAACTCTATCTCTGACAACATCACACACACAAACCTTTCAGGGTGTAGTCAAAAGCCCGAGCATTACGGCCGTGCTCGTATATCCCAGTATAGTGAATGCTCTAGAAATTTTTGCCTAAAATTTCATAAGAAGCGGCCACACTTCTACGTTCACATAGGTGTGTCTATCATGGTACTCCTGTAGCTAGGTACTCCACTCTACATAGAGTATAGAACACATTAAGAGTTAAATAACTCATCCTTCTATCGCTTCAGGATATCATGCTCTCAGTATGGAACTCACAAATAAAATAATAGCATGATTCATCATCACTTCATGACTTGTTATTACCCATTGAAACTATTTCTTGGGATCTCCAGTCTATAAGGTCGGGTTACCATCATAAGTGACTGTCTAATGGCAATAGTTCCATTCTTTTCTAGGTATTGGATACCTTCTCTTTTGCTAGTCCTTTTATTAAAGGATCAGCTAAATTATCATCAGTCCATACATGATCCATTCTTACAGCACCAGAAGAGAGGTACTCTCTATCTGTACTGTGTATCTACAATCTCTTACTGTTATAATAACAGTTCTGAATATTTGTAATAGTCCGGTACTATTACAATGGATCAAGACAACTGGTATCAGTCTCTCCCATAAAGGGGTATCATAGTAAGCTGCTTAATCAATCTGCTTCTTCACTAACTGATGCCAGTGGTATCATCTCATACTCAAGTAAATATATCCATTGGTAGCCTTGGAATCATCCGAAAAGATGTTCCAATTAACATCGCTATATCCTTCAAGGATAGCGGAAAACCTCTAAAAATATAACTCTAGGTTCATGGTCCTTTTCAGGTACCTTATAACATTCTCAGTAGCATGTCAATGCTCATACCAAGTCTACTAATAAATCTACATATAATCCTATAACATATGCAATGTCAAGTCTAGTGTTACCAAAACATAACATCAGTAACCAATGTTGTTCGCATACTCAAATTATCTAACATTGACAGCAATGTTCTTGAACAACTTTACACTAGAGTTATAAGGAGTACATGCAAATTTATTATTAAATTCCATTTTCTGACCAAGTAAATTTTTTATTCCAAGAATTACACTAGTTTCTTCTAAGTTGTTTCAATTACAGATTTAGAAGACAACATAGAATTCAACACAATTAACAACATGCATATAAAATAAGCATATCAAAATATAAACATTTCACATGTTGTTTTCAACCTTTATAATGCATGTATTTTTCACCTTCAATCACTTTAAAACCATGAGTAAAACATTAGAGGTAGAACCCCCACTCTTTCCAATTTATCATTGGAGGTCGAGCCCCCACTATTTCTTAATATCAAAGAAATATTTTTCATAGAAACAATATGTCATATCAATCATAAAATTTATATATTTCTATAAATCTTATACTCAAAGTTTTAGGTTCTCAAACCTTCCATATTTCAAAAAATAAATTTTAAGTTCCACATCACCTGCTTTTAGCATCTTAGAATTTTGAGAAATTAGTCATCACATTATCTTATTCACAGCTTGTACATATAACACGAACAAAGCATAATCATAGTAGACATGACAGAAAATAACAATGTCTACCCACCATCCATCGAATCTACCAAACATGTTGATCTCAAAGATCGTAGTAACAAGTTGGTCTTCGGTAAAGTTTGCTTTTGGAGCAGAACTCTTTAACCGGTAGTTCCGGGCAAGGTGCCCTAATTTGCTACAGTTGTAGCATTGGAACTAACTATCATCATTTCTTGAGGGAGATTAGTGTCCATCCAGATTGTTTCATTTTTGGTGATTATGATTCTTGTTATTCCTAAGGTCATAATCATTCATATTGAAACAAAGATCATATATGCATGTATTTAGGACAGCCTTAATTTTCTATTATTCTTTTGCAGTAAATTCATCATGACAAATATCAAATAATGCATCAAACATACCGTTGAGTATTTGATTCCCACATATTTCATCATCGTGTTTTTATTAGTTTCAACAATTGATTCATCTTCATTACCTTCTGCTTAGCAATTATGACAGCATTTGCATATGATTCCCAGCTCTTGTATGTGAGGCCAGTGAGAATATACGCATAAGCCTCAGGAAAAACAATTTCAGAATCATTGCTATATTAGCAATGCCAACCTTCATGCTTCTCACTAACATCATGTTGAACAAGAAGAGTATCCGTTGAAACGTTGTCTCTCTCCAGTGTACATTCAATAAGCAATCGCAGTATAGGAAGAAAAATACACAATGAGAACAATCATACTTGTCAGCAAAAGAGTTAGAAAAATAATTAGCAAGCTTTACTCTTCTTCTTCTCTGCCTTAGATGGCAATATCTTTGTTGTTTCAGCAGTTGGCTCAGCAACAAAATAGGAACAACCTTCAAGTCTCAATTGAGATCAAGCACAAAAAGATCTAAACTGATTAAATCATTGACACATGAAAGATCCAAACACCATTTATGATGATCCCCACTACTAGCCTACGAGTCTCATATCCTATTCCACTATCAAATTTGGCATAATCCTTGGGGTAAAATAAAGGCCACAAGATCAGCACATAAGTTCAAACATGGAACATGATCAAGCCAATCCTAGACAATGAAGTTGCATTTTCTACATATTTAAACCATATAAATAAGCCACATACATGGATTGTTCGCTTCCAAAAAACCATAAAATTTATGATTTCAATAAAAACATATTTTAATCCAAAATCATTCAAATCGGTAAATACATGTCTAATTCATTATAGGCAATATATACCAAATAATTTCTCAAATATTACTCACAGGATAAGTCTAAAAATTTCAGAATATGACATCAGGCTATCAATCTCAATAACCTATATATCTACTCATATTCTAGTAGCATTGAAAAAATTTCAATAAACAGTTAATAGTCATCAATTAAATTATAAATGTATTTAAACATTTTCCTGCAGCTTCTTGAAATTGTTGACAATTTTAAATAATCATCTCTATACATTAACAATCCATTTCACCATTGCATATTCTAAAAGTTCAACAGCTTCATCAATTTTACAGTCTCATCCGCACTCATATTTAGCATAAATGATTTCATCAGAATTATATACTTAAACATGTATATTCAAATACTATAGAGACTTTGATAAAACAAAGTAAGTCATGCAACATATACACCAAATGTTTTAAAAAATGATCAATTCTAAAACATCAGCATGACTGTTACCACATGAAAGCTGTTACTTCATGAATGTGCTTACAAAGCTACAACAAAAAAGGTGATCATCTAAATATAAGGAATATCATAAGCATACCAACATAAAATTATCAAAACATACAATCCCACATGGCTGAACATCTATACCAATAACCATGTATATTTTTTTTATGTAAAAGCTTAATTCAAAATAACACTTTGCAGGATGCAAACATCGAATATTCTAATTTCATGAAGTATGAATATTTGTCAAGACTCAGGATATAAAATATGTTAAAGCCAACTTTCTCACAAGCCTATCAATTCCCTTAAAATTCATTTCATGCATAATTTACTTATAATTGCACCATAAGAACAGTAACAAATATAACATAAACAAATATAGCAGATCGAATACGTCTTAAAATTGTTGAAACAATAAGCACAAATTAAAATAATTTTACCGTTCACCAATGATGCAAAAAGTGAATCTGGATTGAGTCGCGGATCGGTTCGCTCTCTTTAAGACGTTCCGCGGCTCTGCTCGGATTTTGTGCTAGCAGTAATCAGCCCCGACGTCCCCAGGATAAAACAAGCCCAGATAAACACTGTCTCAATCGATTTTGCACAAAATCGATTGGTATACTCACACCCAAAATTATTTGCTCGGTATCTTATCTTTAGCGGGGACTTATGTTAACAGACAATTTTTGAAACAACCATCCAAAAAATTAATGAAAATTATATTCTTGTATGTAGTATATATCCCAATGGAAAGAATCGTATTCCCATTTTCTACTAACTTTTTGGAACAAGATTTCATGAGAGCTTATAATTGGGATGAAACAAATCAAAAGGAATAGCGTGGAATGCTATTAAAAGAAATCAGGCAATGGCGATTTCCTGGTGCACCACCAAAATTTTTTTTTTTTGAAGAGACCAAGGAATAAGAGAAATAGGGATCTGGGATCTGGTTCTTGTGATTTCATATTGTTGTTTTTTCTTAAAAAAATGAGAAGATACAACTTGGGTTAATATAGTGAGGCTTTTGATATGTTAACCACAAAATGTAACTTATTCAATAAAATATAATAATAAAGTAATTTCAGTTATTGAAAATATAATAATTAATTTTTTAATTAAAACACATTAACACCAATTATAATGACAAAATTTGATAACTTAAATCATCATAATAATTTTGATTTTCTAACTTCTCCAAAATAAATTTTTGTAACTCATCAAAATATTAAAACCAATTTTTATAAAAATTCATATTTACAACATTTATCTCTTCAAATTTGAGTAATTTTAGAGTCACAAGTTGTTTGTAAAAACTTAAATGACAATAAGATATGAGGTGGATGAATAATGATAGAGATGCAAACTTTTGTATAAATTGCCGTATCAACATATTACTAGTTGAATAAAAAAAAAAAAATATTAAAGTATTTAATGAAGCGGGCCATGTGAAAATAATCTAATTTGTAACATTAGTCTGTTTGGATAATATTTGTTTTAAGTTTGTATCTGTATCAACAAAATATACATTACTATTTTTATTTATTACATTTTTATATTTTTACTTAGAGATATTCATTTTACGGGTCGAGCCAAGGAAAAATACTTATATAAAACTCAAAAGATGAAGAGGAGTTGACGTGTTAGTGAAAGTAATTTATTTGATACAAATTAAATATTTAAATGTTAAAATTTAAAAATAATAAGTAAATATTTGAGGTAACCATCAATACGTTAGAATTATTTATTGACGGTTATTTTCCGTTCGAAGGACAATAAGAGAAATTAATCATTCGAATAAACTTCATTCAGCAGTGAATTTGTTTGGTTAGCAGAGAGTCAAAAATAAATTTAGCAAGCAGACAAGAAAACACAGAGTTTACATGGTTTGGCGGAGAGTGACTCTAACATACGTCCAATGGGGAAATGGGATGTGTTTTATTACTGTTCAGAATCAAGACTGACCTAAGCTACAAATGAGATAATGAACTTACAAAAAGTTTACAACACATCGGGTTTACACTAGCCCTTTACAATTCTCTTAGGTGGTCGGGTGCTGACATGCTTTCTCTCTATCACTAACCCTTTCAACTCTCAATTTATCTAGAAGTTGTGAGATACTGAATTAGTCCATCATTTAATCCGAGACTTCAACCCCTTTATATAGGCTCTCAAATCCATTATTCCATTGTCCATGACGCCAGATCATGTCACTTTGTCATCGTTGCCCCATATTTTTTCCCCAACCACTCAGTAAATAGTCGTACTGACACTTGGTTCAACCACATTTGTCAGCGGAAACCCTTCATTTCAAGAGATGATCATTTTAAGAGAGACTTTATCGATAGCGTTCCCGCTACACCTCCACGTTCCATGGATTCTTGAGCCGGATTCCATCCAGATACTCCAAGTGATAGGCATCTGACCTAATTACCTCTGTTATCGGCGCTGCCTCGCCCTCATGGCCTCATAATCAATGCACCCATTGAGGTAACCATTCCTCAACTGGTAATCTATCTGCTCCCACAAATCTTTACAGTTCTCAGTGCTATGCCCATTTGCATTATGATGTGTGCAATAAGCTTTAGCATTCCTCTTGTCCAACGGGAACCTCCTCGAGTCCGGCTCCGTCAACAGCCCCTTGTCCTGTATCTCCCGAGCTATATGAGATAATATCCGGTTCAGCGCTATATATGACGTACCCTCGTGACATGTGCAACCTTAATCGGGGGTTTCTTTTCAAATGTTGGGTTACCCTAAGTCATTGGCCTGAACTCTCGCTGCTTCGGGCTTGGTTCCTTCCATCTGCCACCTCCGTCGCAATGGGTATCTAGCCTTGGCTATTTCTTCACCCGAGCTGCACCTCTTCGGGCTATCATTTCTTCTTCTTCCAGCAGCATAAACCTCCCCGACTGTTCTAAATTTGTTACTTAGTTTGGAACCTCCTGAATCTTGAGGTGGGACCGCAATCTCCCAACCTTCAGCGCTCTCTCGACACTTTTCAAGGCTTCCGGGGACTCGTACGCCCCTACCTCCAATACCATCGTCCACAGTGAACCACTTGTCTTCCATGATGCACATGCTCCTTTAAAATGGCGCACGAAAGACTTTTTTAGTTGTGAAAAACTGCTGATACTTCAAGGAGTCAAGTTTATAAACCATAAGCTGGCCATCTCTCCCATGATCATGGGAAATACCTTACAGACTGCTTCCTTGACCATGCCTTGAATCTCCATGAGCAAGGCGAATTTCTCAACATGAGACTTAGGGTATGTGTTACCTTTGTAGACGTCAATCACAGACATGGAGAACTTTCTGGGGACTCGTGCTCATTTAAAATGACGCACGAAAGGTTTCCTTAACTGTGAAATGCTGTTGATACTTCCAGGAGTCAAGTTTCTAAACCATAAGCTGGCCAGCCCTCCCAGGGTCAAAGGGAAATACCTTACAGACTACTTCCCTAACCATTCCTTGAATCTTCATGAGCAAGGCGAATTTCTCAACATGAGACTTAGGGTCTATGTTACCCTTGTAGTTGTCAATCACAAGCATGGAGAACCTCATGGGGAACTCTGCATCTTGGTCATCCCAAACACCTCATCGCGAGCTCTTTTCCTATTTCTGTTGGGGTTGGTGCTCAGAGCGCCAATCCGGACCGTATTTATGTCTGATTCATGAATACGAACATCCCATTTTCCATAATATTACTTATTTATGGTTGCACCTCTTGTTTTTAATATACGTATTCGATCTGATTACGATTAGATTGAAACTAAATGTGGTTTAATGATATGTATATATTAGACAAAGGCCTGATAATATATAATGCAGTACACAGTTACAAAGTTAGTTTGTAATTGACATTGGGAAGTGTTACTGCTAAATGTATATTATCAAATAGAGTTCCTGGTCAAGATTTACTAACACGGGTCGGTTAGTCAAATCCGTTGAGACCAGTACATGTCGTATATCGAGACTTGGTCCGATGGTTTATCCCAATGAACCATGAGTCTGGGAGACTCGTATAGACGTGTAGGTGTTTATAGTGTATAAACATTGAACGACTCACTGAAGATTCTTAATGGATGGTACACCAACGTCAATAAGAATCTTCTCGGGTTGAGTAGCATACGTGGTCCTTCGACTTGAGACACCACTGTGGATGTATGAGACATCCTTCACAGTTAGATGGCAGTCACGTCACCGATCTATTTAGATCAGACCTCCGCATGTTCGTTGGGTGTGGATCGATCCTCAGGATATCCTGTGTGTGTCAAGATAGGATCCGTCAGTTATGTGTACAGAGCATATGTAGTCCATATGTGTTTAGCAATCTGTTAAATCTGTGGCCACAGTATACTTCGGAAGTAAGTTCCGAGTGTTATTTAGAGATTGCTACAATATCAAATAACTTTGGAGGTATAGCCTTCGTAAGCGGGTCTGCTATATTATCTTCACTCGGTATCTTGCACATGATAATGTCCCCTCGCGACACAATCTCTCGAATGATGTGGTACTTTCATTCCACATGCTTCGACTTCTGATGCGCCCTTGGTTCTTTTGTTTGCGCAATGGCTCCAGTATTATCACAGTATAACGGAATCAGATTCTCGATACTTGAGACTACTCCCAATTCTATGATAAAGTTCCTAACCGAAACAACTTCCTTTGCAGCTTCAGAAGCTGCAATATATGACGCCTCTGCGGTGGAATCAGCTGTCGACCCCTGTTTGGAACTCTTCCAACAAACTGCACCTCCGTTAAGGGTAAACACAAATCCTGATGTAGACTTTCTATCATCAGGATCTGATTAGAAATCAGAATCTGTATACCCATTAACTTGCAGTTTGTTTCCTCCATAGATAATAAACTTATCCTTAGTACCTTTAATATACTTGAGGATATGTTTAATGGCCATCCAATGGTCATTTCCTGGATTGGACTGATATATGCTCATCACACTAACTGTGAAGCTGATATCAGACATTGTACATAACATGGCATATATGATACTGCCCAAACACGAGGCATAAGGTTGATTAGACATTCTAATCTTCTCATCTTCTGTTTGCGGACACATCTTCTTCGAAAGATGTAAGCTATGTCTGAACGGTATGTTTGCTGTCTTACAGTTACCAAAATTATATTGCTCTAAGATCTTATCTATGTACGTTGATTGGGATAACCCAATAAGCTTCATTTCTCTATATCTATAGAGTTTTATGCCTAAGACATAAGAAGCTTCACCCAAGTCCTTCATGGAGAAATTCTTACAGAGGTAATCTTTGACGTATTGCATCATCCCGATATCATTCCCAATGATAAAGATGTCGTTAACATAGAGAATTAAAAATACCACCATACTCCCACTGGCCTTCTGATACACACAGGATTCTTCCGAATTCTTGAGAAAACCAGACAATTTGATTATCTCATCGAATCAAAGTTTCCAACTTCGTGAGCCTGTTTAAGTCCATAAATGGACTTCTTCAGCTTGCATATCATGCCCGAGTTTTCGCTGGATGCAAAACCCTCCGACTGTTCCATATAGATTTCTTCATCAAGAAATCCATTTAGAAAATCCGTTTTGACATCCATTTGCCAAATCTCGTAATCATGATATGCGGCAATTGACAATAAAATCCTGAGGGACTTTATCATTACAACTAGCGAAAAAGTTTCATCGTAGTCGATACCAGGTTGCTGCGAGTAACCTTTAGCTACCAGTCGGGCCTTAAGGGTTTCAACCTTTCAATCGGGCCCTCGCTTCCTCTTGTAAATCCATTTACAACCGATAAGAACAATTCCTTCGGGAAACGGAACCAAGTTCCAAACTTGATTCTTATGCATTGAGTCCATCTCGGATTTCATGGCGTCTTGCCAATTCACGGAGTCGATGTCCAACATCGATTCTCTGTAGGTAAAAGGGTCAGTCTCTTCAACTAAGAGAACTTTGAGACTATTTTCTTATATCAAATACAAGCGTTCAAGAGGTCTAGATACCCTTTGTGACCTACAGAGTGTGTGTGTGTTGAAGGTTCTTCATCTTCTTGAACTACAGGTTCCTCCATTAGTTTGTTGGTTCCAGGTTGCACTTCATCAAGTTCAACCTGTCTATGATCACCACCTTCAGCCAAAAATTCTATTTCTAGAAATTTGACGAAGCGAGCTACGAACACATTTCGATGCTCGGTATCATAAAACAAATATCATTTCGTATTTGAAGGATATCCAACAAACCTGAACTTCTACCCTCGAGGAAAAAGCTTATTTTACTGAGCCATCATGACGTATGCAAGACACCCCCAAATCTTAATATAACTAAGATTCGGTCTCCTACCGGTCCATATCTCATACGGAGTCTTAGGAACAGCTTTAGAAGGAATCTTGTTCAAAAGATGTGCGGCAGTTAAAAGAGCATAACCTCATAAGTAATAGGGTAAATCTGTATAACTCAACATCGATCGGACCATATCCAATAAAGTCTGATTTCTCCTCTCTGACACTCCATTATGTTGCGGAGTGCCTGGAAGAGTATATTGAGCGAGAATCCCATTTTCCTTCAAATAATCAGTGAACTCTGCACTCATATATTCACCGCCTCAATTAGATCGAAGACATTTAATATATTGACCAGTTTTTTTTTCAACTTAATTTCGGAATTCTTTGAACTTTTCAAAGGTTTCTGATTTATGTCTCACCAAATAGACATAACCGTACCGTGACAGATCATCGGTAAAGGTGACGAAGTAAGAAAAACCAATGTGAGCAGTTTGATCTAAAGGACCACATACATCAGAATGTATGAGTTCCAATAAGTCAGTGGCTCGATGTCCAACACCCGAAAATGGGGCTTTGGTCATTTTACCCCGAATACAAGATTCGTAAGTTGGATAAGGTTCAATGGTGAGATTATGTATCAAATCATTCTTAACCAATTGGGTTAGGCATTTCACGCCTATATGACCCAACCTCACGTGCCACAATTCAGTATTATTTATATCAGATTTTTTACGTTTATTTATTACAGTATTAAGGATATATTGTGAGGTACGCAATATGTAATGACCATGCTCGTTTGGACAACAAATGATCTGAATATTATAACTATCATATAAATACAAAGAACGATTCTTAATATTTACATTATAACCTTCAATATCTAATACAAAAAGGGACATAATATTCGCCACATATCCAGACACAAAATAGTAGTCATTTAACAAAGTCTCCCACTGGGTAAGGGAATCTCGCATATGTCTACTGTAACTGTATCCAGAGAGTTGCCACTCCCGAATCGCAACTGCATCTCCCCATATTTCAGCCGTCTACTTCCCGTCAGCACTGGCAACATATTACAAATGTGAATAGGATAAGCAGAATCCAAAATCCAATTAGATGTCATAGCTTCACAAGCCAATGAGATATCGATAATAGGAAAAATAAAAGTACCCGATGTCGATGCTCTTTCCTTCCTGATTTGTGCGAGATAGTCCGGACAGTTTCGTTTCCAATGCCCGACTTTCTGACAGTGGTGGCATTTGTCTTCAGAAGCTCGCTGGGGCTTCGCCGTCTTACCATACAGAGGAATATTGAAACCTTTTTTTTTCCTTTTGTCTTCTTCCCTTTCGACTTGGATTGGGAAGAAGCCGAAAGTGAAGTGGGTTTCGGAAGGCGAGTCAAAACTCTCTTCCTCAAATCTTCATCTGCTGTGAGAAGCATCCTATGCAACTCACGGTAAGAACAGTGAATCCCATTCATGTTGAAATACATAACGAACTGGCGATACGACGCCTGGAGTGAACTGAGAATGACACTACGCCCCAGAGTTTCATTGAGAGGGAAATCTTGGAGCCTCAACTGCTCGATCAAATCGATCAAGTGAAGCACATGCGGGCTCACAGCCTACCCCTCATCAAGTTTAGAATGGAACAATTCCATCGAAACTCTATGAACCACAACCTGTTCCTAGTTCATGAACGATTCACGAAGTTGTGTCATCATGCTATACGCATCGTGCATCTCAAAGTAAGTCTTCTTAAGCTCAGAAGAAATAGAACTCAGGATGAATAATTTAGCCTTTAAATCATCATTCTTACATCGCTGGAAAGTCTCATGTTCTTCAGGAGATGCATCTGGTGATATAGCAAGCGGTAATAGACCTTCCAAAATATACCATAGCTTCTCGGAATTGAGGACAATCCTCAAATCCATATCCCAATCCGCAAAGTTCTAAGTGCCTTTTAACTTATTCGTATCTAGCATACGAGCAAAATGATTGGTTGGAGGTACCGTCATCGCAAATCTATCAAATAGACAGCGAATAAACGGTAAGTAGATAAGCAGATAAAAGATAAAACAGTTTCATAATATATCAAAAAAGCATTAACTAGATCATGAATTTTTTAATCTAAAAAAGCCTCTCCTACTATTTCATGCAAAACTGTAATCCCCAAACATAATACAAAACATGCGATAATCAAATCATAACATAATAGTGAAAGGTGGACCCTATGAATATATTTCAGCTTACAGCTTTGACACGTTCTCGCCTACGTATATTCATTAGGTAGACAACTCATTGTCAATCACTCTTTGACATGTTCAGGATTCCGCTTTCACTTGAATTCACCTAATATCAAATATATCTGGTACAAATAAATTTCTACCGGCCATATTCTCACAGCTTTGGCACGTTCTCGGATATAGTCACAAAAAATTTATCGATAAGCAGTATTGACAAGACGGACCAATTAATATGCATCAAATACATATTAAATTAAAACCTTATTTTCAAATAGGGATTTTTCCGCTAAAGATGCTATTACCTTTTTTTAATCAAATTAAATAAACACACGCATGCAAAAAGTCAAGATTAAAGTCAACATTGAATTTTAAAGGCATAATCATATATCGGGTGTCCAGAATCAGACTCGCTCTGATACCAATTTTTGTTGGGTTTTATAAGGAATTACGGGTTGGCGCAGCGGAACGCGGAAAACTTAATTTTCCGATTTCAAAAATTTTTCTTGGAACAATTAAATAAACTTATTTATTTAATTAACCAATACTTAAAATCTGAAATTTTAACCCAAGAAATCATATTTCTTATAATTATCAAATTACCCCAAAGTTTTGCAAATAATTATTTTGGTCTTTAAAATGTCAAATACATATTTAATTGATTCCAAATCAATCCCAAAATAATTTATACATGTCAAATACCTGAATTAAAATTGCAAAAAAATCCAGAAACTTTTTCCAAATAGCCAAAACTGCCCAGATTTTTCCATTAATTGCAATTTGGCCCAATTTGTTCAAAACACATCAAGATCAAATCCAATTAATCCAAAATTTAATATACATCAAATTAAATCATATATATGAAAATCCCCAAAATTGGAATGGGTTAAGAACCATAATTTCATAAATTACTTCAATTTCACAATTTACATTAAATTGACAAAATTCAACACTTTAATCATCCAATTACCACATCAATCAAGTCTCACCATCATGAAATTAATCAAGAACAATTCTATGTTAATTATGAATGGCTAATCAACTCTAGAATGACAACTTTAAATTCTAATTAATTTATTAAGCTTAATTACACTAATAAGCATATAAATTAATCATACATGCATAACATCCTCAAACAAGCTTCCAACAAATTTAATTACAAATTCAAAGAGTAGAGAAATAAACTTAACAACACAATTTGAAGTTAAGAATAATAGAAACATTTTCTATATAGAAGAAAGGGTAAGAAACTTACAAAAATTCCAAAGTTTTGGCTATGATTTTCATTTCTTTCTTCAATTTTCTCTCAACTCACTTTGTAATATTTTTGTTAAACTTGTGTGTGTGTGAAAAATGAAACAAAACCATTTTGTTATTCAATTCCCACCATGGCCGAAAATTTGGCTTCCAAAAATTAAATAACAATTATTTATTTTTTGTTCAATATTCATTGGTCCACATTTTTACAAAATTAAAGATAACATTTACCTTTAATAAAGTGAACTAAAATGTGTGCCAATGATATCAAGCCAAATTAAAAGCTAAATCATTACATAAGATATTTATTTATTTAATTAACTTAATTATTTAACATTTAAATAATTACATAATTAAATACAAATATCCTAATATATATATTATATTTACTTTAAATATTGAAATACATATATATAAATGATATATGTCAAATATCACAATTTGATATTTTATTAATGTGTATTTAATAAAATCGAGTATTAAATATAAATACACATTACTTCAAAAATGACCGTTAGGTCCCGATTGCATGTATTTTTCGTTTAACCGTTAAACGAGTTATAAATAATCAGTATTATTCATAACAGTTGCCCTAGTGCTCTACAAGTATATTTCATTAGTGAGACTCTCTAGATTCAAACATATCCGTCACGAAATCAAATTTCATGTCCATAATTCACCCACCCGTAAATTATGACGAACATGGATAAACTCTCTGAATCATACAGGTCGAGGTCACTGCATACGTATAATCCTTCCGTCACAGGTATCCAGATTATTCCAGAGATATAGATACAAACGACAAATCTCTATAAATATAATCACGTCGACGTTTCTATTAGCAATCCCTCAAAAAACACTTAAAACTAATTTCTACAGTGTACCACGGGCCCATGGATTTAACAGATTGCTAATTCCATGTTGAATACCTATGCTCTATACACAGAGCTGACGAATCATTTCTTGATACACACAGGATATCCTGAGCATCAGTCCACACCCAACGAACATGCGGAGGTCTGATCTAAATAGATCGGTGACGTGACTTCCATCTAAGTGTGGGGGATAACTCAGATATCCACAATGGTATCTCAAGTCAAAGAATCACTATGTTCACTCAACCCGAGAAGATTCTTATCGACGTTGGTGTACCATCCATTAAGAACCTTCGGTGAGTCGTTCAGTGTTTATTTGCTATAAACACCCACACGTCTATACGAGTCTCCAAGACTCACGGTTCACAGAGAAATCATCGGAATCCAAGATTCCAATATACGACATGTACCAGTCTCAACAGGTTTACTTTACTGACCAAGTAGTGTAAACCTTGACCGAAAACTTTCTAAGAATGACAACGTCATGATACAACTCAATGTCAGTTGTGACACTTTTGCAACAGTATCATAACTAATCATTCTAAGGTCGGTTACGTCTTTACCATATTAAAGAAGAAGTTATATATAAAAGAAACTGTTCATGTTATTCATAATAAAATATTACATAAGTATTTACAAGGAAATACGTAATAAAATTGGCGCTCAGAGCACCAACCCTAACACTTACATTAACACGTTATAATTCTTTCAAGTGCTCGGGTGCTGACCTATTTTCTCTATCTATCACTAACCCTTTCAACTCTCAGTTTATCTAAAAGTTGTGAGATACATAATTAGCTAACCCTTTAATCTGAGACTTCAACACTTTTGTATAGACTCCCAAATTTACTATTCCACCGTCCATGACGCCAACTTATGTCATTTTGCCATCATTACCTGTGCATCTTTTCCCCAACCACTCGACAAACAGTCGTACTGACACTTGGCTCAACCACCATTGTTAACGAAAACCCATCATTCAATTCTTTTGGTCACTGCTACACACTTTGTTGGTGTGACAGCCTGAAACTAAACTGCTTCGATACTATTCCTTCTGACAGGGACCCTTCCCAAGGAGTTTTGTTGACCAACTTCCGTCACATCAGCCTTCTCGAGCCCTAAACACCCAAGTAGGGCATACATCATATGACTATAATACAAGTCAGCCCGTAATTCCATCTTCGTTCCTCGGATCGGCATGCCAAGGCAGGTGATACTTGTCAAAGCTTCCTTTAGCTTTCTTAACCAGGTCGGGCTAGCACAAACCTCCGTGGTCGGTTTCCACAAATACTCAAATGAACCAAAATCCAACATTTCTTCTCTAAGTCGGGTCGACGTGCCAACTTGATTCATCATCAGCACACTCAACCATTGCATGAACTCCTTTGTATAATGGGGTTGAGTCCTTCTGTCAAATTTCGTCTGTCTTCGAGCCTTTAGGCCTCTATTATCATTTTTTGGCTAAATAAACTACTAATCATACCCCTCATCGGTATTTGAATATTCCTTAGGGTGAAAAACACCATCAACATTATTATTATTTTGTTTTTGGAAAAGTTAAAAACCCCACCTCCAAACCACCCGACCGAGCTTAAGCGGAGCAAGTAAAACCTCTGATTGCCTCAGTCTCTTACAAGAAATGTACCCATTGGATTCAAAGTCATGACTTAACAACCAAGTCCTAAGTCATTTGCCACAAAACCACACCCATTGGGGGCAATATGAATGAAACTTGGGTTATAAATAATATGAATGAATTTATAAATAATATGGTTGTTGATGGGAAAAATAGGCGCACTAGAGGCAGAAGGGCAGAGATGGAATTCTCTATTCTGTGAAGGGAATTATACTGCACAGTATGGAGGTGTCCCGAGACGACGAAAGCCTTGGTATAAGGTCGGCTGGAAGTCTGTGTGAAGTCGTCGGTTTGTCGCGGGTTCGCATCAGAGGGCGGATTGACGTACTCGGCTCGTTTTTGTTAAAATAGGCTTAGGGGCCGATCAGTAGATTTAGTGATAAGTTGACCGATCATTTCTCCACCGACATAAGACTACAGAAGATAAAGTGTTGTGACTCCTCAAATCACGTGTCAACACCCGGAGAAGTTCGACAGGCCATTATTAATAACAAGAGCATGCTGGAAGTAGGGAACGTCAAAGAGAAGTGATGGATGTCAGACAGTCAGAATGCTTTCGGTGACAGCAGACATTGGGAAGAGGGTTTACTCAATGCATGAAGTTCACGTGGAATGAATCTACAAGGGGTAGGGAATAGTGACCAACCCTGGATTTAGTATAAAAACTGAAGAGAGTTTGTGTGTTAAAAAAAAAGAAAAAAAAAGAAATAAAAAAGAAAAGAAATAAAAAAGAAGAAATAGGCAAAAATAAAAAAGAGGAGAAAAAAAGGCTGGGATGTTGGAAGAAAAAGAGAGAGGAGAGTATTTTCTTTGTAATTAATAAGTAAGAGTGAAGAAAGAGAAAACTCATTGTAAAAGCATGAGAGAATTGCTCGGCTTGCCCCTAACTGACCACATTTTGGTCGGCCGAACACCAAATTTTGTAATAAAACGCCGCTTGTTTTGTGCCCGTAGACGTAGGCTGGATCACATCCGCCGAACTACGTTAACTGCCTGTGTTGATCCGCATGCTTGCCCATTTTTCATCAAGTTTGTCTTTGGTTCTCCCCATAACCAAACAAATTTACTGTTGATAGAAGGTAGAAATTCCGGTAGCAATCTTCTTTCCGGTATTGCCCCTGAGACGAAAACCAGCCATCAACAGTTGACGCCGTATGTGGGGATCTGGGCAAAAAACAGTTCGCGTGGTGAGACAGTGGTGGGGAATGGCAGCTGTGGTTTTCGTAGGCAGCTCAACGACAGAATGGGTGGAAAGGGAAAGACAATGGAATGAGTTGGATGAGTTTGGAAAGAAAGGGTCTGTTAAAAGGAGGGTCATTTCTTGTTGAATTGTGGAATGAAATGCAAAAAAGAAATCCAGCGGATGCCCGTCGGCGGTGAATTGCCGAATGAAATGCAACGACGAAAAATGATTTCATCCGCTGGTGACAGCTGGCCAAGGTCCTCAGTAGGAAGGAACTTCTCATTCTGCCTAGAAGGCCGCCGGCTTCGCCAGAAGCTCACGCGGGAGGACTGATCAGGGAGCAGGCCAGCTTGGGGCGAGGGTTAAATTGGTAATGTGGTCTTCCCCCTACTGGAAGAAATGATGTAGAATCCTTCCAGGAAGCCGCCTGAAGTGGCAACTTTAGACCTCGCCTAGACATCCAGGGATGCTCTCAACGAGCCAGGAACCGGGAAAATGCATTTCCCAATGAGCACTGATGGCACGCCCGGTTCAGCAGACCATGTGATCCTGCTCGGAAATCTTGGGATCAGGTTTAGATCGAAGGATTCCCTGGAGCGCCTGATGCAGGAGCCAGTTTGAATAAGGTCTACAATTCTGGCATACGCATCAGGAGTATCCAGAGCTTGGATCGGAAGATAAGGCCAGGTCGTGAAGAGGAAGCAATGAGCAGCATGACCGAAAGAAGCAGAGGAAGTCCCGAGGAGACATGAACCGCTTATACAAGAGCCTCTCTTAAAATGTCCCACAAAGAGTTGTAAGAAGGGCAGTATGTCCATTGAAATATGAATAAAATTCTCTTTCTTATTTTTAAACTTGCACATCGCTCGTTTATCAATTGAAAAACGAGAGTTCTTTTCAATATTTGTTTGGTTATGCTTGATGCGAAGATAGTGATTTGAGATCGGAACGGGCATAACACTCGTGGCACACCGAGCCCTGGTGTTATTATCAAACCCCCGAGTGTGGTGCGCCGATCCGGTTCTTATCACTTTAAGTAAAAATTCTACAAGAGGTGGAGTACAGAAGGAAGCATGTGAACCCCTCGATGCAAAGGTTAACCTCCCGAGGCTGGAGCGTAACTACCCTACTACTGGCACTTTGCGCTTTCGGCTCGGGGCTGGATTCGTTCCGCCGAGGCCTGTGTTGATATTATTCGGCTCGGGGCTGGATTCGTTCCGCCGAGACCTGTGTTGGTATTATTTGGCTCGGGGCTGGATTCGTTCCACCGAGGCCTGTGTTGGTATTATTCGGCTCGGGGCTGGATTCGTTCTGCCGAGACCTGTGTTGGTATTATTCTGCTCGGGGCTGGATTCGTTCCGCCGAGGCCTGTGTTGGTATTTTTCTGCTCGGGGCTGGATTCGCTCCGCCGAGGCCCGTGTTGGTATTATTCGGCTCAGGGCTGGATCCGTTCCGCCGAGGTTTCGTGGTTCAGGTTCGAGGCTATGGCTCTGTAAGGTCACCCCACAATTTAGGGATCTGTGGGCAGCATAGCACGGGGGGTGATGAGTCCCCGTGGCGATTGTTTGCTCTAGTGGTATCGAACTTAAGGAGGAACATGCCCTTAATACTCCGAACACTCTTTGATCCCTAAATTCTCTGATCATAAAGGATCTGTGGGCAGCATAGCACGGGGAGAGATGAGTCCCCGTGGCGATTGTTTGCTCCAGTGGTATCGAACTTAAGGAGGAACATGCCCTTAATACTTCGAACACTTTTTGATCCTTAGATCGTTCAGATCCGTGAGAGACACATCACGATGAGGGGTAATGCCTTCGTAGCATATGTCTGCTTCAGCGTTGTGAGGAGGAGCCCTCGGGAAGTACTCGGGCTCCACGGAGTCTCGATGTATAGAGGAAGTGCCCTTACCATTTAGAACGCTCATTGATCCAAATCCTGGTTCGCCGGGACGCTGAACTGAAAGATTCAGGATTGTGTTTTGGAAACCTCAGACATGACGCTGTTCTGGGGGATTCGTGTTGCAATCTTTACTTATGAAATATTTTTGTTTTGGGACAAGTACCAAGTCACCCCCGCTTTTTATTTTAATTTTATTCCTCAGGGTTTTGTTTTTGATTTTTGCTGGCCTAGCAAGGGGACGCCCGCTCTAGATCAGTATAGGGCTTCAAAGGTTGATTTATTTCCCTTCAGTGTAAGTCTCAAACGAATGTCAAGCTCGGGTCTAGACTCGTTCCTCCAAGGCAATGGTAGTTATTGAGCTCGGGGTTGGGTTGCGTCCCACCGAGTCAGTTCTCAAAAATGGGGATGTATCATTCCCCCAGGCTCAAGTATCTTTCTCAGCTCGGGGTTGGGTTACGTCCCACCGAGTCATTTCTCAAAACTGGGGATGTATCATTCCCTCAGGCTCAAGTATATTTCTCAGCTCGGGGTTGGGTTACGTCCCACCGAGTCGGCTTCTCAAAAATGGGGATGTATCATTCCCTCAGGCTCAAGTATCTTTCTCAGCTCGGGGTTGGTTTACGTCCCACCGAGTCAGTTCTCAAAATTGGGGATGTATCATTCCCCCAGGCTCAAGTATCTTTCTCAGCTCGGGGTTGGGTTACGTCTCACCGAGTCGGCTTCTCAAAAATGGGGATGTATCATTCCCCCAGGCTCAAGTATCTTTCTCAGCTCGGGGTTGGGTTGCGTCCCACCGAGTCAGTTCTCAAAACTGGGGATGTATCATTCCCCCAGGCTCAAGTATCTTTCTCAGCTCGGGGTTGGGTTGTGTCCCACTGAGTCAGTTCTCAAAATTGGGGATGTATCATTCCCCCAGGCTCAAGTATCTTTCTCAGCTCGGGGTTGGGTTACGTCTCACCGAGTCGGCTTCTCAAAAATGGGGATGTATCATTCCCCCAGGCTCAAGTATCTTTCTCAGCTCGGGGTTGGGTTGCGTCCCACCGAGTCAGTTCTCAAACCATGATGCATCATTCCCCCGGGTTCAAGTATCTTTCTCAGCTCGGGGTTGAGTTACGTCACACCGAGTCAGCTTCTAAAAAATGAGGATGTATCATTCCCCCAGGCTCAAGTATCTTTCTCAGCTCGGGGTTGGGTTGCGTCCCACCGAGTCAGTTCTCAAACCAAGGATGCATTGTTCCCACAGGGTTGAACATCTGATAGATAAGAAGGAAGAAGAAATGAAGGAAAGAGTTGCATAAACCTAGTGGTAACATGGTGGAAGCAGTGGAAGTCTTCAGGAGAATCGCCCAAGTAAAGTCACACCATTTATGGTAGTTCTCGGCACCAACTCGTAAGCTCGTTGTTACCCAGAACTAGGGAATATCTGTTGATGGGAAAAATAGGCACACTAGAGGCAGAAGGGCAGAGATGAATTTCTCTATTCTGTGAAGGGAATTATACTGCACAGTATGGAGGTGTCCTCGGGACGACGGAAGCCCTTGTACAAGGTCGGCTGGAAGTCTGTGTGAAGTCGTCGGTTTGTCGCGGGTTCGCATCAAAGGTCGTATTGACGTACTCGGCTCGTTTTGGTTAAAAATAGGCTTAGGGGCCGATCAATAGATTTAGTGATAAGTTGACCGATCATTTCTCCACCGACAGAAGACTACAGAAGATAAAGTGTCATGACTCCTCAAAGCACGTGTCAACACCCGGAGAAGTTCAACATGCCATTATTAATAACAAGAGCATGCTGGAAGTAGGGAAAGTCAAAGAGAAGATGGATGTCAGACAATCAGAATGCTTTCGGTGACAGCAGACATTGGGAAGAGGGTTTACTCAATGCATGAAGTTCACGTGGAATGAATCTACAAGGGGTAGGGAATAGTGACCAACCCTGGATTTAGTATAAAAACTGAAGATAGTTTGTGTGTTAAAAAAAAAGAAAAAAAAAAAAGAAGAAAAAGAAGAAGAAAAAGGGAAAAAATAAAAAAGAGAAAAAAAAAAGGCTGGGATGTTGGAAGAAAAAGATAGAGGAGAGTATTTTCTTTGTAATTAATAAGTAAGAGTGAAGAAAGAGAAAACCCATTGTAAAAGCATGAGAGAATTGCTCGGCTTGCCCCTAACTGACCACATTTTGGTCGGCCGAGCACCCAATTTTGTAATAAAACGCCGCATGTTTTGTGCCCGTGGGGCGTGGACGTAGGCTGGATCACATCCGCCGAACCACGTTAACTGCCTGTGTTGATCCGCATGCTTGCCCATTTTTCATCAAGTTTGTCTTTGGTTCTCCCCATAACCAAACAAATTTACTGTTGATAGAAGGTAGAAATCCCGGTAGCAATCTTCTTTCTGATATTGCCCATGAGACGAAAACCAGCCGTCAACAATGGTAAAACTAGAGAAGTATCAAATCCAATTTTTTAAACAAATCTGAGAACTGATCCACCATAATTAGGTTGAATTTTTTTGACCCACAAAAATAATTTTAAAATTTTCGATACCGACCATTTCGAACCGGGTAGACATGTAGACCCGACTGTGTACACCCCCAACTTACCTAACCAACACGTTAATATCACATCTATTTGTATACATTTCTACGAAAGATATTTTTTTAGGAGCCAAAAAGAAGTTTGAAACTAAGAGCGGTAACGGACCGGGTAGAGTCCAGACTTTGCCAAATCCGGTTCGGGATTGGATGATGTCGAGTCGGACTGAACCATGTTTTTTAGAAAATGAATTTTTTATTTTTATTCTTGAAAAAAATTATTTTTTGAATTTTTAATACTTAAAAATGTAAAAAATAATAATTAAGAATTTTAATGTTGTTAATATTTTTTTTATATTAAACCTTAAAAAATTAATTATAAATATATGTATTTATAATTAAAAAATCATTTTAATTAATAAAAATCAAACCCAAATAATGAAAAAAAGGTTTTCAGGCCCGGATTTTTCTCTCACAAACTAAAAGTTTTCTTTTATCAATAAAATATGAAAAAAAAAAAAAAAGAATTATAGGTTTGACCATTGAATATTGAAAGAGAGGATAGGGGTTGACTTGAGATAAAGAAAAAGTTTAAATTTGGCCATATAGGGTGGTCTACAATAATTAGAATAAGGAAACCCACTTGTGATAACTGCAGGAGAGCTAACCGCAGAGAATAGCGCTGTCCTAAGAGGTATCAAGTTTGACTTTTTTACGTATGTTTTATGAAAAGTTATCAAAGCAGGAGGGGTATATTTGTCATTTCACGACCCTTTGTCTTACTTACTTGTTAATTTTAATTTATTTATTTATTTTTAATCTCTCTGTGGGTGAGCGTGTGTACCACTCTTGAATTCCTAGAGAGAGAGAATTGTAATGTAATAAATTGAGAGAGCCCCCTCGAATATTGTGTGTGAAAGAAGATTTTTAAAGTCCCATTTTTGGATAATTCTATTGACATCCCTAAAATCTCTCATTATATAGAACTAATGTGTTATATTGATCTTCTGTTACTTCATAGTTTATATACATGTAAGTTCCTTTGTATTTGGATTCTTACTCGGATATAAGGATGACATAAAATTTCGAATATTGATTAAGATACGAAATGGTTTTTCATCATGAATAAAAAATCAAATTGAAAATCAGGACGAAAAATCATATCGCGTTTGAGATTCGAGACGACCTTTTATCTAGACTCTAAAAATGATATGAGATTCATGACGATTTCCATCTCGAATCTATAACTGAAATGAGATCGGGATTGGAAAATTCTGATCCGTCCCAACCGATTGACATCTCTACTCAAATATGATAAAAAAGTATTCTTCAAAAAATATGGGGCAATAGTTTTAATATATCGATATTTATATGGTTCGATAATGATTTGCTGATTTTATATCTTATTCTTGTTGGGATTGCCCCTTGACATGAGAACTTTTAGGACTTTTCTAAGTACCATTTTTTCCTAATTAGTTCACATTTTCTTACATCTTTTTAGAACCCATGAAATAGATGAGTTTTTTTGGAAGAGACTATTTTTTGATTGGATTTTTAGATCAATTATGACTAGTTGGGTTAGATAGAGGGGGTGAAATCTAACATTTATATCGATATTTAAGAAGACGTGTCATTTGAGTGTCAAAAACCAAGCAATAGTGTTTTTTTATGACTTATCGAATCAGTGTATACATATTCTTTCATCTCATCGCAGGTAAAGAATCATATTGAAATTATATAGTAAAATATTATATCATAATATTTCTTATATCTATTTATTATTTCCCAATTTTTGAACTTTTTTTTGGGGATTAATAAAGTTTATTTTTTAATTTTTTTTCCATAAAAGATACGACTAGATTAACTAATATGTAAAAGTTGAAGGGCGTGAGTGAAATAAAGCGAACCCAGTTTTCATTCACTCATAAAAGGAGGCAAACGCTTTAAAAGCTCATCAGTTACACATTTTCTCACACATAAACAAAACAAACACAGAGAGAGAAAGAGAAAATGAAAATGAAAATGAATGAATTGCAATAACAATAACAATAACAATACCAGTAGCGAGTAGTATTAGTTATATAGTAGGAGCAGTAATAGTGGCGCTGAGACAGAGACACAGAGACAGAGACTGAGGTTTTTTGTCTTTGAAACACAACACAAAGTGATTTATTTAGTTAACGGCCTTTTCATTTTAGCCTTAACTCACTCATTCAACTCTCACAAATCATGCTGCTGCTGTTTCTTCTTCTTCTTCTGCTTCCCTTTTATATTTCCCCCGCATTTCTCTCCCTTTTGCAATGCTTCTGTTGTTTAATCACTCCATTCCTTTTTTTGAACAAAATGTGCGGTTAAATATTTCTATTTTTTTTGCTCACTCTTTGATGGTATTACTTGTTATTATTAATCATAGGGTTAGTTTTTGAATCAGAGGGCAGGTTTTGAGTTGTGGGTTTTTGAGGGAAAGACAGTACAAATTATAAATATATTTACAAGAAAAAAAAAATGGAGTTTGGTGGTGGCGGCGGCGGCGGTGGAGGAAGTGGGTCAGGTGGGGACTACGACGGCTCCGACCCTCAAAAGAGAAAGAAGCGTTACCATCGCCACACTGCTCATCAGATTCAGAGACTTGAAGGGTAAGAACCCATCACCCATTACATTTTTGTTGCACTAATGCTTTTTTTTTTTTTTTTTTTTTGTGTTTTTGGGTATCTTTTATGGAACATGATGATGGGTTTGGTTTTTGTCTTTTTTTTATATTTTTTTATTTTTTGGGTGAATGAAGAATGTTCAAGGATTGTCCACACCCAGATGAGAAGCAAAGGTTACAGTTAAGTAGAGAATTGGGTTTGGCTCCACGTCAGATCAAGTTTTGGTTTCAAAACAGAAGAACCCAGATGAAGGTAATGGCTAAACTCAAGGTTTTTTTTTTTTTGTTTTTTATAAAAAGAATGGGGCATTGGCAATGGAGTTAAAAAGTTCAAATATTTACTCAGGCACAACATGAAAGAGCAGATAACAGTGCCCTTCGAGCTGAGAATGATAGGATCCGTTGTGAAAACATTGCAATCAGAGAAGCACTCAAAAATGTCATTTGCCCTTCATGTGGGGGCCCCCCTGTCACTGAAGATTCCTATTTTGATGAACAAAAGCTCAGAATGGAGAATGCCCTTTTAAAAGAGGAGGTTGCCTTTTGTCTTTTTATTTCTTTTACTATATTCAGCTATTCATTTTTCAAAAAATTCTATTGTTTGTTTCCAGCTTGATAGAGTTTCTAGCATTGCTGCTAAGTACATTGGAAGGCCAATTTCCCAACTACCACCAGTTCAGCCTATTCATATTTCTTCGTTGGATTTAACGATGGGAAGTTTCGGTGGTCAAGGGATTAGTGGTCCTTCCCTTGATCTTGATCTTCTTCCTGGAAGTTCATCAACTTTGCCGAATTTGCCTTATCAACAAATAGTTTTATCAGACATGGACAAGTCTCTTATGACTGATATTGCTGCTAATGCAATGGAAGAACTGCTTAGGCTTTTGCAGACGAACGAACCCTTGTGGATGAAGTCTTCCGCAGATGGAAGAGATGTTCTTGATCTCGAAAGCTATGAGAGGATGTTTCCCAAGCCAAATAGTCACTTGAAAAATCCCAATGTTCGAATCGAGGCATCTAGAGACTCTGGTGTTGTGATCATGAATGGGTTGGCGTTGGTCAACATGTTTATGGATTGTGTATGTTGTTTGTTACTCTCATGCTCTGAATTCTTGGTCACAAAAGGCTGCATTTGTCTTACTGATAGCTTGATTGTGTTTGCAGAGCAAATGGGTAGAGCTTTTTCCTACAATTGTCTCAATGGAAAAAACAATTGAAGTAATATCATCCGGAATGTTGGGTAGTCCTAGTGGTTCCTTGCAATTGGTAATATTAATTATAACATGATTTAGCCTCCTGATTTTGATTTTCGATTTTTGATTGGATAACCTCTTTCTGTATTGATGCAGATGTATGAGGAGTTGCAGGTGCTTTCACCACTTGTACCAACTCGGGAATTCTATATCCTCCGATATTGTCAGCAAATTGAGCAAGGCTTGTGGGCATTCGTCAATGTTTCTTATGATTCTCCCCAATTTGCTTCTCAATCTCGGTCTCATAGGTTTCCTTCTGGATGCTTGATTCAGGATTTGCCTAATGGATACTCCAAGGTTGTCAAATCAACTTAATCATGCTAATTCTTTGTTAATTCCCTAATTGTTCTATATTTATAAACTAAAAATATTTGTAATATATTTGCACTTAACCTTTCTTTATCCAAATTTACATACAGGTTACTTGGGTTGAGCATGTTGAAATTGAAGACAGAACGCCTATTCATCGACTTTACCGAGATCTTATTCAGAGTGGGATGGCATTTGGAGCTGATCGCTGGCTTGCTACTCTGCGAAGAATGTGCGAGAGGTTTGCTTGTCTAATGGTTTCAGGGACTTCAACTCGGGATCTTGGAGGAGGTAATCTTAGTATCATTGTCTTTTGACCCTGTAATTTTCTTTTCTGAGGTCTCAATATATTCATACTTCTTTCAGTAATTCCATCACCTGATGGCAAACGAAGCATGATGAAACTTGCTCAAAGAATGGTCAGCAGTTTCTGTACAAGCATTAGCACATCTAACCGCCACCGAGGGACCACCCTTTCTGGGTTGAATGAAGTAAGTGTTCGAGTTACTCTTCATAAGAGCACGGATCCTGGTCAGCCCAATGGTGTGGTTCTTAATGCAGCAACTACATTTTGGCTTCCTGTTTCTCCTCAAAATGTTTTCAATTTCTTCAAGGATGAAAGAACACGACCTCAGGTATGTGCATTTTCCCATTAAAATCTTCGATGGTAGGGTCTTGAACCTGTTATTATTATGTCAAATTGTCAATCAGGATAATTAGCACTTTCTATTATAGTGGCTATGCTTATGTTAGTCATTCTTTTCCCCTTCAGTGGGATGTTCTCACCAACGGAAATGCAGTGCAAGAAGTTGCCCATATTGCAAATGGGTCAGAACCCGGGAACTGCATATCCGTTCTTCGAGTAAGAATAATTGAATTGGCTTTATTTCCTTTTCTCCTTAATTTCTTGTGATTATTATTTAACTAAAATTTTGTTGATGGGATTCTTTGAATTAGGCCTTCAACACAAGCCAAAACAACATGTTAATACTTCAGGAGAGCTGCACAGACAGTTCAGGTTCACTTGTGGTCTATTGTCCAGTTGATTTACCTGCTATCAACATAGCGATGAGCGGAGAGGATCCTTCCTACATTCCACTACTGCCATCAGGATTCACAATTTCACCTGATGGTCATCTTGATCAAGGAGACGGGGCATCTACTAGTTCTAATGTGCATGGAAACATGGGTAACAGATCTAGCGGTTCACTAATTTCAGTAGCATTTCAGATACTAGTAAGCAGCTTGCCATCTGCCAAGCTAAATATGGAGTCGGTGACTACTGTTAATAACCTTATCAGTACGACTGTCCAGCAAATTAAAGCAGCCTTGAATTGTCCTAGTACCTGATGATCTGCTTCTTCTTATGTTATGTCTTCTACCGCAACAACACAACTGTCTTCCTTAAATACTGAAATCAGAGAAATTCAGAGGGTGGTATTCAAAAGTATTGAGGTTAGTTGGGGCTTTCAATGCTCTTCCATCAATTGCTTATTTACTGCTGCTGCTGCCAAACTTCATTACAATCTTCACCAACTTCAATTCTTTTTTTGTTTCTTTTTCACAAAACCCTTTTGTTTTTTTTTTTTTTGTTTTTGTTTTTGTATGCATTTTAGCTTCGAAGAGTAGTCTTAAAAGAGGGAGTCAAGAACGCACCATACCGGTCTTTCCTGCTGGGTTTTGTATCACTGTTTGTTCTTTTTCTTCACCATTTTCACTTTACAAACTCAGCTAGAAAAAAAAATTGTATGGTTCGGGTATTGACTTCACTTCATGGACTTCTATTTTCCTATACTTTGAATTGATGACTCTTTATTGCAAGAAAAAAGAGCTGCTTTGCTCGAATTTTCTGCCCGAAAAGGCCAAATTCAAAACAACGTCGTTTTGATTTAGTTTGTTTGGACATCAATTCGGGCATTGAAGCACTTCTCTTATTGTAATTCAACTCTACTTTCTCTCTCTCTCTCTCTCTTTCAATTATGAAGAAGTTGATATATGCAAAAGTAGGGCCAGAATTTGACAGTTTGAATAGGGTAGTAATTGATATTAATGTTGGGCTCCATCTCTTTTCTCATACTACAAGCAATTGAACTTAAAAAGGATAAAATGAATCTGAATTTGCCTTGACATTTTCTGGGCAAAGGCTTATCATTTGACTGATATGACTTCAAACAGCTTCATTATTAAACAGCTTTAATCTCACCCATTAAACTTTGCTAAACAAATGGCAAAGACAAAGGGCCTTTTTTTTTAATGAACCTGCACATCATTAACCACCAAAATTAGAATCACCAGTCTTTGTCTGTATCAATATAACTTGGCTGTTGAACTATTAGTTGTCATTGATTTTACTATCAGCTCTTTATGATCACCTTGTCAGTCTTAATAAAGACTATGCAACACATTATCACTATTGCTGTGATACAAATAGCTACTAATACAGGTGGGAATAATGCTTGTGATAAAAAGGGTAGATGTTCCAACTCCGTCTATTTTGAAATTTTTTCAATTTCGCCTAATATTTAAGTTGTAATATCTTTTCTAGCCGATAACAAGTCCGAACAAGGGAGGATTGTTGTGTTAGGTTACAATAATCAATATAAAATTTGACAAATTCTTATGACATGGAGACCTATAAGTGCATCGATGAGAAAAAAGAGTAAAATGTGTTGTCATATATCAAGCGAGACATACATAAACAAAAAGTATAAAAACATACCTAAAATTTACTGAGTTACTGTCAACTTTAGAGTTGGAGTTGGTACAATGATTTATGATAATAATTGATTTCATGGCTTCATTGTTCTGAAAAGAGAAGTATATGTTATTGAAATGAGAGCATTAAAGCTGTATCATGTATCATTATGTACCTATATTTTTTTTCAAAAGATATATCCTATTTCTTGTCATGTTGGGTTTCCTTTCAAAGTTTCATTAAATTACAAGATATTAGGACCGGATGACACTTTCCAATTAATGATCCTCTGGTTAAAGTCACTTGCTTTATTTGAATTAATGGTGATTTGATGGTCCTGATCATGGAGTCTTGGTAAAGTCTTCAAATGGTTTGCCTTCAAATAACATCTTGTTGACGATTGTTTTTCATTCGAAGGGTAAAATAATGAATTCATTTATCGAACAAATATTTCTCGAATATTGAATCTGTTTGGTTAGTTGGAAACGACACAAATTTGACAAACAGACAAGATTAAATACATAGATCATTATCCTGGCCATTTTTAGGACTAAAGGTAACGACCTGACATTGTCACCTCTTCTTTACTTAGAATTCTCATCCTCACATGACTA
Organism: Zanthoxylum bungeanum; assembly: GCA_019454045.1. Lineage (NCBI taxonomy): Eukaryota > Viridiplantae > Streptophyta > Magnoliopsida > Sapindales > Rutaceae > Zanthoxylum > Zanthoxylum bungeanum. The sequence continues at coordinate 300,200 of SKCR01017064.1, read as the reverse complement.
ACAAGCTTGTACTCTCTATAACTTGTTGGAGTGACCCGCCGAAGGTGCATCACGACATCAGGGCGAGGGTGCAATTGGCGTCCTGATACGCGAGCCATTATTGAGACATAGTCAACAATTTTGTCTTTTCCGATGTAGGCCTCATACGAGGCACACCTCCTACAATCAGTAGACAACCCGATATATACAAACCAACTGACTTATTGTTTACTTTATTTATTGTTCTTATTTTTGTTTCTATCTGTCCTGACCATGCATTTATTACTTCTAACCTTGTGTTTTTCTTAATTCAACAGTGACTGAGAAAAAAAGCCAATCTCTTCCAAGTAGCAAGGGCGACAAAACGCTTAGCCCAAGGCAGGACAAGTGACACCCGGCCCTGGCTCATTACTCTGATACCCCCCAACACAAGCAACACACACCAAGGCCAACCTAAACACAGACCCGAGCCGTAAATATACCACCACCGCCAAGACAAACTCCAGCTCCTGCCCAAACTACCAAAACACCGCTTCCCCTCCCGATGTACTAAAAACACTCGCCCATAAGATCAGAGATGAGACTCCCAACGAGGGTTTGGACGAGGTCTCCGAAGAAAACCGTCACATCCCGTGGAAAGGCCCTGATGGCACCCGCTCCTTAGAAAACCTTGCCCGATACCTTGGGGTGGACAATCTCCATAAAAACCTAAGGGGGAGCATGAGCCACCTTGTCCCAACCTTCAACAACGTGACCCAACAGGTGACTCTCGAGCGGGCATGCGTTTATGAAGATATCTCTCATGAGGAGGTCATTCATAAAATGGGTTGTCTCTAGCCGAAGGTAATGACTTATAACTTAGCCCATTTCTTTTACCATTTCCCCACGAAAATTGACATGATCTTCCTTATGCGTAGTTGAAATACCTGCTGGCCACCAATATGGACGTGTTTACGAGCACCATTGCAGAGAATGGTCAGGCCCAAAGGCTCCAGAACAGACTGGCCAAGAAAAACAAGAGCTGAATAAGAAAGTGGATGAAGTTAAGACCGAGACTAAATCCCTCTGTCGGGCCATCTAGTGTGGGACACAGAAACTGGGCGACACATGCTGTCCCGGGCTCGCGGCCCGGTTGAGAGTACGGAGTAGCCACGGGGGACTAAATCGGAGAATAATGGAGTCGCCACCCGGTGTGAACCGGGAAAATGAGATTTAAGGCCGCACTCACCCCTCGCAAGGGAAGACCTCAAACCGTTGGGTTCGGAATGGTCCCTTACTTATGTCACTTGTAATGAAAGGATTTGTGTAATAATTTAATCAAGCTTAAGTAACACTTATTTCCAAGAGTATCATGCTTCTAAATCCATATGCACAAAAATAAAACTTACACCTGAATTTACATATATTTCACATCTAAGATTGCATGCTTGAAAATACATCAAAGTAGCAACGAACATACGACTTCATTGGCATATTGTATTAAAAAAAAAAACACAAGCACACACATTAACCGCACAAGCACACATGTGAGCACTTTTCCAAGTGGTACGTGGAATTGTATCCCAAGTACAGACCGTACTACCGTCCATTCGGAATCGGCTACAGAATTTATGTCTGGGTTTCCATCTGATATACCACGAGAAATAATACTCAAATGCTATCATGACATGAATATATGAATTGTAATACGTTAAACACATTGTACTCATACATGTGAGGAATACAGATGAATGATACCTACACAATCTTGCGTAACACAGAGAAGCAATCAGATTCATCATACGAAGGGATAGCTACTAGGAACAATTATGTATGAAATCTGATGAAAAGGACTCAGTTCAGTGGGTGCGCGTTCGTGTAGCGTTCGAGAACGCGTTCGAACGGTAAACAGAAGGTTTGCGTTCGTATAGCATTCTAGAACGCGTTCGAACGGAGCCAGACCTGATGCATGAAACACTAAGAAATGCGTGCGCGTTCGCGTAGCGTTTGAGAACGCGTACGAATAGTAAACAGAAGGTTCACGTTCGTGTGGCGTTCGAGAACGCGTTCGAACGGAACCAGACCTGATGCATGATGAAACTAAGAAAATGCGTGCGCGTTCGCGTAGCGTTTGAGAACGCGTTCGAACGGTAAACAGAAGGTTCACGTTCGTGTGGCGTTCGAGAATGCGTTCGAACGGAACCAGACCTGATGCATAATGAAACTAAGAAAATGCGTGCGCATTCGCGTAGCGTTTGAGAACGCGTTCGAACGGTAAACAGAAGGTTCACGTTCGTGTGGCGTTCGAGAACGCATTCGAACGGAACCAGACCTGATGCATGCAACACAATCATAGACAAACAAATCCACAATGTGGGACCTCACGTATCCGATTGAACTCATCTCGCATCCAATCGAGTATACACCAATCGGCGCGACAAAGCATCGTGGTAAAGGGTTTTAACCCCTCCAAATAGGGGACCTTTCATCGCACTTACTAAGCCCAAGCTCTCAATTGAATCATGCATACAAAGAATTAAAAAACAATAATATCAAACTTAGTATGCCCGATTGAACTTATCTTGCATTCAACCGAACACACATCAACCGGCGCGGCAAAACATCATGGTAAATGATTTTAACCCCTCCAAATAGGGGACCTTTCATCGCACTTACTAAGCCCATGCGCTCGATTGAATCATGCATACAAATAATTAAAAACAATAATATCAAACTTAGTATGCCCGATTGAACGTATCTTGCATTCAACCGAACACACCTCAACCGGTGCGGCAAAGCATCGTGGTAAAAGATTTTAACCCCTCCAAATAGGGGACCTTTCATCGCACTTACTAAGCCCATGCGCTCGATTGAATCATGCATACAAAGAATTAAAAAACAATAATATCAAACTTAGTATGCCCGATTGAACGTATCTTGCATTCAACCGAACACACATCAACCGGCGCGACAAAGCATCGTGATAAAGGATTTTAACCCCTCCAAGTAGGGGACCTTTCATCGCACTTACTAAGCCCATGCGCTCGATTGAATCACGCATACAAAAGTGACATGCAGAACTCAAATGACGAAAAATAAATAAATCAAAACAATATAAGACAAAAGAAAGCGTCATTTACTCAAGTGGTACGTGGAGTTATATCCCGAGTACAGATCATACTACCGTCCATTCGGAATCGGCTATGAAATTTATGTCCGGGTTTCCATCCGATATACCGTGAGAGTTGACACATCTTTCGTTTTATTCCAAAGCCACAACATACCATATCTCATATCCATGCATATTTATCTACTCAAGGGCCACAACATGCATTTCAACATAACAATCATGCAAGCAATATTCAATAAATAATACAAATAAAACAGAAAATGAAGGTGGAAAATACCCTCAGGTCTAACCTTTTATGTCGACTTTCGAACTCGCGTTTCACGGCCGTCGGAAGGGCTATCACACCGCTACTTCTCCGGTTCACTGGTTTAGCGTCTTGGCTAACTGTTTTGTTGTTTTGCTTGCTGTTTGGCCTCCGTTTTGCTGTTGTTTGGCCTCCACTTTGCTACTTTTTCCTCTGTATTTATGTTTGCTGTTCAGGTCACTATTTTGGTGTTTTAATGGACTGTTTTGGGTGTTTTTTGAAGGCTTTAAGTGCAGTTTTTTAGTTACTGATTTCGGTGATTTAGGGGCTGTTATCGTGACTTTGTTTAGTCAGTCAGCAGGTCATTGTGTGCGTTGAAGTGGTGTCTGCTTGGTGCGGCTTTGACGTGTGTGTGTGTTGAGTGCAAGTGCTCATTTTGGTATGAGTGGAGAGGTGATGGGTGGTTTGCTTGTGAGGGTAGAGGACGTGTTGAGAGGGCGTTAAAGGGGCAGGTTTTGTGAGTTGTGTGCTTGTGGCATGAGGTAGTGAGTGGGGGCTTTGTGCGTGAGGAAGTGAAGGGCTTACGTGAGTGATGGTGTGGAGCAGACAGGCTGGTTTGCGTGGCAGTGTGTGGGTAATGGAGGGCTTGGCTGTTTGCGTGAGTGTGGGGCAGGTGGCTAGGTGTAAGGCTGTGTTGTTGAAAGCTTGTGAGGGGGCTGTTGAAGGTGCAATGTGAAGGCTAATTTGTGTGATGAATTTTTTGCGTGAGAGTGAGCTTTTGTGTTTTTGCCGTGAGTCGGGGGCAGGTGGCTAGGTGTAATGGTTGTTTATATAGAGGAGGGCTAGGGCTTCTCCTTGTCTCACAAAGAAGGGATTTGATTTGGTGTCTAAGAAGAAAATCAATGGATTGAGGGGGGACAAATTTGGTTCAAATTAGGAATACAATATATTTAATTTGTTATGATTGATTTTAATTAGGCATGATATTTGTTAAGTTTGGTATATAATATATTTGATTTATCTTTATTAGACATGCAATTTCTTTAATTTGTGTAAGTATTTTTATTATTTTGGTAGGTGATTATTTAGATTTTATTTGTTTTATTTAATTTGATATATGACTTAATTAATTATTTTATTTAATTACATTATCTAATTAATATTTAACTTAATATTTGATTTAATTTGGGTGTGTTTTAAGTGGGCTTGTGCTAGGCTAGGGTGCATGTGGGCTAAATGGGCTCGGGTCATGAGGCTAACAGCAAAATCAGAAATATCGATACCGTTCGAACGCCAATTCGAACGCGGCACGAACGCCCGCAATCTGCCTGACGTTCGAACGCGTTTAAGAACGCAGCACGAACGAAAACAGTGAACATGTGAAACGGCTCCGATAGCATACTCATCCTGAATTTCCCCTTCCGATACCGTTTCTCGCGACTTCCGTGACTTAAAAGGTAGTGCCTCCAACTGAGACTCATCATCGGGTTTCACATGCAAAAATGCAATGCCTACAGTCGCCCCCACTTTGATGGGACTTGAGCAGTGTGTGACTTTGAACAATCTTATCAAAGTTATGCAATGCATTTTCACTTACCTGGCTCGCTAGCTGCCTCGAGCTGGGCTAATGCTGCAGTGGACCTCGAGCCTGGGACGCGTCCCCAAAACTGCTGACGATGTGGGCCTCGCCCTCAAGCTGATATGGGCTTCGCCCCCAAGCTGATATGGTGTGGAGCCTCGCTCCCAAGCCGATATGGTGTGGAGCCTCGCTCCCAAGCCGATATGGGCCTCGCCCCCAAGCTGAAATGATGTGGGGCCTCGCCCCCAAGCTGGCATGGGCCTCGCCCTAAGATTCATTCTTGGATTCATTCCAAAATTCTGACAATGTGGGCCTCGGCCCTGGGATTCATTCCAAAACTCTACTGATGTGGGCCTCGGCCTTGGGATTCATTCCCGGATTCCTTCCAAAATTCTGCTGACGTTGGCCTCGACCCTGGGATCCATTCCCGGATTCATTCCTGGATTCATTCCAAAATTCTGAGAGATTCATTCCTTGGATTCATTCCAAATTCTTGAGAGATTCATTCTCTGGATTCATTCCAAAATTCTGAGAGATTCATTCCCCGTATTCCTTCCAAACTCTGAAATATTCATTCCCTGGATTCATTCCAAATTCTTGAGAGATTCATTCTCTGGATTCGTTCCAAAATTTTGAGAGATTCATTCCCCGGATTCCTTCCAAACTCTGAGAGATTCATTCCCTGGATTCGCTCCAAATTCTGAGAGATTCATTCCCTGGATTCGTTCCAAATTCTGAGAGATTCATTCACTGGATTCATTCCAAATTCTGAGAGATTCATTCCCTGGATTCGTTCCTGAAACTGTACTGTTGTTGTTTCTGACTAGCTTGCCTTTGCTGCTTTCTCTCTTTCTTTCTTCGAAACCTGTTAACATAAAACAAAACAAACACAAAAATGATGCAAAATGTGTTACGTGTATGCATGTATGCATGAGTTTCCTATCCCGTTAGGTTAGGTCTTCGGTCAATTCCCTTAGTGACAGCTCGGTCTTCTATTCCTTAGGTAAAGTACTGCTTCAATCTGTCTACACTAATTGGTTCTGTGAACTCATTTCCTTTCCAAGTCTAACAGTCTCACCGTCTTCATTTCCCAATTTCTGAATGGCCAACTTATATTTTCTGCTTGCTTCTTCTGAGGATTCCCTACGTTCTGAGTATCATAGTACCAAGATTGAATGCTTTTGTCACATGCACTCATGTTGCAAGTTGAGAAGTGGAGATTCAGGCAAGTAAGCGAAATGAACTTCTTTATTATTGTTGAGAAAAGGTTCGAACAAGCAAACAAAATCAATGTATTTATTAAAAATGCAGGATAAACTTGGAGAAACAGCAGTGCCTTCTTCCTCAGCCTCTGGTTCTTCATTGTTATTATCCTTTATCCCCATGTGAGAAGCTTGGTGGTTGAGGGTTTGGAGGACAAAGGTTTCAGGCAAGCCAAAGTTGATCATGGTGGTGGGACGAAGTGGTAATTTGGTAGAGGATTCCTGTGTGTACTGGGTTGCTCTCTTTCTGGGTCAGGTATTTTGTGGGTGTCAATCAGGTCTTGGATCTCATGCCTAAGGCGGGGGCAGTTGTCAGTTTCGTGACCCTTTTTCTGGTGAAAATAACATAATAAGTTTAAGTCAAGGTAGTGCGGCACAGGGTTGGGGAGTGGTTTAGGTTCCAAGGGTTTCAGGAGTCCTTGCATCTTCAATTTCTCAAACACCTTTGATAGAGGTCTACCCAAGTTGGAGAAACGTCTGTTTCTGATGGCAGTGACCTCAGCACTGGAAGACTTGGCTTCAGGATGTCCCCCAAAATTCCTTCTATTCTGGCCATAAAACTTTATGTTTTCAGCCTCTTCTTCCTCAATATCCATGACAGTTTCCCTCAACTGTCGGAAATCCGCAATCATTGAAGTCATCCTCCTCAACTTGCCATAGATCGAGGGCTTAGTGCCCTTGATGATCATTTTAATCTGGTCCTTCTCAGAGGGCCGAGTCTGCATTTTCAGAAGCTGGCTTCTCCAGCGGTCTACATACTCCTTGAAGTTTTCTTCTGGCTTCTGCTTAGTGTTCTCCAAATCACGAAGTGACAAATCAATCTCTAAGTCTGTAACATACTGTTTCAGAAAAGCATCAGCTAGTTCCTTCCAATCTTCCTTAACCTTCTTCTTAAGGCTATGATACCAAACCATAGGTGCCCCCTCGAGTGACATCCCAAACATCTTTTGGACTTGGCGCTGTGATAGGCCCATTGAACTCATGACTGAGACATATTGCTGCAGATGGACCCTCGGGTCTCCATTCCCATTAAACTTGGCCATGTCGGGCATTTTAAACTGAGCTGGCAGCTGTTCTCCGAAGGTCATTGCCTCATAATCTAACAACTATTCATGTTTACCCCTCATTTTGCGGGTAAATGTTTCAACCTGATCCTGGAGCCTCTGAAATTCTGCCTGAGACCCAATCACTCTGCTTGTTGCATACTCTGCCATGTCATCATCAAAAGTGGGGATATCATCCCCCAACCCAATCGGAGGCTCCTCACGTCTTACATTCTCAGAATTTCCCCCAGCACGGGGCACAACCATATTTGTCATGGCAGTAGTCAAGGCTTGCAACTGTTCAGTGACCTTGGCGAGACCGTTCTCTAACTGATCCATACGGGATACCTCATTACCAGATTCACTCATGACTGTTACTGTTCTTTTAATGAGCCTTGTTCCTTCTCTAACCCAAACGGTATCTATGATGTCTTTTTGAGACATAGAGGGTGTTAACACGATATATGTATGCATGAGGTGCATGAGATGCATGTAACATATATAACATACTACATCAACTAAAATTCTCAAACAAATCGGCCCGTTATCATTTCAGAAACTTTTGGGCTAACTGTCATAGGAGTGAACTCGTCCCAGTTTAAATGGCCCAACAAGTTCACATCTCATGGCAAGAAGCTCAACTAAATCCAAATGGTAATGTTCCGAACACAAGCACAAAGTGGCCCACCAACACTGAGAAGCATTTGGCTCGATCGTCATAAAATATGTTCTTGTCCCAGTTAAAATGGCCCAACAAGCCCATATCCCATGACAAATGGTCCAAATGGATCCAAATGGCGATGTTCCCAAACACAAGCATAGAAGAAAGATAACACAGACACAAAACAATAATTTCTACAGAATGGCCCATCAACATTTCAGAAGCTTTGGGCCCAATGGTCATAAGGTACGAACTCGCCCCAGTTTAAATGGCCCAGCAAGTCCGCATTTCTGACAATGGTCCAACTGCATCCAAATGAGGATGGTCCACAAGCTCATACTCAAGGAAATAATTGTTACTTTAACCATACAATCCCGGTCTATGGGTGGGTTCGCAGAGTGTAGACAAAGGCTCTCATCGGCGAAGGATGGCCCACAACTAGGTCTCCCCAATCAAGGGTTCGAGCAACCAAGTGAGCGCATTCTTTTTTATACACTAAGGTACGTGCCAATGAGCTATGGTGTGTGACTGACTGTCAAATGGATTTCCCGTTGTAGATTCCCCAGAGGGAAGGTGGAGCGAGGCTCACTTAAATACCCAAGCCTCTTAGGCTCTTATCGCTTGGTGTCAGGAATAAACAACGAGTCCTCCAAATTAGTCAATCACAATAGGATACGAGTAGATGGCTATATAGGTGCCTTCACAGCTTTTCCTTCTAGAAAGGTAGTGAATGAAGTAAGACACCAAACCATTACCTAGCCTCAAAAATGCCTTTGATTAAACCCTTATTTCATCCACTATAAACACAGTCAATTAGAACATAAATCCAAACATTACAAAAGACAATATTTCGGGGCCGATTCTCTGTCCCCAGTGGAGTCGCCAGACTGTGGGACACAGGAACTGGGCGACGCATGCTGTCCCGGGCTCGCGGCCCAGTTGGGAGTACGGAGTAGCCACGGGGGACTAAACCGGAGAATAATGGAGTCGCCACCCGGTGTGAACCGGGAAAATGAGATTTAAGGCCGCACTCACCCCTCGCAAGGGAAGACCTCAAACCGTTGGGTTCGGAATGGTCCCTTACTTATGTCACTTGTAATGAAAGGATTTGTGTAATAATTTAATCAAGCTTAAGTAACACTTATTTCCAAGAGTATCATGCTTCTAAATCCATATGCACAAAAATAAAACTTACACCTGAATTTACATATATTTCACATCTAAGATTGCATGCTTGAAAATACATCAAAGTAGCAACGAACATACGAATTCATTGGCATATTGTATTAAAAAAAAACACAAGCACACACATTAACCGCACAAGCACACATGTGAGCACTTTTCCAAGTGGTACGTGGAATTGTATCCCAAGTACAGACCGTACTACCGTCCATTCGGAATCGGCTACGGAATTTATGTTTGGGTTTCCATCCGATATACCACGAGAAATAATACTCAAATGCTATCATGACATGGATATATGAATTGTAATACGTTAAACACATTGTACTCATATATGTGAGGAATACAGATGAATGATACCTACACAATCTTGCGTAACACAGAGAAGCAATTAGATTCATCATACGAAGGGATAGCTACTAGGAACAATTATGTATGAAATCTGATGAAAAGGACTCAGTTCAGTGGGTGCGTGTTCGTGTAGCGTTCGAGAACGCGTTCGAACGGTAAACAGAAGGTTCGCGTTCGTATAGCGTTCTAGAACGCGTTCGAACGGAGCCAGACCTGATGCATGAAACACTAAGAAATGCGTGCGCGTTCGCGTAGCGTTTGAGAACGCGTACGAATGGTAAACAGAAGGTTCACGTTCGTGTGGCGTTCGAGAACGCGTTCGAAAAGAACCAGACCTGATGCATGATGAAACTAAGAAAATGCGTGCGCGTTCGCGTAGCGTTTGAGAACGTGTTCGAACGGTAAACAGAAGGTTCACGTTCGTGTGGCGTTCGAGAACGCGTTCGAACGGAAACCAACCTGATGCATAATGAAACTGAAATGCGTGCGCGTTCGCGTAGCGTTTGAGAACGCGTTCGAACGGTAACAGAAGTTTCACGTTCGTGTGGCGTTCGAGAACGCATTCGAACGGAACCAGACCTGATGCATGCAACACAATCATAGACAACAAATCCACAATGTGGGACCTCACGTATCCGATTGAACTCATCTCGCATCCAATCGAGTATACACCAATCGGCGCGGCAAAGCATCGTGGTAAAGGGTTTTAACCCCTCCAAATAGGGGACCTTTCATCGCACTTACTAAGCCCATGCGCTCAATTGAATCATGCATACAAAGAATTAAAAAACAATAATATCAACTTAGTATGCCCGATTGAACTTATCTTGCATTCAACCGAACACACATCAACCGGCGCGGCAAAACATCGTGGTAAAGGATTTTAACCCCTCCAAATAGGGGACCTTTCATCGCACTTACTAAGCCCATGCGCTCGATTGAATCATGCATACAAAGAATTAAAAAACAATAATATCAAACTTAGTATGCCCGATTGAACGTATCTTGCATTCAACCGAACAAACCTCAACCGGTGCGGCAAAACATCGTGGTAAAGGATTTTAACCCCTCCAAATAGGGGACCTTTCATCGCACTTACTAAGCCCATGCGCTCGATTGAATCATGCATACAAAGAATTAAAAAACAATAATATCAAACTTAGTATGCCCGATTGAACGTATCTTGCATTCAACCGAACACACATCAACCGGCGCGGCAAAGCATCGTGGTAAAGGATTTTAACCCCTCCAAGTAGGGGACCTTTCATCGCACTTACTAAGCCCATGCGCTCGATTGAATCACGCATACAAAAGTGACATGCAGAACTCAAATGACGAAAAATAAATAAATCAAAACAATATAAGACAAAAGAAAGCGTCATTTACTCAAGTGGTACGTGGAGTTGTATCCCGAGTACAGATCATACTACCGTCCATTCGGAATCGGCTATGAAATTTATGTCCGGGTTTCCATCCGATATACCGTGAGAGTTGACACATCTTTCGTTTTATTCCAAAGCCACAACATACCATATCTCATATCCATGCATATTTATCTACTCAAGGGCCACAACATGCATTTCAACATAACAATCATGCAAGCAATATTCAATAAATATACAAATAAAACAGAAAATGAAGGTGGAAAATACCCTCAGGTCTAACCTTTTATGTCGACTTTCGAACTCGCGTTTCACGGCCGTCGGAAGGGCTATCACACCGCTACTTCTCCGGTTCACTGGTTTAGCGTCTTGGCTAACTGTTTTGTTGTTTTGCTTGCTGTTTGGCCTCCGTTTTGCTGTTGTTTGGCCTCCACTTTGCTACTTTTTCCTCTGTATTTATGTTTGCTGTTCAGGTCACTATTTTGGTGTTTTAATGGACTGTTTTGGGTGTTTTTTTTGAAGGCTTTAAGTGCAGTTTTTTAGTTACTGGTTTAGGTGATTTAGGGGCTGTTATCGTGACTTTGTTTAGTCAGTCAGCAGGTCATTGTGTGTGTTGAAGGGGTGTCTGCTTGGTGCGGCTTTGACGTGTGTGTGTGTTGAGTGCAAGTGCGCATTTTGGTATGAGTGGAGAGGTGAGGGGTGGTTTGCTTGTGAGGGTAGAGGACGTGTTGAGAGGGCGTTAAAGGGGCAGGTTTTGTGAGTTGTGTGCTTGTGGCGTGAGGTAGTGAGTGGGGGCTTTGTGCGTGAGGCAGTGAAGGGCTTACGTGAGTGATGGTGTGGAGCAGACATGCTGGTTTGCGTGGCAGTGTGTGGGTAATGGAGGGCTTGGCTGTTTGCGTGAGTGTGGGGCATGTGGCTAGGTGTAAGGCTGTGTTGTTGAAAGCTTGTGAGGGGGCTGTTGAAGGTGCAATGTGAAGGCTAATTTGTGTCATGAATTTTTTGCGTGAGAGTGAGCTTTTGTGTTTTTGCCGTGAGTCGGGGGCAGGTGGCTAGGTGTAATGGTTGTTTATATAGAGGAGGGCTAGGGCTTCTCCTTGTCTCACAAGGAAGGGATTTGATTTGGTGTCTAAGAAGAAAATCAATGGATTGAGGGGGGACAAATTTGGTTCAAATTAGGAATACAATATATTTAATTTGTTATGATTGATTTTAATTAGGCATGATATTTGTTAAGTTTGGTATATAATATATTTGATTTATCTTTATTAGACATGCAATTTCTTTAATTTGTGTAAGTATTTTTATTATTTTGGTAGGTGATTATTTAGATTTTATTTGTTTTATTTAATTTGATATATGACTTAATTAATTATTTTATTTAATTACATTATCTAATTAATATTTAACTTAATATTTGATTTAATTTGGGTGTGTTTTAAGTGGGCTTGTGCTAGGCTAGGGTGCATGTGGGCTAAATGGGCTCGGGTCATGAGGCTAACAGCAAAATCAGAAATATCGATATCGTTCGAACGCCAATTCGAACGCGGCACGAACGCCCGCAATCTGCCTGACGTTCGAACGCGTTTAAGAACGCAGCACGAACGAAAACAGTGAACATGTGAAACGGCTCCGATAGCATACTCATCCTGAATTTTCCCTTCCGATACCGTTTCTCGCGACTTCCGTGACTTAAAAGGTAGTGCCTCCAACTGAGACTCATCATCGGGTTTCACATGCAAAAATGCAATGCCTACAGTCGCCCCCACTTTGATGGGACTTGAAGAGTGTGTGACTTTGAACAATCTTATCAAAGTTATGCAATGAATTTTCACTTACCTGGCTCGCTAGCTGCCTCGAGCTGGGCTAATGCTGCAGTGGACCTCGAGCCTGGGACGCGTCCCCAAAACTGCTGACGATGTGGGCCTCGCCCTCAAGCTGATATGGGCTTCGCCCCCAAGCTGATATGGTGTGGAGCCTCGCTCCCAAGCCGATATGGTGTGGAGCCTCGCTCCCAAGCCGATATGGGCCTCGCCCCCAAGCTGAAATGATGTGGGGCCTCGCCCCCAAGCTGGCATGGGCCTCGCCCTAAGATTCATTCTTGGATTCATTCCAAAATTCTGACAATGTGGGCCTCGGCCCTGGGATTCATTCCAAAACTCTACTGATGTGGGCCTCGGCCTTGGGATTCATTCCCCGGATTCCTTCCAAAATTCTGCTGACGTTGGCCTCGACCCTGGGATCCATTCCCGGATTCATTCCTGGATTCATTCCAAAATTCTGAGAGATTCATTCCTTGGATTCATTCCAAATTCTTGAGAGATTCATTCTCTGGATTCATTCCAAAATTCTGAGAGATTCATTCCCCGTATTCCTTCCAAACTCTGAGAGATTCATTCCTTGGATTCATTCCAATTCTTGAGAGATTCATTCTCTGGATTCGTTCCAAAATTTTGAGAGATTCATTCCCCGGATTCCTTCCAAACTCTGAGAGATTCATTCCCTGGATTCGCTCCAAATTCTGAGAGATTCATTCCCTGGATTCGTTCCAAATTCTGAGAGATTCATTCACTGGATTCATTCCAAAATTCTGAGAGATTCATTCCCTGGATTCGTTCCTGAAACTGTACTGTTGTTGTTTCTGACTAGCTTGCCTTTGCTGCTTTCTCTATTTCTTTCTTCGAAACCTGTTAACATAAAACAAAACAAACACAAAAATGATGCAAAATGTGTTACGTGTATGCATGTATGCATGAGTTTCCTATCCCGTTAGGTTAGGTCTTCGGTCAATTCCCTTAGTGACAGCTCGGTCTTCTATTCCTTAGGTAAAGTACTGCTTCAATCTGTCTACACTAATTGGTTCTGTGAACTCATTTCCTTTCCAAGTCTAACAGTCTCACCGTCTTCATTTCCCAATTTCTGAATGGCCAACTTATATTTTCTGCTTGCTTCTTCTGAGGATTCCCTACGTTCTGAGTATCATAGTACCAAGATTGAATGCTTTTGTCACATGCACTCATGTTGCAAGTTGAGAAGTGGAGATTCAGGCAAGTAAGCGAAATGAACTTCTTTATTATTGTTGAGAAAAGGTTCGAACAAGCAAACAAAATCAATGTATTTATTAAAAATGCAGGATAAACTTGGAGAAACAGCAGTGCCTTCTTCCTCAGCCTCTGGTTCTTCATTGTTATTATCCTTTATCCCCATGTGAGAAGCTTGGTGGTTGAGGGTTTGGAGGACAAAGGTTTCAGGCAAGCCAAAGTTGATCATGGTGGTGGGACGAAGTGGTAATTTGGTAGAGGATTCCTGTGTGTACTGGGTTGCTCTCTTTCTGGGTCAGGTATTTTGTGGGTGTCAATCAGGTCTTGGATCTCATGCCTAAGGCGGGGGCAGTTGTCAGTTTCGTGACCCTTTTTCTGGTGAAAATAACATAATAAGTTTAAGTCAAGGTAGTGCGGCACAGGGTTGGGGAGTGGTTTAGGTTCCAAGGGTTTCAGGAGTCCTTGCATCTTCAATTTCTCAAACACCTTTGATAGAGGTCTACCCAAGTTGGAGAAACGTATGTTTCTGATGGCAGTGACCTCAGCACTGGAAGACTTGGCTTCAGGATGTCCCCCAAAATTCCTTCTATTCTGGCCATAAAACTTTATGTTTTCAGCCTCTTCTTCCTCAATATCCATGACAGTTTCCCTCAACTGTCGGAAATCCGCAATCATTGAAGTCATCCTCCTCAACTTGCCATAGATCGAGGGCTTAGTGCCCTTGATGATCATTTTAATCTGGTCCTTCTCAGAGGGCCGAGTCTGCATTTTCAGAAGCTGGCTTCTCCAGCGGTCTACATACTCCTTGAAGTTTTCTTCTGGCTTCTGCTTAGTGTTCTCCAAATCACGAAGTGACAAATCAATCTATAAGTCTGTAACATACTGTTTCAGAAAAGCATCAGCTAGTTCCTTCCAATCTTCCTTAACCTTCTTCTTAAGGCTATGATACCAAACCATAGGTGCCCCCTCGAGTGACATCCCAAACATCTTTTGGACTTGGCGCTGTGATAGGCCCATTGAACTCATGACTGAGACATATTGCTGCAGATGGACCCTCGGGTCTCCATTCCCATTAAACTTGGCCATGTCGGACATTTTAAACTGAGCTGGCAGCTGTTCTCCGAAGGTCATTGCCTCATAATCTAACAACTATTCATGTTTACCCCTCATTTTGCGGGTAAATGTTTCAACCTGATCCTGGAGCCTCTGAAATTCTGCCTGAGACCCAATCACTCTGCTTGTTGCATACTCTGCCATGTCATCATCAAAAGTGGGGATATCATCCCCCAACCCAATCGGAGGCTCCTCACGTCTTACATTCTCAGAATTTCCCCCAGCACGGGGCACAACCATATTTGTCATGGCAGTAGTCAAGGCTTGCAACTGTTCAGTGACCTTGGCGAGACCGTTCTCTAACTGATCCATACGGGATACCTCATTACCAGATTCACTCATGACTGTTACTGTTCTTTTAATGAGCCTTGTTCCTTCTCTAACCCAAACGGTATCTATGATGTCTTTTTGAGACATAGAGGGTGTTAACACGATATATGTATGCATGAGGTGCATGAGATGCATGTAACATATATAACATACTACATCAACTAAAATTCTCAAACAAATCGGCCCGTTATCATTTCAGAAACTTTTGGGCTAACTGTCATAGGAGTGAACTCGTCCCAGTTTAAATGGCCCAACAAGTTCACATCTCATGGCAAGAAGCTCAACTAAATCCAAATGGTAATGTTCCGAACACAAGCACAAAGTGGCCCACCAACACTGAGAAGCATTTGGCTCGATCGTCATAAAATATGTTCTTGTCCCAGTTAAAATGGCCCAACAAGCCCATATCCCATGACAAATGGTCCAAATGGATCCACATGGCGATGTTCCCAAACACAAGCATAGAAGAAAGATAACACAGACACAAAACAATAATTTCTACAGAATGGCCCATCAACATTTCAGAAGCTTTGGGCCCAATGGTCATAAGGTACGAACTCGCCCCAGTTTAAATGGCCCAGCAAGTCCGCATTTCTGACAATGGTCCAACTGCATCCAAATGAGGATGGTCCACAAGCTCATACTCAAGGAAATAATTGTTACTTTAACCATACAATCCCGGTCTATGGGTGGGTTCGCAAGAGTGTAGACAAAGGCTCTCATCGGCGAAGGATGGCCCACAACTAGGTCTCCCCAATCAAGGGTTCGAGCAACCAAGTGAGCGCATTCTTTTTTATACACTAAGGTACGTGCCAATGAGCTATGGTGTGTGACTGACTGTCAAATGGATTTCCCGTTGTAGATTCCCCAGAGGGAAGGTGGAGCGAGGCTCACTTAAATACCCAAGCCTCTTAGGCTCTTATCGCTTGGTGTCAGGAATAAACAACGAGTCCTCCAAATTAGTCAATCACAATAGGCTACGAGTAGATGGCTATATAGGTGCCTTCACAGCTTTTCCTTCTAGAAAGGTAGTGAATGAAGTAAGACACCAAACCATTACCTAGCCTCAAAAATGCCTTTGATTAAACCCTTATTTCATCCACTATAAACACAGTCAATTAGAACATAAATCCAAACATTACAAAAGACAATATTTCGGGGTCGATTCTCTGTCCCCAGTGGAGTCGCCAGACTGTGGGACATAGGAACTGAGCGACGCATGCTGTCCCGGGCTCGCGGCCCAGTTGGGAGTACAGAGTAGCCACGGGGGACTAAACCGGAGAATAATGGAGTCGCCACCCGGTGTGAACCGGGAAAATGAGATTTAAGGCCGCACTTACCCCTCGCAAGGGAAGACCTCAAACCGTTGGGTTCGGAATGGTCCCTTACTTATGTCACTTGTAATGAAAGGATTTGTGTAATAATTTAATCAAGCTTAAGTAACACTTATTTCCAAGAGTATCATGCTTCTAAATCCATATGCACAAAAATAAAACTTACACCTGAATTTACATATATTTCACATCTAAGATTGCATGCTTGAAAATACATCAAAGTAGCAACGAACATACGAATTCATTGGCATATTGTACTAAAAAAAAACACAAGCACACACATTAACCGCACAAGCACACATGTGAGCACTTTTCCATGTGGTACATGGAATTGTATCCCAAGTACAGACCGTACTACCGTCCATTCGGAATCGGCTACGGAATTTATGTTTGGGTTTCCATCCGATATACCACGAGAAATAATACTCAAATGCTATCATGACATGGATATATGAATTGTAATACGTTAAACACATTGTACTCATATATGTGAGGAATACAGATGAATGATACCTACACAATCTTGCGTAACATAGAGAAGCAATTAGATTCATCATACGAAGGGATAGCTACTAGGAACAATTATGTATGAAATCTGATGAAAAGGACTCGGTTCAGTGGGTGCGTGTTCGTGTAGCGTTCGAGAACACGTTCGAACGGTAAACAGAAGGTTCGCGTTCGTATAGCGTTCTAGAACGCGTTCGAACAGAGCCAGACCTGATGCATGAAACACTAAGAAATGCGTGCGCGTTCGCGTAGCGTTTGAGAACGCGTACGAACGGTAAACAGAAGGTTCACGTTCGTGTGGCGTTCGAGAACGCGTTCGAACAGAACCAGACCTGATGCATGATGAAACTAAGAAAATGCGTGCGCGTTCGCGTAGCGTTTGAGAACGTGTTCGAACGGTAAACAGAAGGTTCACGTTCGTGTGGCGTTCAAGAATGCGTTCGAACGAAACCAGACCTGATGCATAATGAAACTAAGAAAATGCGTGCGAGTTCGCGTAGCGTTTGAGAACGCGTTCGAATGGTAAACAGAAGGTTCACGTTCGTGTGGCGTTCGAGAACGCGTTCGAACGGAACCAGACCTGATGCATGCAACACAATCATAGACAAACAAATCCACAATGTGGGACCTCACGTATCCGATTGAACTCATCTCGCATCCAATCGAGTATACACCAATCGGCGCGGCAAAGCATCGTGGTAAAGGGTTTTAACCCCTCCAAATAGGGGACCTTTCATCGCACTTACTAAGTTCATGCGCTCAATTGAATCATGCATACAAAGAATTAAAAAATAATAATATCAAACTTAGTATGCCCGATTGAACTTATCTTTAATTCAACCGAACACACATCAACCGGCGTGACAAAACATCGTGGTAAATGATTTTAACCCCTCCAAATAGGGGACCTTTCATCGCACTTACTAAGCCCATGCGCTCGATTGAATCATGCATACAAAGAATTAAAAACAATAATATCAAACTTAGTATGCCCGATTGAACGTATCTTGTACGTGAGGCAGTGAAGGGCTTACGTGAGTGATGGTGTGGAGCAGGCAAGCTGGTTTGCATGGCAGTGTGTGGGTAATGGAGGGCTTGGCTGTTTGCGTGAGTGTGGGGCAGGTGGCTAGGTGTAAGGCTGTGTTGTTGAAAGCTTGTGAGGGGGCTGTTGAAGGTGCAACGTGAAGGCTAATTTGTGTGATGAATTTTTTGCGTGAGAGTGAGCTTTTGTGTTTTTTCCGTGAGTCGGGGGCAGGTTTCTAGGTGTAATGGTTGTTTATATAGAGGAGGGCTAGGGCTTCTCCTTGTCTCACAAGGAAGGGATTTAATTTGGTGTCTAAGAAGGAAAGCAATGGATTGAGGGGGGACAAATTTGGTTCAAATTAGGAATACAATATATTTAATTTGTTATGATTGATTTTAATTAGGCATGATATTTGTTAAGTTTGGTATATAATATATTTGATTTATCTTTATTAGACATGCAATTTCTTTAATTTGTGTAAGTATTTTTATTATTTTGGTAGGTGATTATTTAGATTTTATTTGTTTTATTTAATTTGGTATATGACTTAATTAATTATTTATTTAATTACATTATCTAATTAATATTTAACTTAATATTTGATTTAATTTGGGTGTGTTTTAAGTGGGCTTGTGCTAGGCTAGGGTGCATGTGGGCTAAATGGGCTCAGGTCATGAGGCTAACAGCAAAACCAGAAATATCGATACCGTTCGAACGCCAATTCGAACGTGGCACGAACGCCCGCAATCTGCCTGACGTTCGAACGCGTTTAAGAACGCAGCACGAACGAAAACAGTGAACATGTGAAACGACTCCGATAGCATACTCATCCTGAATTTCCCCTTCCGATACCGTTTCTCGCGACTTCCGTGACTTAAAAGGTAGTGCCTCCAACTGAGACTCATCATCGGGTTTCACATGCAAAAATGCAATGCCTACATCTAGGTTATAAAAAAATGAAATGGATGAGGCATGGGTTGAGGATACCTCTAGTGCTTCAGAGCTAAAGTTACTGAAGGAAAAGACAATTATGGCCAAGGTGGAGCATGAAAAGACCATGACTTAGCTGAGCATGGCTAAAGATGAGCTAACTAAGACCAAGTACGAGTTGGATGACTTGAAGGCCCACCTTGTTGATCACATTGAAACAGTGAGGATCGAGACCTTTATTGACGTGTTGGAGAAATCCATTGATCTCATCACGCTTGGACCTGAGCGTGCTCCACCGGGTCTTGAAGGTCCCAAAGTGAGAGATGTCTTTTGAGGAGGCCTACGGCACGAAGGCCACTAAAGAATCTGATTTAGCCCGCGACCCGTCTCCTCTGGCCTTACTGCCCATTGCAGCTGAAGAGGTCTCTGCCCCTCTACTTTTGTTATTGTTGCTGCTACTCATGACCCTACTGCCTCCACTTCTATTGCCGTCCCCCATGTTGTTGATGTCATAGCTTATCATTCAGTCCCTATTATTATGGCCGAAGATGTTCTCGGCCTTTTTGTTATTGTAACTGACTCCCTCTGCGACAACTCTCGAGGGGGAAAAAATATAACTCAACAGTGAATCAATAAAACTTTTATTTTGTACTCTTATTATATATATCTTATTTTACTCACAACGAAGCACACGCTGAGCGAATACCCGATCTAGAGCACTCTTCCACCTTTTAACACATAGCAATATTTTCAATTTATAAAAGCAATCTTAACAACAATTCAGTAACATAACCGGACTAATCCAATCAACTGGCCTAATATGGACTCCTCATTCATAATGGATATTGGTGCCTGAGCACATCAATAAATGGACTCGCTCTGAAAAACTTTTCTCGATTGGATTAATAGTTCGTCCAATACCTCAATTGTGATGCCTCGATGAGGCTAATCATCTGTGCCCGTTATCTTAAGGCACTTTTCAATACTTCCTTTAAATGAACCCTTCACTGATGATGACCATTTCTATTCTCGATCATATTGACTGTGGACGCTGGTTTTCGCCCGAGGCCCACAATCGAGAATTTGTAGTATGAGGCACATGCGATCCTGTAAAATGAAGGTAGAGTGAGCGGGGAGTCTCTACCCACCGGTGTGGTGGGTGCCGTAGGCGTTCCGACGCTTAAGTCAGTAGTGAAGACGAATGGTAAATAAGGAAGAGCAAGGTCTGAGATTACATTGACCTTCATTGACTGTCGTGAGGGCGATGGGTCGGTATTTAGAGAGTAAGAGACTTGGAGAGCTCAAGTATGAGAGCTGAGACTTGAATGAATATAATCTGAATTCTGCTTCTATTTATAGTTTTGAGAATCATCACATTTTTAGTTGGCACCGTAGCTGTATCTATAGAGATGAGACCCACAACGTGTTTAAGATATGAGCTTTCGGTGGGGGGAGAATATTTGCATGTGGAGTTGGTATTTCTGTTAGGAAAATAGGGTTACAGCAGTTGAGAGATTAAGGGGGAAATATGAGGCTTGTCTTGGGCCTTTTTAGTCTTTCGGTCCAGAATGCTGTCTTGGGCCTCATTTGACCTTGGATCCATGGTGAAAAGATGATTTTACCCTTGGGCCTAAATTTGACCCGTACAGTTTGTCTCATACTCTCTAAGTCAATGAGTCTTTGACTTGGAGAGTACTTGACGTGTGTGTCGTCTGGGACCAGACTATAGTATGCAGGCGTACCTGAGTGTTGATGTCGTTTGTCGTCTGGACCAAATGAATGCCAAGTCTTGAACTTGACTTTACATGAGTCATGAAGAATGTTTTTAGTCGACTTAACCAGATGAAGGACATGACAATCTCTATACTATTGGTCAAAGGATCAAGGGAGTCTTCAATGTCGTCTGGACCAGATGAAGGCCAGATCTTGAACTTGACTCTACATGAGCTATGGGGAATGTTCCCAGTCAACTGAACCAGATGAAAGTCATGACAATCTCCATTCTACTGGTCAAATGACCAGGGGAGTCTTCAATGTCGTTTAAACCAGATGAAGGTCATGTCTTGAACTTGACTTTACATGAGCCATGGGGAATGTTCACAGTAGACTGAACCAGATAAAGGTCGAGACAATCTCTATACTGCTGGTCATAGATCCAGGGGACCCTTCACTGATGATGACCATTTCTATTCTCGATCAAACTGACTGTGGACGTTGGTTTTCGCCCGAGGTCCACAATCGAGAATTTGTAGTATGAGACATTAGCGATCCAGTAAAATGAAGGTAGAATGAATGAGGAGTCTCTGCCCACCGGTGTGGTGGCTGCCGTAGGCGCTCCGACACTCAAGTCAGTAGTGAAGTCTAGTGGTAAATAAGGAAGAGCAAGGTCTGAGATTACCTTGACCTTCGTTGACTAACGTGAAGGCGGTGTGCCGGTGTTTAGAGAGAAAGAGACTTGGAGAGCTTAAGTATGAGAGCTGAGACTTGAATGAATATAATCTGAATTCTGTTTCTATTTATAGTTTTGAGAATTATCACATTTTTAGTTGGCACCGTAGTTGTATTTATAGAGATGTGACCTATAACGTGTTTAAGATATGAGCTTTCGGTGGGGGGAGAATATTTGCATGTAGAGTTGGTATTTCTGTTAGGAAAAGAGGGTTACATTAATTGAGGGATTAAGGAGGAAACATGAGGGTTGTCTTGAGCCTTTTTAGTCTTTCGGGCTAGACTACTGTCTTTGGCCTCATTTGAACTTGGATCCGAAGTGAAAATATGATTTTACCATTGGGCCCAAATTTGGCCCTACACTGAAGTTGTGACCTAACACCCAACCAACTCTAAAATGACCCAACCAACTTCAAAAACTCTATAATGCCCTGAGGCTGTCATCCCATTCTCATAGCCAAACCGAGTCAGCACTGGTTGACACTTAGCCAAAAACTGAGGCTGGTGTCCTCATTTTTACTCCTCTCGTATTCATTCTAAAGTTTGATTAAAAAACCATAGCCTAGATGAAGATATCTCTACATTGTATGATATTCAGATTTAGAGGGAATCTGGTTCTCTCGTTGCTATCCCTAAAAGCCATGGGGGAGAAACTCTAACCTCATGCCATTCGACACTCGTCTTTGAGGGAAAACTCATTCCTCGTGCCATTTAAATAATAAGGCCTCATCGGAACGAGTTCAGTCCTAATCCATTCAATACACCGACCACAAGGGAATGAACCCTCGTGTCATTCATAATAATAATGCATCATATGGACATACCTAACTCCGAGCCACTCAATAAACTTGGCCAAAAGAGAATGAACTCTCATTGTGTCATTCTCATAATAAGCCCTTGGCCGAATAATTCTAGCCCTGAACCATTCATAAGCTTGGCCACAAGAGAATGAACTCTCATTGTGCCATTTTAATAATAAGGCTTTGGCGGAACGAGTCTAGACTTGAGCCATTCAATAAACCTGCCCACAAGGGAATGAACATTCGTGCCATTCATAATAATGGTGGGACATACCCAATCCCGAACCATTCAATAAACTTCGCCACATGGGAGTGAACCCTATTTGTTTCATCCTCATAATATTAGGGTTTCGGTGGGACGTACCCAACCTCGAGCCATTCAAACCAAAATATCACGAGGAAAGATATTTCAACCCCGGATCACCCATGGCTAACATCGGTCGTGACATCCCACCCGTGCAGCGTAAAAATAAAATAAAATGATAAGATAACGGGGGTGATGTATCACACAGACCGTACAGACCTAAAAATAATCAAAGCGACAAAGACATCGTCTTGTCCCATGTTGCCTAAAGAAAAAAATTTGAACCCTACATTCTAAATATCCCGGTGACCCGAGATACGGATCAGGGAGTGGCCAACGCAATAAAGGCATTCTCCTCCTCATGCTAGGCAGACCCCGAGTCTGCAAATACTACAGAAGCCCTATAGTCTTCCTCGTGCTATGCTCCTACAGATCCAAAAGGGATGGCCAGTGCCATGAAGGGCATTCCCCCTCCTCATGTTAGGCAAATCCCGAGGCTACAATCACCACGGAGACCCAAAGGATTTCCATGTGCTATGTACCTCCAACTATCGACATGGGTGGCAAACACCTTGGTGGAATCATCCCTCTCATGCTATGCAAACCTGAGGCTACCATTGTACCTCAAACATTGTTCTATCTGTAAGTGTTATGGTTACCTTGGGGGCATCAAACACTACGCCAACCCTCTCGTCGTGCGTGCTATGGTTTCCTTGAGGCACCAAATGTTACGCATGTCATACTAGATTGTCTTCAAAGGTGAAATTCATCTGGTACTAGCGTTCAAACCCAGAGATTTAATTATGTCACCAGGGTTGGTGTGCCTCGGGGGTGCGCATTTTCCGCATATCATTTTGCACCTTTTGCTGATGCCGATAATGAGTATTTCTCTCGAATATCAAATAAGTCTTTCCTATTTAAATAATAAACAAATGTGTATGGGTACAAGTCTTTATTATAAAAATGAAAAATTTATTTATATTCTTCGGGATCTACTGCTCTTCTTACAACTCTTTATGGGTCATTCTAAGAGAGACTCTATTGATAGTATCTTTGCAACATTTATGCGTTCCAAGTCTTCTTGAGCCAAGTGACATCCAGCTACTCCAGGTGATAAGCACATGGCCTGACGAACTCCACTACCTTATAATGTCCTTCCCATTTTGCTCCTAGAGAGCCTTCCTTATGATTCATTGTGTTCAGAGTGACATGCCTCAGGACCAAGTCATCCGGATGAAAGGTTCGTACTCGGACTCTTTTATTGTAGAAACGGGCTATCATGTGCTGATATGCGACTATTTTGAGTGTTGACGTCTCCATTTTTTCCTCAACCAGGTCAAGATGATGCCTGAGGGGTCTTCGTTCTATTCTCTATCAAAGTACTGGACATGATGGGTCGTCATCCCGATCTCTATTGGGATCACTACCTCACACTTGTAGGTTAACAAAAATGAGGTTTCGCCTGTGGAGTCTTTGTAAGTCTTCCAGTAAGCCCACCAGACTGATGGTAGTTATTCAACCCACAGTCCTTTGCATAACCCGAACCTTGCCTTCAAGTTTTTCTTGATCATTTTATTTATTGCCTCAACATGTCTATTAGATTTCGGATGAGCAGATGACACAAATCTCAAGGCAATATATAGGTCCTCACAGAGCTTCTTAAAGCATGCGCTGTCGAATTATTCCCCATAATCTGTGATTATTGTCGGGGAATCCCGAATTGATATATTATATTCCTCGTTACAAAATTTATGGCATTCTTCTCAGTAATGGTGGACAACGGTTCAGCCTCCACTCATTTAGTGATATAATCTATTACCACAATAGCATACTTGGCATGCCCCCTGCCTGTAGGTAGTGGTTCGATAAGATCTAACCCCCACTAAGCGAATGGCCAATGGTTAAACAGAGTTGTCAACTACTCAGATGGTTGATAGAGCACATTTGTATTCTTTTGACACCCATCACATGCACGAGCCATGTCAAACCCGTCTTGATTTATCAGCATGTAGTAATAGCCTTGCTTGAGTGCTTTATGAGCAATTGATCTTCCCCTGGCATGGCTCTCATATTCATATAAGCATTTTCATCTTAATTACCCTCATTTTCAAATATACTGTATTTTATTCCATAAATAATTACATTAAAAAAAATATATATTTTACATGTTAAGTTTCAGCTTCAATAGAATATATGCATCAATTGAAAAATTATTTATTACTACTATGGAGCCACTTTTTGTTTGGGTTGAATAAAATTTAAATATTATTTTCTTATAATAATAAAATACTTGAAGAGAATTCTAATTATGAATATGATTTGTATCTTTTAACTAAAAGAAAAATCATATTTAATGTTTTAGGAAGGAAAACAAAAATCCTATGTCGTGTTTTAGTTAAACAAAAAAACCCTAAACTTTTATATATAGAGATTTACACTTATCTCTAGAGTGGTAGCTCAAAAAATCTCTCTTCTATCAATAGGAACCACATATTTTAGAAAATAATCTAGCGCCCCAAAACTCGGGTTGGCCTTGCACTAACCTAAAACATCGGTCTCTATTCTCTGTAGGGATTAGGGATGGCAGTGGGTAGGGTATGGTGCGGGTTTGTCATTACCAAACCCGCACCCGCATATGTAAATAAATTACCAAACCCGCACCATACCCGTTGCGGGTTTTAATTTTCATTACCAAACCCGCACCGCAAATAAAAATAAATTACCAAACCCGCATTGGTACCCAACGGATTTTTTGCGGGTTTTTAAAATATTGAATTACTTTGTGTTCTGAATAATCTAATTTTTTTAATTAAATAATTTATCTTTAATTGCTAGTTGTAGTTTTCACATTTGTTTTTCATTTAACATATACAACATGCAATGTATGTATATACAATACATAGATAACATAATGTATGAAAGACTCGGTACCATATGTTTATTTTTTCATATAAACATAATTAAAACGAGTTCTTCCCTTCATAATTATAATGATCTAAGTTAGCCAACTTAATCGATAATAAGCTAAAAAGTAATAACCAATCTTTGGTCATATTTTTTATGCTAATTGTAATGAAAGTGATGCTTACAAAGCTCAAGTGGTGTAAGTGTAATGAAGAAACATGAAAGCTACTGAAGTTGGGCAGGTTGCGGGCTGCGGCTGAGTGAGAGTGCAGAACTGTGGATTATTGTTTTAGGTTTAGGTTTTGTTAGTTGTTTTTATATGAAGGTTTTTTTATATTGTCCTAAAAATATTAATTAATAAAAAATAATATTGCGGGTATGCGGATACCCGCAACAGATACCCGCATTTTTTTCTTAATTACCAAACCCGCACCGCACCCGCAGCGGGTTCTACTTTAAATTACCAAACCCGCACCGTACCCACTAATATATTTACCAAATCCTACCCATTGCGGGCGGGTTTTTGCGGGTTTGCGGGTTTGTGGGTAAAATTGCCATCCCTAGTAGGGATGTTCATACGGTCGGGAGGGGTGACAGAAAAGTCCGGGCCCGGTCTGGCCCGCCCGGGATAAAAAAATCCCGAGTAATTTTTTTTTTTAATTTTTTTACTTATTATTTGTACTTTGTAGCATTTGAATTGTTAGTTTATAGACTAAACTTTTAATGTATTTGCGAATTATCTTGAAACAAATGGCCTTTATTTTTGTATTTGTATGTTCTTAATTTTATTTTTATTATTTTTTTTAAAACGGGCCAGATAAAGCGGGGGCCCGGGCCCGGACTCTAGCCGGCCCGATAGACGCTCGGGCCAAAATTTTCCTGGCCGGGCTCGGGCCGGCTTATCAAAGCCCGGGCCCGGCCCGGCCCATTGCCACTCTTAAGGGTCGGGTCAACCCCCGACCCGACCCGATCCGCGCGGGTTTCAAACAAAAATAATGAGTTTTTCGGGTTAACCCGACCCGGAATTTTCGGGTCGGGTCACATGTTTGACATTAAAACCCGACCCGAAAATATAATATTTGTATTATTTTTAAAGTTTTTACTATTATTTCATTATTTATTACTTTTGTTGTCTTGAAACTTTATATATATGATAATTTTTGGGATATAAAATAACTATTATTTATATTTCAAAATAATTAATTCGTTAAAAAAAATTATTTTTTAGACGACCCGACCCGATCGAGTTTCACTTCTCAAATTTCAGATTCGGATCGCGTGACCCTCATGATCTTACCCAATCGGGTCTAAAAAATTTCAAAAAACCCCACCCGGTCCGTGAACACCCTAATTATCTGTATGATAATGAAGCTATGCAAAATAATGTGATTGGTGAGTATAATTTTCTCCATGGAACAATGTTTCTGGACGTTTTTATTTCACATTGGCCCTAGCTTCTAAACCTTTTCTTGGGCCAAACCTCAAAAGTCAAAAAGTGCTTTCTTTTTAATTAATTACTATTCAATTTAGGGTCCAAATGATGTGACTTCTTTTTCTTCATTAGAAAAATAATCATTTTTATAAAAATTGTAAAGCACTTTTTAAAAATTTGTACCATTTATTTGTAGCTGATAAACTTTAATAACTATAAGCTCAAAAGTCTCTATTGTTCAGGACATGAATTTGAGTCCACAAGTTTAAAAATCTCAGGATATAAGTGGGAGTAGATTGGGTAGAGATTTCATGAAAATTAGGAATAGATTTAGTTTTCTAAATTTCCATCTAATAAATAACGTAATTTCATTTTACCAAAAAAACATTGAAATTATTTTATTTTCCACCCGTTGTTTCAAATGTATTTACTTTTCTATTTTTATGAAGTGAGAAATGGTTAATTTTATAAATTAAATGATAATTTTCAGTATATTTTCCCACTTTATCATGTTGAAAAGTGAACAAATATGAAATCACTTGTGATAAAGAGAATGATTTCAAAAATTTTGAGGCAAACAAAACTTACGTTATTTATCGGTTAGAAAATGATAATTATCATATATAGAATTATAACTATCATTATAAAAATAAACTTTTGAATAATAAAAAAAAGAAATTATTTTAACTTTTTCAAAGTTTGTAAAAAGTGAGAGCCAATTGTATATTGTTACAATGGTCTATTTGTGGGTTCGCCTATGGTGCCCTTGGTGGCAGGGTGCACCTCTAATTTCGTCTTTCATAGTAAATTTCATTTAGCACCTTACACTCTTTATATTTATAATATTTTTATAAATATTATGATATGCTCTGCTTACATCCATAAATCTTTTTTGATATAAACAATGAGGGATTTATTAAAAAATGACAAAAACTAAACCCCATTTACATTGAGTCTGGGTGGAATTTTTTTTAGATATATTACAACTAGTGTTAAATTGAATTCCTATGCATGGATAAGAATTAATTTCACCAACCTTTGGAAACAACAAAAACACGTGAGTAATGTATACTCAATTTGTTTGTGTTTTTTAGATGTTGAATTTCGTTTTTTTGCCTATAATCGAGAATTTGTGTGTTGGGGGCACCAGAAGTCTTGTAAAATAAAGGCAAAGTGAACGTGAAGTAACTACTCATTAGTGTGGTGGATGTCGTAGGTATTCCAACGCTCAAGTCAATGACGATGACGAGCGGAAAAAAAAGGAAGAGAAAGGTAAAGGATTACCTCGATCTTCGTAGATTGACGTGAAAGCGATAGGTTAGTATTTAGAGAGTTAAGTATATTTTGGGAACTAGTGTGAGAGTCAAAGCTTGGACGCTTCAACCTTTTGGACCCCGTCTTCATTTATAGGCTGTGGAAGTAGCCCCTTAGTCGAATTAGGATTCATTGGAATAGTCAAATTCCAATCCTACTATTAGAGGGTAGTTGAGTTGGGATTGAGTTAGGAGTGCCCAGGTATCCGGGATTAGGTGTAATCTCAATTATATTTGTACTTGACTACCGTATTTGTAGGTGGTTTGTCTTGATCTAAATACTTAGTTTCCCTTATTAAGAATGAAGATGTTGCGTGTAGACTGGGTGGTCATGTCTACTGGGACTAATCGGAGTATAATGGAGTCGTCACCCAGTATAAGACACTGGAATGATTTAAGGCTGCACTACACCCCTCGCAAGGTCGACCTCAAACCCGTTTGGGTTCGGAATCATCCCTTACTCATGCCAGTATAATATCAAGGTTCAAAAAGAAGATCCACATGCCTTTAATACAATCACATGCAAATACAATTTGGAAGCATACATTGGTGCAAATAGTAATAAGAGAAAATAAGAAAGCGAAATAGACGTCTAGGAACAACGACAAGTATAGCGAAATATTAAATATACCACAACTACAACATTACTCGCATCTTGCAATAATAATCAAAATAACATGGATGATAATATCAGCTCATAAAACAGATTGATAGAGAGTAATATATATCTTTTGGAGCACTTAATATCTAGCCAGATATAGACCAAGAAATTATATGTCCGGCTGGACTTGATGGAAGTCTAGCCGGATATGCTTCGAAGAACAGAATCATGCATTCTTAAAACTAGTAACATGCTAAGGTCATGCAAAACAGGATCTATGGCAACGTAAAATAACAAAACTGATAAAATAAAGAAAAAGGGCATGCACAACCGTTTCCAAGTGGTACGTGGAATTGTTCCCCAAGTACAGACCATACTATCGTCCATTCGGAATCGTCTATGGAATTTACATCTAGATTTTCATCCTATATACCATAAGGAAGTAGGTACGCATCCGGATATAGCCATTATACGACCGGAGTTACTGTGTGACAATTATATGTTCAGTCAGATATACGGCGTCAAATCAGAATAAAATGAGAAACAGAATGGAGATTAGGGTGTCCTCAGGTCTCATCTTAGATGTAACTCAGCTCTGAGAACACGTCTGAAAATTTTGGTTGATTGCTAGGATCTTCCTACTTGAGGGAGAGAGATTCAAGTTTACTGTTTTTTTTTATGGTTTTTGTGAATGCCCTTTCGTTTCTTTCTGTCTCTTTGTATGTATATGGGTGCTGCTGATTTTTCAGAAAAAAAGCCCTCTTAACTGTGAAAGCGCTCCCCTTTTATAACGTGATGCATATGGGTTAATAAGGGAAATATTTCTCTTGGTAAAGAAAACGATGATTAAGAAAGAAATTCATGTTATGGAAAGTGGTTAAGAAGGAAATGATCTGTTTTATGGAAATTGGTTAAACAGGAAAGCAGAATCGAATCCTTCTCTTTAATTTGGAAACACGGTGTATATCCGGGCGAATGTAGTATTTATTAGGGGTGTTCATAGGGTCGGCTCAACTGGAGACCCGACCCGACCCGACCCGACCAGACTTGATCGGGTTCCAAAAAATAAAAATCAAATTTCGGGTCAATCTGACCTGACCCGATTTTTTTTGGTTGAGACATGAGTTTTCGGACATAATCCGACCCGACTCGACCCAAAAATTAGATTTTTTTTATTATTTTTTTCTTGAAATTTTATATGTTTGACCAGTTTCGGGACATAAAATAGCTAGTATTTATGTCTCACCGAATTGACCTGACCCGACACTGTCAGGTTTGCAATTTCGAGTTTCGGGTTGGGTTTATATTTCATCTGACCCGATCCGACCGGGTTTAGCAAAATTCTGACCCGACTCGACCCGTGAAACCCTTAGTATTTATGTTAGGCCATATCCGTTCAGATGTAAATGGTTTCTCTCCAGTATTTAAACCTTACAATTCCTCTAACTTTCATACAGTACCTCTACAGAAGACTCATCATCGGGTCATGTAAAAATATAATGCCTATAGTCGCCCCCACTTTAGGAGACTTGTGCAGTGTGTGATAGTGACAAGTCTATCAAAGTCATGCATGTGTTTTTACTTACCTGGCTCGTCTAGCGTCGCCAGACTTACCTTGTTCGGTTGTAGTTTGATTGTTGATATGTAAGCCTTCTAGCCTTTTGATGTCTTATATGGTATTGAGATGCTTCGATCTCGTCAGGCTTCTTTCCCAGCTTCGGTAATTGATAGACCCGCAGGTCGTCGATGACTCGATCAGTGTTAAGATACTTTGATCTCACCAGGCTTCTTTCCCAACTCCAGTAACTGATAGACCTGCATTCCGTCGATGCCTCGATTGGTGTGGAAATGATTCGATCTCGACATGCTTCATTTCCAGCTCCAGTAGTCGATAGACCCATAGGCCGTCGATGCCTCGATCGGTTTTGAGATGCTTCGATCTCGCCAGGCTTAATTTCCAACTCCATTAGTTGATAGACCTACAGGCTGCCTATACTTCGATCGGTGTTGAGATGTTTTGATCTCTACTGTGATAGTTGTTGGACCCTCGGTACTTTAATGCCTCGATCGGTTTGAAGATGAAGATGGGCACTCAGGCCTCTCGATGATTTGTGAGAGTTGAGAGATGCATCGATCTCTGCTGTCATGATAGATGAACCCGTAAGTTGTCTAATGATTCGTTAGTGATGATTGATGTTCCAAATTCAAACCACTTTGGTATTCCAAAATCCAAATGGCTTTGGTGTTCCAAGCCCAGTGACACTCAAAATCCGTCTGACGTGTTAGTCTTTTCCAATCCTTCCAACTCCATCGGTGTTCCATATCCGTTTATTATTCTAAATATAATGGCATTCCAACTCCATCGGTTTGTGAGATGAGGGACCCTACGATCATCTGCTTCATTTGGTTTTCGAGATGATGGACCCATGGGTCCATTGATTCTTTTATTCGTGAGAGGCTCTATTCCAATATCTTCGTTCCTGAGTTCATTTGTGTTATTGGTTTTCCAAATCCATTCCCAATTCCAATTCCAAATTTATCTTTGTTCAAATTCATTTCCAAATTTATTAGTGTTCTAAATCCATTTCCAATCCCAAAATCCAAACTTTTTATCCAATTTACTTCAAATTTACAACTCCAATTTCCATGTTTGTCCAGCTTTTCCAAATCTGTCTGGCTTTCTAATTCCAATTCCAAGTCTTTCTAATTTCATTGGCGGTCTCAATCCTTTTAGTGTTCCAAGTCCAATGGTGTTCTAAATCCATTATACTTTCTAAATTTGTTGGTGTTCGAAGTCCATTGGTATTCCAAATCCAGCGGCATTCCGATTCCTTTGGCATTTTAATTCCAACAGTGTTCCAATCTCATTGGTGTTCCAAAATTGTTTCCAATTCTAATTCTAAATTTGTCACCATTCCAAATTCATCAATTGGCATTCTAAGCCCATCTCCAATCCTTTTGGCATTCCAAAGCCGTTGGCGTTACAAGACCTTCAGTGTTCCAATCCTATTGGTTTTCTAAATCCATCTAGTTTTCCAAACCTATTGGTAATCTAAATCTGTTAGCCTGTCCCATCTTTCAAGGAGATCATTTTCTAAAATTCCTTTGATGTCTGAAGCATTCTAAAACCTCTCTTTGTGCCAAACATTTTTTTGTTGTAAGCATTACAAAACCCAATTTTTCCGATCTAAAGGTATTCCAAAAATTGTTGCTGTTGTAGGCGTTCTGAAACCTGATTGAGCAGCCGGCATCACCCTCATCTATTACATCTAAATGAGCCTCGCCCACAGTTCTATATTCAGGCGGGCCTCGCCCCCATATCCTATCATTCTTACTGTCGAGTGCTCCGTGTCTTGGAGGCTTGCTTTGTCCAAATTTCCTGCAAAAGAAATGTTATATGTACGTATGTATGTATAGATGTATGGATGTATGCAAATGATCTCTATCTGATTGTCCATTCTTCGGCTTGAAGGGGTGCATGAGTCACGATGCTTTTCGCAGAGGTATTGTCAAAATTTATCTTTCTTCCGTCCATGCTATCCCTCGAGGCTCCCCAGATCATCAATTTTACTATCCAAATTTCTTTCATCATGCAATGACTCTTTGTATGTTTTGAAAAACTTTTCTTTTCTGAAATCCCATCTCTTTCCAAGGCATGAGCATTGTCTAAATTCAAATTTCATTTTCAATAAAGGTTTCATCTTTCGAATGCTTCTCCGTGTGTGTGTGATCATTTTACAAAGAATTACGCGCAATCTGGATCGGTTTATGCTGGCGCTAAATGTAGATTAGTGTTGATACTTTAGTTCACTTTTCATTTTTTCTTGGTCAAGGTAATCTAACACCTAATTAAGGATCAATATGATTTTTCAAATATTTTTTTTATGTATGGCTTATCCCCAGCTTCCTTAAGTCGTCAAATTGCATTTTGACGTAAAGACTGCACATTTGTGATGCGAGCCCCTTGTTACTCAACAACTTCACCAACTCAAGTTGCTTTTCATACTCGTATCTGATTTGTCGTTTGACACAAAAGTAGTCGTTGGGTTCACGATACTTCAGGTTACTAAACAATCCAGACAGTAGAGTAGATTCATTTGTGGGATTCGTCATTTTCTTTTTTCATGCTTTTTTTCCTTTTCATTTTCCTTTTCTTTTCTTTTCACATTTTCATTTTTATTTTTCACACATTTATTATTTGCATCATCTTCTTAACCTAGTGTCAACTTAACCTTAACTTTTTAAGGGTTAAAATGAGTGTCAATTGCCTTAACCGTCTCTAGAGATGGTGTCAACATAAATTATTTCTAAGTGTTTTGTAATTCTAAGTGCAAGTTTAGTGCGCAGTATTTGTAGATATCATCCGTCTAGTGATTCCAAAGTTAAAACCTCTTTCTAAATTTAGACACGCTCATTCTTATTGAAAGATAAATCACTTTGCAAAATCAAATTTATTTTTTCATGGCGAAAAGGAAGATGTGAATGTAGTAATCGTGTCTATAAGCGATTCCCATTGAGATTAGGTATCTTATCAGCATCAATTAGGTCTTGAATCTCATGTTTCAAGCGAGCACATATTTCAGTCTCGTGACCTGGGAACTGGTGGAATACGCAGTAGTAGGCAGGGTTTCCATATTTAGTCATCGACTTTTATTGTGGATCTAGCGGCTTCAAGAGACCCTGCATTGTCAGTTCTTCCAGTACTTGGTCTAGTGGTTTTCCCATGTCAGAGAACTATCGTTTCTAGAGGGTGTTCACCTCTGATTCCTCATTTTCTGAGCCTCCTCAATTGTTCTTCATGTATTGCCATTGGCTATAGAGTTTCTTGCTCCCCACCTCTTCCTCTTCCAAGTCCATGATAGTCTCTTTTAGATGTCGAAAGATTAAGATCATAGAGGTCTGACCGGCGTAAACACACACGTATAACGCAAGCGCACGTATCGTTCAAGTAGTATAAAAATATCGATCCCACGAGGACTTAATATCTAATCTATTAATTTTATGAGGTCAAATGATTACTAGTATCTAACAGGTTGTTTGATTGATTTGAAATGGTGACGATTCTAAATTTAAAAACAAGTAAATAAAATTGTTCGAAAGTAGGTTTTAAGAAAATTCAATATTAAAAACTATCTAGGGTTGTGATTTCTTCCAATATCATTTTAAAGATGAAATGGTTATCTTAAAGTTGGGTAATATATGATTTATTAACCTGGAACACTAAATTATGTGTAAGCCTCTGTCGATGGTCAGACACAAATACCCAGTTTAACCCAATTGAACCATATGTCTATGTCAACCAAATTATCTGGATTCATTAAGTTTAAGTTCCAATTATGGCTACCCCCGCCCGACAGGTATATGTCTATCCTGTAAGGAAATCTATTAAATGGTTATCTATCCTCAAGGAAGATCGTGGACTATTGAGTCTAAGGTCTTAAACTTAAAATCTCTATGTCTAGTTCATTTTAAGCTTCCCAGTTCAATTTTATTAATGGCCAGTTAATGAAAAAGCATTAAGATTAAGACTCAATAAATAAATCTTTATATTACCCAAGCTATAATCTAACCCCTTATAAATCGGTGATATTGGATTTCATCACAACCCCAGATAACTGGCTTAGTTACGACACATATTTACGGGTAGTAAAAATTTAAATAAAATAAAAGACATAAAGTAAAATACTGAAAATTAAATACTGAAAATTAAATGACGGAAAGTAAATGCTGAAATTAAATACTGAAAATTAAATACTGAAAAGTAAATGCTGAAAGTAAATGCTGAAAGTAAATTACTGAAAAGTAAATGCTGAAAGTAAATTGCTGAAAGTAAATTGCTGAAAGTAAATGCTGAAAGTAATTGCTGAAAGTAAATTGCTGAAAAGTAAATGCTGAAAGTAAATTGCTGAAATTAAAGAAAGAAAAGTACTGTGCGTAAAAGTAAATTACGTAAAGTAAAAACTGAAAAGTAAAGAAAAGAAAGTGCGAAAGCGGAAATTAATTACTGAAAGCTGTAAATAAACAAACAAAATACAATTTTCTTAGTATTCTTAAGGAATTCCTTAGAATAAAGTATGAATTTTACAAATGAAATGACTTGGAATAGGCAAAATTTTGCCTCCATCAAATCATCCACCAAATCAATTATTAATTGCTCCACTAATTGCTCCACCAAATCCATTATTAATTGCTCCACTAATCTCTTATCATGTTTGGTGATGATTTGATAATTTTTATTATTTATTTATTTATTATTTTTTGCTTTGAAAATGATTGAAAGTGACTTTCATAATTACACACAACACACTTCTGGATGGTTCATCAATTTCGGGCATGAAATCTTCAGAATTCGAAATTATTTTGTCTTTCAAAGCTGTAGATATTTGAGTCTTCTTTAATCTGGAACTTGAATCAACTCAATCCGATATCGGAGTAAAACGTTATGCCCAAAATACGACAGATGCGCAAAATTGGAATTTCCAAAACTGCACTTCGTCAAAAACGCCCTTTCAAGTTTCCAATCTCCAAAATTAAAATATCAAGTCCAATAATTGCCCTTATTTGACCCATATTTCGTCCTAAATGATTTCATTGAGATCCGATATTATTTTATCTGCAAAATAAACTAAAACACATCAAAACGTTCATCAAACCCGAGAAACTAAACAAAATATTAAGTTAAAGGGGCGGTAAATATTGATATATTTTCCGCTTATCACACCCCCAAACCTAATATTTTGCTAGTCCTCGAGCAAAACAATAAAATAAAATACAAGAAATAATTAAAATTAAACTAAGCCACTTTCGTAGGGATCACGGTTACATTTAGCATATGCAACAAGCCTTTAAACCCCTAGGTGTCCCTAGTGGACGAGTTATAGTCTCGTGAGGGCTTACAACAACGATACCCACAAACGTTTTACAAAAGTAAAAAGGTAGTGAAACTAATGCACACAAAAGCAAAAAGACAAGAGAAAAGAGAATAAAGAAGTTAGTGACTAATCAGGTGAAACTTCTACTCCAAATCAATAGTTGTTTTGTTTCATTCTAAATTACCGAATAAGTAAATTCTCCGATTATTTTTACCATTCTCCATATACACAGTCGACAAAATATTAATCAACTCATTTTTGCCCCAACAGTCATAAGTGCAGTTGATAAGAGAGTAATATTTTTGTCCTAAAGTTCTATTAGATTTCACATCTTTTTGTAGTAATGGAATAATTTTTCTGATTTTTCTGATTTTTTCTTTGATTTTTCTCTATTTTTTTTATTTATATACAATATCTTCCATCTATGTAGCGAGTGTTGGGTCGGTGGCTCCCAAACTAGTTGGCTTTAGGGCACCAGTGGTTAAGACACCCCTACAGACTTAATTACTCAGACTTCATATATATGTATATTTTTGCAGCATCTTTGATCCATGTAGCGAGCTTTGGGCCAGTGACTCACAAACCAGTTGGTTTTAGGGCACTAGGTGTTAAAACACCCTTACAGACTTAATAACTCGGATGTCGATTTTTTTTTTTTACTCCATTGCTTTTTGAGATGCTTTCTCCAATTAAACTAGAGCACTAAATATTATAAACTTTTCAATTACAACTCATGTCTGTATGTTACTATGCATGTTGATAATATCTGCTAACTGAGCATATGAAGACCATTTTTAGTCTGTTTTATGGAGAATTTAAGAATTAAATAATTCAAAATAAAATAAACAAAAATTAACTTGTTTCAAAAATAGGCTTGAGATACGTCTCAGGAGTGAAAACTCCTTACTCAGCCATCTCTTACCAATTTCACATTTTTAATCAAAATAAAAACACAAAAACGCAAAATATTTTTGTAATTTTTGAAAAAAATTCAATTTTTTTTTTGTATTTTTCTAAAAATTTTGGACTAAAAATAAAAATAACACAAAAACTAAAAACAAGGTACTGATCAACTAATTCCCTCCCCCAAACCTAAATGAGACATTGTCCCCAATGTCTTAAACAGTAAAATGAGAGTTAAGAAGATAATACCTGGTTAGCTGAAAATCTACAGGAAATTAAAAGTTAAGATCAACTAATTCCTCCCCCAAACCTAAATGAGACATTGTCCCCAATGTCTTAAACAGTAAAATGAGAGTTAAGAAGTCGTATCTGATTAGCTGAAAATCTACAGGAATAAAGGTTAAGATCCAGATTAATCCGACGCCTCTTACCACGATCGTCCTCAGACCAATTTATCTTTGAAAGGATAGGGTCAACTCGTGGTTCATAGGCTATGAGTTGGTCTATTAGATCCGGAGCAGTTCTGGCAGTAAAGATGAGTTCTTTTAAAGGTTTTGACACGAACCCATTTCTCCGAGCATCATCAAGAAACACACAAAGAAAATCATAAAATCCATCAACATTAAACAGCCCAATTGGTTTCTGGTGTATGTTCAGGTTCGCCCAAGATAGCACTATAAAAATTTCCTCCAATGTACCCAAGCCACCTGGCAAAGCAATAAAAGCATCAGCACGGTTAATCATTTCTACCAATCGTTCAGACATACCTGGCACGATCAGTTCCTCTCCGTTTGATGGTTCAATAAGATTTGCTTCTGCTAAGGTTTTGGGATGATTCCCAAAACATGACTGCC
Organism: Zanthoxylum bungeanum; assembly: GCA_019454045.1. Taxonomy (NCBI): domain Eukaryota; kingdom Viridiplantae; phylum Streptophyta; class Magnoliopsida; order Sapindales; family Rutaceae; genus Zanthoxylum; species Zanthoxylum bungeanum. The sequence goes on along the minus strand of SKCR01017064.1, from coordinate 262,701 downwards.
TCCTTCTTGTACGGCCTTTGAAACGATCCCCATAAGTCCAAGATTTCCTCCGCCATATATTAAGTGCATATTCCTTGCAGTTAAGACTCGACCCAATTCTTGTGCTGCTTCTACGTATTGTGGTTTAGTACCAACACTACTACCGCAAAACACACAGATGTTTTCAACTCGTCTTCTTGAAGTGGCTTCCATGTTTTACTCTGGATGTCTTCAAAAGTGCAATGATGGGTTGAATTTATAATACCTGAAAAGGGTGAGTAAAAATAGCACAAGTATCTTCCAAAGGACGATTAGTAGTAAAATAGTAAAATAAATCGTGGTAGTCAAAAAAGTCTGGATCTTGTCGGAGAAAATAAAAGAAAACAACAAAACAAATCACAATTATTAGGAAAAGACAAAGAGATATAATATTTACAAGAAAAATGACGGCTTGATTGACGTCTATGCGTCAGGGACAAGCTTCTCATCCAATTTTCTTATAAATTGGCAAACAGGGTCTTTTTGAGTCAGATTCCCGAGACTTAACAGTTGTCTTTCCTTTTGGAATTGTGTATGTAATTTGCGAATAGCTATGTGAACATATCCACTGGGATCCGTCTCAATAGTTTTAGATATGTCATCCAAAAACTCCTTACTCAAGCCATCCCTAATGAATTTAATTTTGTCTTCGCGATTATCAGACACCATTCATAAATAACGACAACGAGTATTGCAATTCCAGCGTGCACATTTGTAACAAACACCCATTTGTTTAGCTCTACGTTTCTTTGCATAGGTGCTTCTTCCAAAACCAGACATATGTGAAATAAAAGAGTCAGAAGACTCACCTGCCAATCGGATTCGTGCTTCAATTACCCAACGAATGTCAGTAGGAATACCTTTGATCATCAGTAATCTCATCCGTTCCAAGCGAGCTTTGTAAACTTTCATCAGAGATTTTTGAGGGAGAGAAGGAAATTGCTTGTGAAGATTTGCGAGAGCTTCTTCCATCTTGAAATGTCTTAATCTGCAAAAACTAAACACACAAAATTAAATCACACCAAATCACAATATATAAAAAATTGCATGGGTTGCCTCCCTGCGAGCGCTAAGTTTAAAGTCGTCAGCTAGACGTGACTTCTCGAACGTTAGGCTAGATCTGAAAGTGTGACACTTTCTTTTTGTCGCTCAAATGATTCTCCCCAGTAGTGTTTAACACGCTTGTTTTTAACCTTGAAAGTTTTGTTGGAGTCAGGATCATGTATCTCAACGGCTATGTCTGGTAAAACCTTGGTGATCACAAATGGACCTGACCACCGTGATTTTGGCTTCCATGGGAAGAATTTCCCCCTTGATTTGTTTAACAGTACCTTCTGCCCTGGTTCCAGTTGTATGCGCACTAACTTCTCATCATGTCTTTTCCTTGTACAATTTGGCATCCTCAAAAGGCTGTATGTGAAATTCCTCCAATTCGTTGAGCTGATGGAACTGTTTCTCTTCTGTTGCTTGTAGTGTAAGAATAGGCTTCTTCAGTATGCAGTGCATTTTATCTTCAGGCTCCACAGGTAATTGACATGCTTTAAGTTTGTCAGTAGAACTTTGTATTTCATCAGAGTTCTGAACGGTACTATGTATCACATCAAGTCTGAAACATTCCTCATTCTTTTCATCATCTGGGAAATTCATGGCTTTGAAAACATTGAATGTTACTTCTTGGTCTTGTACCCTCATGGTTAGTTCTCCTTTTTGTACATTAATAATGGTTCGACCTGTAGCCAAGAATGGGCTCCCGAGGATGATTGGAACGTCTGTGTCTTCCTCCATATCAAGGACAATAAAATCTGCTGGGAAAATGAATTTGTCAACCTTGACCAGCACATCCTCAACTACGCCTCTTGGAAATACGAGCGTTCTATCAGCAAGTTGTAGTGAGACTGAAGTGGGCATTGTTTCTCCAATCTGCAGTTTCCTGAAAATAGAAAAATGCATCAAGTTAACACTAGCACCTAAATCACACAGAGCCTTACCGAAGTCATGTTCTCCTATGGTGCAAGGAACAGTGAAACTGTCAGGATCTTTCAACTTTGGAGGAAGTTTTCTCTGAATGATGGCACTGCATTCTTCTGATAATGCTACTGTCTCATAATCTCCCAATCTCCGCTTTCGTGAAAGAATGTTTTTCATGAATTTGGCATAACTGGGCATTTGTTCCAACGCTTCTGCAAATGGAATGTTGATATGCAGCTTTTTGAACACCTCCAAGAATCGAGCAAACTGCTTATCTAGTTTATTCTTCTGAAGACGCTGAGGAAAATTTGGAGGTGGAGTGATCTGTTCTTTTTCCTCCATCTGTTGCTTTGTTTCTTTTGGAAAATCTTCAATTCTTGTTGCCTTGATTCCAACATCTTTGTTTAATTCAGTACCGCTTTTTAACATGATGGCATGACATTGCTTATTCCACATGTTCCTTGGATTTGGCTCTGTGTTGCTAGGAAGGGTACCTGGCGGTCTGTAACTCTGAGCATTGGCCAGTTGTCCAATTTGATTCTCCAGTGCTTTAATAGAAGCTGATTGACTTTGAATTAATGCTTCTTGGAATTGAAACATAGCATCATATCTTGCTGCTTGAGATTGAAACATAGCATCATATCTTGCTGCTTGAGAGTCGTGTTTTGCTTCTATCTTTTTCAAGTGGGTCAACATTTCTGTTAAACCTGGTTCATTTGCCTGTTCCTGACTTTTGTTCTGTTGTTGGAATCCTTGTGGTGGATTGTTCATTTGCCCTGAATTGTTGCTCCATGCGAAATTGGGATGATTCCTCCACCCTGGGTTGTAGGTGTTGGAATATGGATTGTTCCCCTAGCTGTTGAAATTATTGACATAATTCACCGTTTCTTTATGTTGGTTGAAAGATTCTGACTCAGGTGCTCCTCCAAATGGTGAACTTGTGGATCCACCATTAACTTTTATGTTAAGAGTTTCTAGATTTTTGCAAATCACATCCAGCTTGGAATTCAGTGCTGTGTTGGCTCCAACTTCATAAATTCCTGCAATTCTTTGGATCATGCTCCTTTCTGTTGGCCATAAAGAATTGTTGTTGGCCATTTCTTCGATTAGGTCCCAGGCTTCATCTTCTCCTTTTGCCATTAAAGCTCCTCCAGCAGCAGCATCGATTGTGGTTCTCATTATTCCAGAAAGTCCATTATAGAATGTTTGGACTTGAAGCCATTTTGGAATCTCATGGTGAGGACATTTCCGGAGCAAATCTTTGTACATTTCCCAAGCTTCGCAGAGGGATTCTGAATCTTGTTGTACAAAGGATGTGATGTCATTCCTCAGCTTTTCGGTTCTGGCTGGTGGAAAGTACTTTGCAAGAAATTTGGTGGCTAAAGTGTTCCAAGTTGTGATGGAACCAGCTGGTAGTGAATGTAGCCAAGCTTTAGCTCTGTCTTTCAGGGAATATGGGAAAACACGCAATCTTATTGCTTCTTCAGCTTCTCGGTTGTAATTGAAAGTGCCGCAAACTTCCAGGAAGTTGCTGATGTGGGCATTGAGATCTTCAGTTGCATTTCCCCCAAACTGAACTGACTGCTGAATCATCTGAATGCATGTTTTGATGTCACCTGCATTTGTTGGTAAGGGAGGAAGTACAATACAGGAAATGAGTCTGTCAACCACCAGAATGGTTCTGTCTCGAATGGGAATTGGTGGTGCAACCTCCAACGGTTCAGGTTCCATGTTAATGATTGCTTCTTGGCTTTCTCGCCTTTCCCTTCTCAACTGTCTGATGGTTCTTTCAATTTCTGGGTCAAGCGGTCGGAGTTCAAAGCTTCTGGTTCGTCTCATGTAGTTTCTGAGAATCTGAAACACAAGAAAACAAAAACAATAAGTAAAAAGAAATTAGATACAAGTAACGTATCTAACCCCTAAACTAATAGTAAAAGATAAATAAGTCCCCGGCAACGGCGCCAAAAACTTGACCGGCTTAAACACACACGTATAACGCAAGCGCACGTATCGTTCAAGTAGTATAACAATATCGATCCCACGAGGACTTAATATCTAATCTATTAATTTTATGAGGTCAAATGATTACTAGTATCTAACAGGTTGTTTGATTGATTTGAAATTGTGACAATTCTAAATTTAAAAACAAGTAAATAAAATTATTCGAAAGTAGGTTTTAAGAAAATTCAATATTAAAAACTATATAGGGTTGTGATTTCTTCCAATATCATTTTAAAGATGAAGTGGTTATCTTAAAGTTGGGTAATATATTGATTTATTAACCTGGAACACTAAATTATGTGTAAGCCTCTGTCGATGGTCAGACACAAATACCCAGTTTAACCCAATTGAACCATATGTCTATATCAACCAAATTATCTGGATTCATTAAGTTTAAGTTCCAATTATGGCTACCCCCGCCCGACAGGTATATGTCTATCATGTAAGGAAATCTATTAAAGGGTTATATATCCTCAAGGAATATCGTGGACTATTGAGTCTAAGGTCTTAAACTTAAAATCTTTATGTCTAGTTCATTTTAAGTTTCTCAGTTCAATTTTATTAATAGCCAGTTAATGAAAAAGCATTAAGATTAAGACTCAATAAATAAATCTTTATATTACCCCAAGCTATAATCTAACCCCTTATAAATCGGTGATATTGGATTTCATCACAACCCCAGATAACTGGCTTAGTTACGACACATATTTACGGGTAGTAAAAATTTAAATAAAATAAAAGACATAAAGTAAAATACTGAAAATTAAATACTGAAAATTAAATGACGGAAAGTAAATGCTGAAATTAAATGCTGAAAGTAAATTGCTGAAAGTAAATTGCTGAAAAGTAAATGCTGAAAGTAAATTGCTGAAAATTAAAAAAAGAAAAGTACTGTGCGTAAAAGTAAATTACGTAAAGTAAAAACTGAAAAGTAAAGAAAAGAAAGTGCGAAAGCGGAAATTAATTACTGAAAGCTGTAAATAAACAAACAAGATACAATCTTCTTAGTATTTTTAAGGAATTCCTTAGAAGAAAGTATGAATTTTACAAATGAAATGGCTTGGTATTTATAGGCAAAATTTTACCTCCATCAAATCATCCACCAAATCAATTATTAATTGCTCCACTAATTGCTCCACCAAATCCATTATTAATTGCTCCACTAATCTCTTATCATGTTTGGTGATGATTTGATAATTTTTATTATTTATTTATTAATTTATTTTTTGCTTTGAAAATGATTGAAAGTGACTTTAATAATTACACACAACACACTTTTGGATGGTTCATCAATTTCGGGCATGAAATATTCAGAATTAGAAATTATTTTGTCTTTCAAAGCTGTAGATCTTTGAGTCTTCTTTAATCTGGAACTTGAATCAACTCAATCCGATATCGGAGTAAAGAGTTATGCCCAAAATACGACAGATGCGCAAAATTGGAATTTCCAAAACTTCACTTCGTCAAAAACGCCCTTTCAAGTTTCCAATCTCCAAAATTAAAATATCAAGTCCAATAATTGCCCTTATTTGACCCATATTTCGTCCTAAATGATTTCATTGAGATCCGATATTATTTTATCTGCAAAATAAACTAAAACACATCAAAACGTTCATCAAACCCGAGAAACTAAACAAAATATTAAGTTAAAGGGACGATAAATATTGATATATTTTCCGCTCATCAAGGTCATCCTCTTCAAATTATTGTAGATGGAGGGCTTAGTTCCCTTGATTATCATTTTGATTTGATTTTTTAGGGTATTGTTTGTATCTTCAAAAACTGGCCTCTCCAACGGTCCATATACTTCTTGAAGATCTCCTTTGACTTCTGCTTTGAGTTCTCCAGGTCATAGAGTGACACATCAATCTCCATGTCTGTGATATATTGACTTAAGAAATCCTTGGCCAGTGTTCTCCAATCCTCATTTACCTTCCTCTCAAGGCCATGGTACCATAACATATGAGCTCATTCTAGTGGCATCCCAAACTGTTGGAGTTGGTGCTTGGAGCGCCAATCCGAATAATGTATTGTACATTTTATTATTTATTAATAAAATAACTACATTTTCATTTCATACATTATTAATGGTAATGTCATTATGCATATTAGATTAATGTATAAATATGCTAAGAATGACATTGACCTTAGAATGGTTATTTAGTAATATTGGACACTGGGTGGTCCGAAATTGGGATGGTATTACTATAAAGTAAATATTTTTAGTCGTTGGTTTTGGAATACGATCGAATTCCCATAACCTATAAGACTAGCACATGTCGTATATTGGAATTGAGTTCCAATGGTTTGACCCGATGTACCATGAGTTTTAGAAGCTCGTATAGACATGTGGGTATTCATTGGTGCGAATACTGAATAACTCATAGGTGATTCCTAATAGTTGGAAGTACACACCACCGTCAATAGGAATCTCCTCGAGTCGAGTAGTATATGTGATCCTTTGACAATAAGATATAATTGATTTTGTGTGAGATCCCCCACACTTAGATGACATGTATGTCAAAAACCTTTCATGATATAGCTCTAGATGTTCGTTGGGTGTGAACCGATACGCTCGTTAATCAAGTGCGTATCAAGATATGATCTGTCGGCCCGTATGTGTACCATAAGGGGTTTACGTATTCATTTGAGTAAGTCACGATTCTTAAGACTTTGTCCAAAATCAATCACCTAGGATGGATTGCATTAGTTGTAAAGAATCGTGGACATGTCGACATGAGATGTGTACCTCAGAAATTTGACGGTATATTTTATGTTTCCTAAGCACAACTCGGATAGCCTACGATAGAAGGATTGATAAACATATATGATAACCTCGACTTGAATAATTCAGAAAGGTCGTTCGTGTTCTTTGCAAATTCGGAGGTGGCCGAATTGTATACATATTAGCTATGCTTATATGACGAACGTGTCTGGACTTGAGAGTCCCACAATATGAAGTGTACTCGTTGAGCACTTGGGTAACCGATTATTTTTGATAATAAATAATATTCGATATTATAATTATCAACTAAGATAATTAAGTGTTATTAGATAACATTGATTATTTACTTTGACATAATTGGATTAATTTAAAATTACACAATAGCTTAATTGTAAATTCATAAATATCTCTACCATGTGAGGATATTTTGGTAATTATAAATATGTATCAATAGGTGTATTTGGCTTGATTTAATTGGATTAAATTAAAGTGGTAGACATTGAAATAATCCATTAAGTAAATTTTGTCTTGATTTAATTGGATTAAATCAAAGTGGTAGACAATGAGATTAGTCACACCTAATTATGCATATTTGAATGGATTTAATAAAGCATACCTAGACTTTTATTGACTTAAAATTGCATAAGTTTTGCTATAAATAGCAAGCTTGAGCAATGTTTTAATCACGCTTGTGAAAGCTAAATACAAGTAATTCTTAGAGAAATTAGCCTAAGTTATAGAAATATTTAAAGAAGCATTGGAATATCTCTACAACATTTCAACAAGGAGAAATCAAGATTGGATCTTGGAGTGAAGCTTGCTAGCAAAATCAAGATTGGATCTTGGAGTCAAGCTTACAAACCTTGGAAGTTCTCCAACCATTTCAACAATGACAAGAAGATTGGATCTTTGTATCGACCTTACTAGGTAAGTTTGATCTTCTCTTAAGCTATGTTCTTCATTAATGAGTTTTTCATTAGTGAGACATATAATGATGAATTATGTATTGGATGCATAATAACATAGCTTAAAGTTGAAATTAGGCTAATGAATTATATTAGGATGCTTTGGAAGTATAAACACAATATGTTTGTAATTTGGTCAAATATGTTTATGTTGGACATAGAACAATAAATAAGAGTTTGAAACTCTAGATTAAATCTTAGAGCTATGGATATCATAATAGAATCACTTGACCACCTTTGAGTGACCTAGAATTGTTCATGAGTCATTTCATTGTGGGATTCTAAATTAGTTTGTGTTTTTATTCAAACAAATGCATATATGTATTTAGAATACATGTATGTTAGTTTTATAACATGTGTTGATGATGGTTTTGATGCTAAAATTGGATTTTATGTGTATTGAAGTAATTGGAGAAAATTGGAAGTGTTTAGAATTGATTTGAAGGTAAAATTGCTAAATGCCAACATTTTACACAGCGCGGCATCGCGACTCTGATCTTTGGCATCGCGACACTCAACATTCAGTGCTGCGGACGTCGTGACGCTAGCCATTGGGCGTCGCGATGCCGAGCTCTCGCAGTCAGGGCACGTCGCGATGCCTAAACCTTAGCATCGCGACACGCAGTGACCTGATGCCCGCTCTGAAACTTCATTTTCTATGTTTCAAGATCTCTGGACTCTAATTTGGTCCCTGTTTTTTCCTACGGACTCGTAATGAAATTTAGTTTTCCATAAAATATTTTTAAAACACACCCATATTAGATATCCATGGGTTTAGACCCAATTCCGCTGTACGGGGTACCGATCTGATCCTAGGGCTTCCATATATGCCCCAATAAAATGGTATCAGCGTAGGTCTTTGTTGGGGTTGGTGCTCAGAGCGCCAATTCCCGTTTGTATTTCCTTGAAAATACTTATGTAAAACGTTTTATTTTGAATAATACAAGCAGTTTCCTGTAATATAATATATCTTTTAATATGGTAAAGACGTAATAGACCTTAAGATGACTAGTCATGATACTGTTGCAAAAGTGTCGCAACTGACATTGAGTTGTAACATGACATTGTCATTCTTAGAGTTCCTGGTCAAGGTTTACACTACTTGGTCAGTAAAGTAAACCCGTTGAGACCGGTACATGTCGTATACTGGAATATATGATTCAAATGGTTTCTCAATGAACCATATGTCTTGGAGACTAGTATAGACGTGTAGGTGTTTATAGCGGATAAACACTGAACGACTCACCAGAGATTCTTAATGGATAGTACACCAACGTCAATAAGAATCTTCACGGGTTGAATAGCATTTGTGATTCTTAAACTTGAGATACCACTGTGGGCATATGAGACATCTTCCACACTTAGATGGCAGTCACGTCACCGATATATTTAGATCAAACCTCAGCCTGTTCGTTGGGTGTGGACAGATCATCAGTGTGTCGAGATATGATCCGTCAGTTCTGTGTACAGAGCATAGGTAGTCCATATATGATTAGCAATCAGATAAAAAACTATGAGCCCGTGGTACATTTTAGAAGTCAGTTCTAAATGTTCTTTTTGAGATTGCTAATAGAGACGTCGACATGAAAATCCCTATAGAGATTTGACGTTTACATCTATATCTCTGGGATATATCCGAATACCTGTGACAGATGAATTATACATTTGCCATGACCTCGACCTGTATGATTCAACGAGATTATTCGTGGTCGTCATAATTTACGGGTGGGTAAATTATGGACACGAAATTGGATTTTGTGACGGATATGCCTGAATCTAGAGAGTCTCACTAATGAAATATACTCGTAGAGCACTATGGCAATATTTATAAATAATATTGATTATTTCTAAGTCGTTTAAAGGTTAAACGCAAAAGTACATGTGAAGGGACGCAATAGTCATTTCTTAATTTTTGTGTATTTGCATTTAATGTTAGATTTTATCAAATACACATTAATTAATTGTCAAATTGAGATATTTGACTAATATCATAAATATATATGTATTTGATATTTAATGTAAATATAATACATATATTTAATATATTTGTATTTAAATAATTATTTAATTATTTAATTGTTAAATAATTAAATCAATTAAAAATATAAATATCCTAAGTTATGATATTTATTTTTAATGACTTAATTACAATTGTTGACTTGCTTTATTTATTAAATTGTTGATGATTACAAATGCAAGTTGACAAGTTGTAAATTAAATGAAACAAAAATAATATCTAGATATTTTTTCTTATACAAAATTCGGCCAAGGCCAATTGTGAGAGGTATAAGTTGTTTTGTTTCATTTTAGGGTTTCATAAGTTCATATACACAAAAATAGAACACAAAAGTGGTTGAGAGAAAATGTTTGGAGAAAAGAAGAAAATCTTGGAAATCTTAAGCATTTGTAAGTTTTCTTTCAATTCCTCCAACATGAAAAATATTTCTAACATACTTAGCTTCAATTTGTGATGCTTTGATGTTATCTCTACTCTTATAGTTTGGGTTTATATGGTGTGAACTTGAATGAAAGATTGATGCATGTAAGTGAGCTTAAACTTGTTTTAAAGCTTACTTTTGATTCTTTAAAAATCAAAGTTGCCATTCTAGAGTTAGTACGCCACTCCTTGGTGACCTAGAGTTGTTCTAGAGTTATTTAAAAGTGGTGAGGCTTGTTTGGTGAAGTATTGAATAGATTAAATTGTTGGATTTTGAAGATTTGGTTAAATTGGATAATTTGATGAAATTGAAAAATTAGGGTTCTTAACCCACTCCAAATTTGGGGCTTTTCATATATGTGATGTATTATGGAGTTTATATTATGCATGTAAAATTCTGGATTGATTGGATTTGATCTTGGCATATTTTGAACAAAAAGGGACCAAATTACAATTAATTGAAAATCTTGGGGTGTTCTCGGCTTTTGCTCAAAAATTGGGGATTTGTGTGAAATCTGATTTTTATGTATTAGATGTGTTGAAAAATATTTTAGAAATGATTTAGAATCATTCAAAATTATATTTGACAACTTTTGGACTAAAATGATCAATTTACAAAGTTTTGGAGTAATTCGGTAATTACCAAGAAATTTGATCTCTTGTGTAATTTTTCAGAATTTAATAATTGGATAATTAAATAAATAAGTTTATTTGATTGATCCAAGAAAAATTTTGAAATCGGAAAATTTTGATTTTCCCTTGTTTCGCTGCGTTACCGGATTTCCGCCATAAAACCCCTGCAGTCTTAACCACACAACACATGTTGCATGTTTAACATGTATTTGAATCTATATCTCTGTATTTTAATTTAATTATGCATAAGTCATATTGGATATGTATTGCATGTTTTAAATTAAAATTTTTAATTTTGACCCAAGCATATTAATGACCTGATTGTCATAAATCTCTCGTGATTAGGTGATTAATTTAATTTTAAGTAATAGTATTAATAATATTGGAGCATTATTAGATGGTCCTTCTTGTCAATACGGTGAATGAGTTCTTACTACTTATGCTTAAAACCATCATTAGTGTGAGGGTATAAGTGTTCGAAACTTATGTTGCTCCAGTAAAATATTAGATGTAGCGTGATGAGTTAACGCAGTCACCCGATACCGTCATTATTGTGAGGGTGTACATACGAAGCTCATTAGTGCACATTGACAAGTATACACCTGGAATACGTCTTAATCCAAGACCGTCATTAGCAGAGGATAAGAAACGGTTCAAAACCAAACTAAGAGTCACATGAATGTGATTGACCTTGGAGGTCTACCTAATGAGTTTATAAAGGCCAAGACTGTCATTAGTGTGAGGCTGGATAAATATCATGGGATCCACTTCCCGCTATGAAATTTTGATAGTCAAATTTCTATTTTTTTGTTAATGGAGATTACAGAATTACATAAAATAGTGGGATAGCTCTAATAGATTTAAAATTCAAAAATCATATTAGTATTGTTTTTATTTTGAAATGAAAAATATTCTGCTAGTGTTTAAATTATTGTCTTGTAGATGGCCGTCACAAATCCATTAATGCGACTTTTGGATTCTAATAAACTAAAATGAGCTAAGAACTACTTTGAGTGGGAAAATGAACATCTGCATTGTCTTGGAGTTCGAAAAGTTAAGCTATGTGACTATCAATTCATTTCATGTTGAAATCGATATTGACTCTACTCCTGAAGAGCGAGAAACTTTTAAAAAATGGAAGGATGATAACTTAAGGGTGAAATCCTACATTTTAAAAAATCGATGGTTCTAGATTTGCTCAGACAATACATATAGATACCAGATGCTTGGAGCATTATGAGAACACTCAATGAGTTGTTCGAGGCAAATCAATAAATAGAAATATATCGGAGGTCTTAGGAATTGTTCCATGCTACATTTAAGGATGGATGAGCTGTCAGCATTCATGTTTTGAACATGATCGACCAAATTCGATATTTGGAACGATAGGGCATTGTAAATGATGAACGACTAGGCCGTAATTTGATTCTGTCTTCTCTGGATGGTACTTATGTTGGCTTTGTGTTAAACTTTCACATACATTCGATGCAAGCCAGCTATGAAGAACTTCATAACATATTACGCACGGCGGTGCATGATTTGAGGAAAGACAATCCCACTTTGTACCTCTATGGTCGAGCAAGCTCTTCAAAGACTTCTAGGAAATCTAAGAAAATCAAAATGGGATAGAAAAAGATTTCAAAGAGAAACTCAAAGAAGCGCAAAGGTGCAAGACCACAAGTAGCTCATGGTGATTGTCTACATTGCAATAAGTCTGGACACTGGAAGAAGGATTATATGTGTGTGTCTCTTAATCTTGTGGGTCTCTTAATCTTATGAGTGTATGGGCTCGTGGATCTCGTGTGCGAGTCCTGTGTGTAGGCCTGATTGTCCAGCGACTAGAATCCACTTTGATTGGGCTTGAGTAATGGCCCAAGACGTTATTTTGGGCTAGATGAAGGCCAAATGTCATGCTCTGGTGCAAGTCTGACGCATGGGCTCGAGACATAATGATATTTGGGTCACTGGGCCAAATTTGTCTCGTATATCGATCTACAAATCATAAGTTTTAAAAATTAGTATCATTGTTGATATGTTTCGACAAATAAAAAAAGGATAAAAAATGACCCCGTACATTTTAATAATTAATTATTTCAGACCAGCCACTCATATCTTCTTCATACGAACTCGAAATCATAATCTGTAAAAATATATATATATACTTAACATTCATATCTACAAATTTCATTAAGGAACCTTTCTCAAATTTGGATATCTACATGGTCAAAATTAACCACAAAATCGTTGATACATAGCTTGAAAATGTGATTGTGCTAACAAAAAATGTGATTGTCAAACTAGCCCTTTTCAAACACTTATGTCTTCTTCATTCGGACTCCAAAATATAATATGTAAAATTCTACATAAACTTAACAATCATACATACAGATTTCATCAAGGAATCTCTCTTAAATTTAGATGTTTAGAAGGCCAAAATTAACTTCAAGGTCACTATGTTGCACATAATACAAATCTAAAAATGTCAATATCTTCATAAAAAAATATTATTTTCTGACCATCTATTTTTAAACATTTATATCTCCTTCATCCGAACTTCAAATCACAATATGTAAAATTATACATATATTTAACATTCACACCTACATCTTTCATCAAGAAACATCTCTCGAATTCAGACGTCTATATCTATAAGGTCGAAATTAACCCCAAAATCATTTTTGTCGCATAATACACAACTTAAAAATATGACTGAGTTCAAAAAAATGTGGTTGTCCTCATAATATGCAATCACATTTTACTTAAAACATCTCGGTCAAAATCTTCTTTTACTTAAGTCACTTTGAGCTTAGTTACAACTACATTGACATAAATTACAATCACACTTTATATAAGTCATGTTTAAGTAAGTCATATAGAGCTCATTCACATTCACAGTCACATTAACCTCAGTCACAAACACAATCATATTGACCTTAGCCACAATCATATTTTTCCTAAATCACTTTTTTCTTAAGTTACACTTTACATAAGTAATATTTTAACTAAGTCATATAGAGCTCAGTAGGGTTGGTAAAATTTCTCATCCCATATCATCCCAACGGGATCCCATCCTGACGGGATTCGAGATAAGTATTTTTGACTCGTATTGAAAACAGGATGAGAAATTTTAAATCAGTATAGGATTTTCATAGGACGGGACATGATTTTTTATAAAATCAGACGAGACCATGACATATTTTTGTCCTATTTTATATTACCAGGAATGGATTGGGATTGACAAATCCTATCCCGGCCTGGCCCGTTGCCAACCTTAGAGCTCAGTCTCAATCCATGTCATATTAACCTCAATCATATACACAATCACATTGACCTCAATCACAATCACAATTATATTTTTCCTAAATCATATTGAGTTTAGTCACAAACTTATTTTACTTTTTTTTTTTTTTTTTTTAAAAAAAAAAGATGAGAAGTGGACAAAACTAAATTTAATTTTTATTTCATTACCTCTTTAAGATTCGAACATCTATAACAATCTAAATAGAGTTACTTAAAAAACACTCGTCCATGCCCTTAAGAGACTATAGTCTCATTTTACTACCTAAAAATATATTTGGACTTGTCCAACCCTTAACTGAAAAAAAAATCCAATTTTCATGTCACTATTTATATACATAGTGTACGGGCCAAATTTGGTCCAAGATTAATTTTGACCTTTCGCCTCAGGCCCACTGCTAAATGCACACCCGAAACCCCCTAATCAAACCCAAAGACATTGTGCAGGCCCAGACTCGGAGAAACATCATACCCAAAGACCGATACCTGAACCCCTTTAAATACCAACCCATGAAATGTCCAGACCCATAACTACCCTTCATGACTGCCCATAACTGCCTCTTCACGACTCGACTATTATAATCACCCAAAACGTATAAACAATTAAGGCATTCATGAGTCCCACCTCGAATCGCCTATAAGATGAACCAAAGTCCAGAAGAGAATGGGCATGTAAGCTCTTCTACCCAAAGCTCAAGCAATATTCTCTCTATAGACCTTCTACCTACAGCCCACACGGTAGCTCGCAGGAATCAAGGTAATCTCTAAGCTTGCTCCTCCTTCAACGATATTAATAGATCACTTTCATCACTGACTTGAGCGTCGGAGTGCCCCCGACACCCACCACACTGGTGGGTAGTCTACTCCCGCTCACTCTACCTTTGTTTTGCATGATCGCTAGTGCCCTCAACCTACAAATTCTCGATTGTGGACCTCGGGCGAAAACCAACATCCACAATTTGGCGCCCACCGTGGGGCCTTAGCGATTCATAGCAGACGAAGATCTCTTAGTCTACGATCCCTTCAATACAGCTGCACATGGCTTCTAGCAGCGATCAGACATTAGATCCTATGGCCTCTCAATTGGCCATTCTACAAGAACGATTACGAGTCTTAGAGGAGGAAAATTCAGCCATGCGAATCTCCAATATAACCCTCCAGAAGCAACTGGAGCAAATCTCTTCAACCTCCCGACAACCTGATACTACAGACCGTCCCGGCAATCCCACAATCCCCACCAATCTCTTGAGGGCATTCAATAATGTGACAAGTGACAATCTGCCATCAGACAACCATCCACCAAATCAAGAAAGAAGTCAACATATTTCCTCAACCGACCAAGCACGGTAAGTTGCCTCCACCATGCGCAAGGAAATACATGAGTCAAAGATGCAATTCTCTCCAGCCTACCTAGTGTCAGACTACCAGTGAGAAAAAGCGAGCCGGCACGATCTCAGATACTCATTTTTGGACACCATCACTTCCACTGAACTACCAAGGAAGTTCAGTCCTCCAAATATGAAACTGTATGACGGATCCACAGACCCGAACGATCATGTGATCCATTACAAATACAAGATGATGTCGACTGATCTGGATCCTCATCAATGGGTAGCTGGAATATGTAGAGGATTCGGAGAAATATTGGTGGGCCCAGCCCTCACTTGGTTCCTCAATCTATCTTACAAGACTATTGGGTCATATAAGGAACTAGCTGATAAATTTATGGAGCATTTTGCAAGTTCTTGCAAGCTTAAGAAGACCACCAATGACCTTAATGCAATCCAACAACGAAGAGGGGAGTCCTTGCGAAGCTACGTGGCTCGCTTCAATAAAGAAAGGATAACAATCTCATATCTCTATCAGCCTACTGCAGTGGAAGCATTCAGAAATGGATTACTTTCAGAAAGTGGACTCTATAAAAAACTCACTAAATTTCGATGCTACACTATGGATCATGCCATGGCCAAGACTCAAATTGAGATTAGATGGGAGGAGGATAAAAGAAACAAGAAAAGAGATAATTACATCAGCCATCACAATGAGAGAACCTCAAATCCGCCCAAGCGACCCTACAACTGATATGCTAGCAATGTACTTCAATAAAGTGATACTTGATGTAATTAGTCAATAAAAAAAAGGGCTAGATGACCATCCGTTGTCGCCTTGGGGACATCATAGCTTCCCAAATAAGTATTCATTGGTTACTTTAGAAAGAAAATTATCATGCACAAAACTTCAACTTAGGGATAAACCCATTTTCTCCAATCGACCTATATTTACCAACACTTGGCCCAATCAACATGCTTCTCCCAATTGACATGAGAATACCCTCAAAATCCTCCAACATACCCAATTGGCCAAAAAGTAAACTCTATGATTGTCATCTCCTTCATACTACGTGAAAAACATTATCATATCTTTCAGACGATGAAGGATTGCCATCTCCTCCAAACTACAT
Source organism: Zanthoxylum bungeanum (assembly GCA_019454045.1). Lineage (NCBI taxonomy): Eukaryota > Viridiplantae > Streptophyta > Magnoliopsida > Sapindales > Rutaceae > Zanthoxylum > Zanthoxylum bungeanum. The sequence goes on along the minus strand of SKCR01017064.1, from coordinate 246,196 downwards.
TGAAGGATTTTCATCTCTCATTCGACCATGAAAGAACAAGGCGCATCCTTCCAATTTAACCAATTTTCCTACCATTCACCCCATACGACGAAGCAATGTGTCTTGCATTGGAATGTCCAGCAGCCCCACTCTACATGTATAAAGACTGGCCATGAGAAGGATGTCTCATACAGTTATACACAAATGAATACTTGGCATGGACATCCCAGTCGACATTACCAGATGGAAGAAGGCTTAGTATCTGACAGATGGTCCACTCGACACGACAAGGAAAAAGTCTTGGCTAGGAGCTGAAGTACCACTCCACACGACAAGGAAGAACTCTTAGCCAGGGGCTGAAGCACCACACGACACGACAAGGAAATCTTAGTTAGGGGCTAGGTTCCAGTCGACACAACATAGAGGAAGGATCAGTTATTGGTTGAAGTTTCATTCGACACGACAGATAAGTAGGGTGAATTGCCTAAAGTTCCAATCAACATTACATGGATACACCACATGAGGATGCTATCACACTCGACAATACAAAGATGTAGTCTCGGCTCAAGGAAGATGCTTCAAATGAAGATTCATCATAAGGTGAATGTCCCACTGGACACTACACTCAGCATGAGGTAAATGTCTCACTCGACATGACACGTATGAGGCTTACACTTATTTAAGATCCCATTCGACAAGACATGGATATCACATGCCTCAGAAGGAAAGGTTAGTCATCATATCCATACGACATTGATTTAATATCGCAAACTCCAGACTACATAGGGAATCTTTTATCATGCCTAGTAGTATGAAAAATCATTTGGACCTCCATCAGGTCCACTCGACCGACCTTCATCAGGTTAGGTAGTATGAAAAATCATTTGGACCTCCATCAAGTCCAATCGACCGGCCTTCATCAGATTAAGTAGTATGGATAATCCCTTGGACCTCCATCAGGTCCAATCGACCGGCCTTCATCGGATTAGGTAGTATGAAGAATCCCTTGGACCTCGATCGGGCCCAGTCGACCGACCTTCATCCAATCTAGCAGGATGATGACCCTCATGGACCTTCATCGGGTTCATTCGACTGTAGTCTCATGGTCTTCAGACGACATGGTCTCAGACTACAAGTCCTGTAGAATGAGGAATTATACCCTCATTGACCTTAGTCAGGTCTTGTAGAATGATGAATTATACCTTCATTGACCTTTGTCAGGTCTTGTAGAATGAGGAATGAGAACATTCATTGACCTTTGTCAGGCCTTGTAGAATGAGGAATGAGAACCCTCATTGACATTCTTCAGGTCTAGTAGAGTGAAGACTTTCATATACCTTCATCTGGTCCAAACGACATTGAAGAGTCCTCTGGTCATTTGACACGTAGTATGAGGATTATCCTAACCTTCATCTGGTTCGGTCGACCGGGGACTTCCCCCATGGACTCATGTCGAGTCAAATGAAGACATAGACTTCCTACAGTCCATACGACAATGTCGTGTGAAACAACTAATGAACCTTCATCTGGTTTAGTCGACCGGGGACATCCCTCATGGACTCATGTCGAGTCAACTGAAGACATGGACTTCCTACAGTCCATACGACAATGTCGTGTGAAATAACTCCTGAACCTTCATCTGGTTCAGTCGACCGGGGACATCCCCCATGGACTCATGTCGAGTCAAATGAAGACATAGACTTCCTACAGTCCATACGACAATGTCGTGTGAAATAATTCTTGAACCTTCATCTGGTTCAGTCGACCGGGGACATCCCTCATGGACTCATGTCGAGTCAAATGAAGACATAGACTTCCTACAGTCCATACGACAGTGTCGTGTGAAACAACTCTTGAACCTTCATCTGGTTCAGTCGACCGAGGACATCCCCCATGGACTTATGTCGAGTCAAATTTAGACATGGACTTCCCTCAGTCCATACAACATGTCGAGTGAAAATAACTCATGAACCCTCTTCTGGTTCAGTCGACCGGGGATATCCCTCATGAACTCATGTCGAGTCAAGTTGTAGACATATATTACACATGTCGTATGACATATATCCTGACCTTCATTTGGTTCAGTCGACTGGGTACTTCCTCAATGGCTATTGTAGAGTCAAGTTCATGATCCTGACCTTCATCTAGCTCATTCGACTGGACACATCCACGATGGATCATGTAGAGTTAAGTTCATAACTTGACATTCGTTTGGTTCAATCAATAGACAGTATCGACGCTCAGGTACACCTTCATCCTATAGTCTCGACACACGCGTCAAATACTCTCCAAGCTAAGGACTCATTGACTTAGAGAGTATGAGACAAACTGTACGGGCCAAATTTGGTCCAAGGTTAATTTCGACCTTTCGCCTCAGGCCCACTGTTAAATGCACACCCGAAACCCCCTAACCAAACCCAAAGACATTGTGCAGGCCCAGACTTGGAGAAACATCATACCCAAAGATCGATACCTGAACCCCTTTAAATACCAACCCATGAAACGTCCAGACCCATAACTACCCTCCATGACTGCCCATAACTGCCTCTTCACGACTCGACTGTTACAATCACCCAAAAGGTATAAACAATTAAGGCATTCATGAGTCTCACCTCGAATCGCCTATAAGAGGAACCAAAGTCCAAAAGATAAGGGGCATGTAAGCTCTTCTACCCATAGCTCAAGCAATATTCTCTCTATAGACCTCTTACCTACAGCCCACACGGTAGCTCGCAGGAATCAAGGTAATCTCTAAGCTTGCTCCTCCTTCAACGGTATTAATAGATCACTTTCATCACTGACTTGAGCGTCGGAGTGCCCCCGGCACCCACCACACCGGTGGGTAGTTTACTCCCGCTCACTCTACCTTTGTTTTGCAGGATCACTAGTGCCCTCAACCTACAAATTCTCGATTGTGGACCTCGGGCGAAAACCAGCATCCACACATAGTATTTGAAAAAAATGGTACAATGATGTTTCCCTTCACTCTCTCTAAGGAGAGCACTCTCTTTTAAAAAAAATGACTAAATGTTAATGAAATTAAAAAAAAACTAAGACATAATAAATAAAAAGTCAGGAGTTTTCTCTTTTTTAGAATTAATGATCACAAAATGCATTTTTTAATAATACTTTATAAAAAAAAATACATTATAACATGAGATTATTAGTAAGAGCTTGTTTGGCACTAATTTTTATTGTCATAACAATACTTTTCAAATTACTAGTATTTTGTGTTAGTATTTGACAATACTTATAAAAAGTACTTGTGATATTTTGAAACGGTGTTAATTTTAATATCACGACCGGGTCGGGGCTCAATGTTAAGATAAGGGTTGAGGTTGTCAAGATCGAGGTTGGGTTAGGATTCAGGCCCGGTCTAGTGTCGAGAAAGGTGTTGGGCTTGGTGTCAGGATCGGGGCAGGGCTCGGTATCGGGATCGGATTTGAGTTCGGACCCAAGCTGATGCCGGGTCTTGCCAGGTTTGGTGTTAATAGCCAGATTGAGCTGGTGCTATGATCGGGCTTAGCTCGATGTCAGGACCAGACCGCGCTCGGTGATATATTTCATAATTCATTTTTTATTTTAGATTTATCATCACCCGTACCTTTCATGAACAAATTCGATCATATTTTTTAGTCACTGATTAATTAATTAAAAAATAATTAATTTATTAGTGAATATATATTTTTATTATAATTGTAAATTATTTAACATTAAAATAATTAATAAGTGATTCAATTCTAATATTTTACATTCAATTAAATGGTAAAAATTAAATATTTATTGATATCTATGGATATCCATATCTGTGTACATAAAATCAATATTCATATCCAATATTTAAAAATAAATATAAATATGATTATGGATATGAATTTATATATATGAATTTCAACATAGATTTTAATTAGATAATTGTAATCCCTAGAAAGAGCTACTTTTATAACTGTTAGCAAAAATAAATCTCCCTATGACGAATGGGTCGAGGAAGGACGAAGGGACGACGTATCTAAGGACGAAAAGGGATGGCGTCAGGACGAAAAAGGATTCGGCCCAGAAAGACTTAATGCAGGACGATTTAAGGAATATCATTAAGGAAGAAGAAGGAGACACTCCAAAACGGTTGGCCAGTTATGACATACCTTCAACGTTTCTTACGCAAACTGATGCAACCCCCACGATTTAATAAGTTACCCAGCGGTTACACACATGATCCATCAATTGATCGCATAATCCAGCAGTTGGATATGCGCAGAGAATGTGGGGGCTTAGTGGAATGAAAGCAGCGGAACTACTCGAACGTGTGGTAAAGTCATGCACTATAAAAGACTCAAGTGTAGAAAAAACAGGGGCGAGAAAAAAATGAAGACTCAGAACGAGCAATTATTTTAATTTCTTAGCTTGGTAATCTTTAGAACTGTAATTTGTGTGCTTGTGCCCTTTAGAGGCATTTTCTTGGAATCAAACACCCTTTCTGGGACTGTATCTCAGGAGGTTTGGACCTTACACGCTTATTGACGAAAAATTGTGTAAACACTAACACTCCCCAAATATAACCTAAGCAGAGAAGAAGCACTTTTCCATTCGTAAATTTAACGCATGATATAAGTAGCTATCTTTGAAGAAGCACTTTGCTACATAATTCTTCCAGGATCTAATCACATGGTACAAATTGAGGCAATCAAAATGCACTTTTGATTTTTTTATCTGAAAATTTTAGATTGGAAGTTAGATGACATGTGAAAGTAGGTTCAGATTACCCATTATTTAAAGTATAATATAAGTAGGATTTGTAGAAAATCCTTAATATCGATTCTGATTGGGATTGTCCTGTTGGGTCTTTGATTTGGGATGATTTTTCGTCTCGAATGAAAATTTTGATTAGGATTCAGGCAAATTTATCATCCCAAATAAAAAATCAGGTCGGAATTCGATATGATTTTTTTGTTCCGAATCTCAAATTTTAACCTAAAATGTCTCAAATCCCAATCGCAATTTAGAATCCTGCACCATTTAATACGGAATTCGAGATAATTTTTAATCTTAATTTAAATTACCGATCAAGATTCAGAATGATTTCTCGTCTAATAATCGAAGGAGATTCAACGGGATTTTAAGTACAACTAACAAAATCAATTATTAAATATTATTATCATGCCTAAAAAGGAATATCTTAGAAAGAGATCCGCCACCCCATTTTACAATTTTTATATTATTATTTTTATTTAATTTAATATCATTTTTTAATTTTTTGACTTGAAAAGTTCTACAAACAGGGGCACGTGGCATTGAAGCACCCATTTGTGGATCTTAATTTTTCTTCAATTTAATATTTATCATAACACTTGGCGTTTTGTACCAACGGGCCCCACATTTACCACCACATTATTTCTTCTTCATTTGTTCCTCTGTGGTACTTCTTACCATTTCTAGTTGCATCATGACCGTCCATTTTTGGACATCCATATCCCATCCTATGACTCACAATTTTTCATATTTCAATTCATCCGTAATTTTGAAAAACATAACACCAATTAAAGATTGAGGATAATCTAAAATGACATGATTAGTTATTATAGTATCCTATCTACATCACCTATTTATGAAATTATTATAACATTTTATAATACACTTTAATAACTTTAGGTGAAAAATTATATACTTTTGCGACATCAAATAAAAAAATGATAATTTTAAAAAAAATCGTTTTAATTTAGAATTTTCACTGTTTTAAGAAGAAATTGATAATTTCCCTAAATTATATAATGTCCATTAGTTTTATTATTCCAATAAAATTATGTTGTATGTTTGTATCTGAAAAATTAACCAAAATACAAATTAAATATAAATTTGGTCGGTATTTTATCGTAATTTAGTTGTATTAAAAATTAAAAAGAGGGGAGTGAGTTACGCGTGGCTTTTAGAAAAGAAGCTGAGGTGGCACAAAAGCGGAATGGAATTCTCGAGGGGTCCAGCTCACCTCATCACAGATCACTTGCCACTCATTTATAAATTGATATTTTATATCTAAAAATAAATAATAACAGACATTTTATATTTAAAATTGGTTACAAAAAGGGATGTACAATGCCCTTTTTTGATAATTTGGGTCAACAATCGAAAATTTCCAGAAATTTAATATATTTTTCAGACTTTTAACTTAAAAATAGATAGACTGATGATGATTTTTCTTTTTAAAAATAATTTCGTTTAAACAATATGAATATGACATTAATTTTTCATATCTGAGTTTACATCAATTGACACAGTTAAATAATCGTGTCGTACCATATGAATCCGTTTATTAATCGTGTTATATTCATGTTACATTCATCAATACATTTATCCACTTATAACACGAATAATATTTTGTAATCATGTTGACATGATATATGTATTTGTTTATGAATTGTTTATGACTCGAGTACATATTTATATCGTATAATCATGTTATTTGAGTAACAATGTTAAATATGAAACTAGTTTGCTTATTAACATTTTCACTGGTGAATAGTTATCAAAGTTATCAAGACATTCTTTTTTTCTATAACATTTTATGACAAGTCTTGTCTTGTACTTATCCATTGATCCATCCGACTTCATTTTCCATTTGAAAATTCATTTGTATCCTAATGACTTACAACCTGGAGAAAAATCAACCAATTCATAAGTATGATTTTAAAGGATAGAATCAATTTCACTATTGATAGCATATTTCTATAAATGTGTGTTGTGATATTTTTATATCGTACAGCAAGTGTACGGTGTCAAGTTTTAGTATAAATGAGTTTAGAGTGTCGAACCCACAGGGATTGCGTTAACTCGCACTAAGTACTACAATTGATAATCTTAACTCTATTTAGAAAATAATTAATAAAGATTTAATAAATAAATAAAATATAAAAATAATTTGATAGGAGGAACTAATACGATAGAGATTCTGGATCCTGATTTCACCTATCTGTCACCTATATATTTGTCATGCCAATTAATCATTGTTCAGATATATTATTTATAAGTCAAGACTCCGAAATTATCCACTCCATCTCTCGAGTGCCGAGTGAAAATATCATTAACTATAGACTTCGATATCTCTATAATAATCCAATAGTTAACAACTCATTACGATTTGTGATTCACTTTTGACGACTTCAAAGGATTACAGATTCTCTCGAACTCTATAAAATTCTAGGCTATATTCTCTAGATCTATTCAAAATCTCCTCTCTCGAGTGATAGATTCTAAACATATATCATCTTCAATTGTGGCCAACAATCAAGAAGCATTAAACTCAAAATAATATAAATTAATTAATAAAACTTCATAACAAAATTGATAAACACAATACACGGTTCAAGCATCAGTTACAATCATTCTCCAAAATTAAGGAGTTAATTCATGACAAAAGATAAAAACAATAATAAACAAATCATGAATCTAATGGAAATCATTAGAGTTCTAAGAAAGAAATAAGAAGATAAAACCCGAATTGAATCTATTCCTCTCCGGATGTCAACGCCTTAATCTCCTCTTGTTGCTCTTCAATCCTCTCCTTAGATCTCTAAAAATATTTATTTCTGTGTTTTATGCAGTGTATTAGCCTCCCCTTTAATTCTGGACGAAGTGTTATATTTATAATGGAGGTTGTGAGTCATTGGGTATCATTAGGGATCTTAGAAACCCTAAAAATTAAATCCTGAAACACATCCCGCAGCGCGTGGCCTGTTAAATTGAGTGGCGCCACGGCGCCAAAGTGTTGGGAAATTGTATGGGAAGATTGGACGAGGAGGCGCCATGGCGCCTAGGATAAGGTTGGTAAGTGGCGCCAAGGCGCCACTTTTGCTTTTCTTTACTGGCGTCATGGCGCATTTGTAAGCTTGGAATAAGAGGCGCCAAGGCGCCTTATGTACATGAGTAAAGAGGCGCCATGGCGCCTTGAATAATCAAAGGTGTTGGCGCCATGGCGCCTAAGTCTCGGCCTTTTGGCTGGGTTCATGCGTTGCGGCTCCTGGTGATTGGTTCCTTCCTCCTGATGCTCCCGAAAGTTCCCAAAACACGTGCAATTGTTCCCAGATCCATGTATTAGTGCTCCTATAAATAAAACATGAAATAAACTATAAATGACATTTAAATATCTCGAAATATAACAAAACAGTAAGCTAAAAATGTCGCAATAAGTGGGTATAAACCACACTTATCAAATACCCCCAAACTTAAGGTTTTGCTAGTCCCGAGCAAAAGATAAAATAAGAACTAAATTCAAATAAACAATTAAAAATTACTAAATTAACTAAGCCACTTTCGTAGGGATCACGATTGCATTTAACATATGCAACAAGCCTTTAAACCCCTAGGCGACCCTAGTGGACGAGTTATAGTCTCGTGAGGGCTTACAGCGACGACACTCACAAATGTCATTCACACACAATCATGCAAAAAAATAATAATAATAAAAGATAGTCTCGATAGTTGCACATAAATATATCCTCAAAGAAAGCTTATAAATGAAATTAGAGAACCTTCAAAGTACGCAATTGCAACTCGAATCCAAATTCTTGAATAAATTATCTAAGCTAGACTCACGGTGTGTGTGTGTGTAAAGGTTCATTCACAGCTTGATTCCTAAGTAATCCAACTTAATGATTTCGTTTAAAAATTAGAATCGATGAGTCAAACCAACCTAGATATCTCAATTATGCTATGTAATTGCTTTATTTCGTGCTCAGTATGGTATGATTTTTCTTTTCTTTTCTTGTCTCTTTTTGCTTTTCTCATTTTGCACTCATTTTTTTTTTCAACTCACCTACCCTTTAAGGTAGCATTTCTCCTCATGGTGGTCCTAATACTCGCCCATGGGTAGCTTCATGCTTATCGGTTATAGGTGGTTTATTTTCTTTCTTTAGAGACATTTTTCTTTTTAGCTATACCACACTTCATAACACTAGCAAATCAAGATAGATATCTACGCAAACGGTCATTCATCGACATGTAATTTCTTCAACTAGTCACCTTGTCAACTACTTAAGTTTTCACTGCTAAAAACCTAATTTTAAGTGCTTACGAGTCTAACATAGATCAACTATTCAAGGCATCAGATAAAAGTAAATCGAGCACTTATCGTTTCTAAAATTTCACCCATAAACAAACAATATTATCACAGGATTTATGCTTTACTATCAAAGACTAAAATAATTTTTTTTTTGTAAATTTAAACAACTAAATAGCAAGTAAACAGCATGCACACACCCCCAAACTTAAAACTTGCATTGTCATCAATGTAAGATAAAAATTTAAAGAACAAGAGTGAGGAACAATACTACCGTGCATGGAGTTGATCAGACTCTCGCTGGTTAGAATTTGGTTGCGCGGGCGTTGTGTGTCTCGTGCTACCTGCATAAATAACATGCAAATTAATAAATAGCACACAATAAAATAAAATAAAAAATTAAAAGTAAAGAAAATAATAATAAAAGAAATACAAGGGTTGCCTCCCCGCTAGCGCTAAGTTTAACGTCTTCAGCCAGACGCAACCACCCAAAATGGTTATGGTGGCTTAAACGTAGTGAACCGGGTAATCTCTTTTGCTTTCTTCTTTGGTATCCACCGGTTCTTATGGCATGAAAAAGACAGCTTGGCAGGCTGTGGTAATTTATCCATAGATGGTCCCTCAGGATATGTAGATTGTCTCCCAGTTGGAAATTCTGGACTGCACATTCGGCAAAATTGGCTCGGCTTCCTTTTTAACCTTCCAAGGATCATCTCCAAGTGAGAACTGGCCTTTCTTTTCCTCTTTTTACGGTGCTTTGGGAGTGGTTTCAAGTTTAGCTGCAGAGAATCTTCCTTTATGGATGGCTGTATTATGCTCATAGGTCGCTGAAATGATTCACCCTGCGTGTTTACAACTCCATTTTCTACTATATTTATCATGTGACATTCTACATCACCTTGAGGGCTCGGCATGGCTCTGAAAACACTGAAGGTGACTTCTTCATTTTGACCTCTCATTATCAATTCACCTTTGTTTTCTTCTTCTGTTACTGTTTCCTTCTGAAATACCATTTCATCTTCTTTACTGCCTAAGTCCTGAGAGGTGTCTTTAAACTCTTTTCCGCTCCTACAGGATATGATTTGACATTGCTCATTGGGGTTGACTTCAATATCACTCGGAAACACCCATGTCTGTTGATTGGCCATTGAAGAAACAAACAACCCAATTTGCGCTTCTACAGATTTCATATTTGCCTCTATATTGCCCATTCGTGTTTCGATGTTATCCAGCCTTGACTCATTCTTCTCAAACCTCTCTGAAGCTGTATCTACAAACGTGCTCATGAGGTCTTCTAAGGAAGGTTTCTGCTCAGCTCTTGGATAATTGAAGCCATGAGGAGGTTGCAAAATGTTTTCCATATCAGCATATGAAAAATTTGGATGATAATAATTAGGCATAGGACTGCCTCTACAATTGTTGAAGTTCCAATTGTTCACATATTGTACTTGTTCAAATCATGCTCATTTGTTGGGTAAAACCATTCCATTAGTAGAGACAGCTTCAATAGACGGTTGGCTCATTTGATTTGTTAATACTGCTAGATGAGTCGTGAGGGGTGATACTTCAGCTATCAGTGCACCAATAGGATCTGTCATTGCTTCTTTTCAAACTTACCTCGTAAGAAAAAAAAATAAAACAAAAAAGTAAAATAGAATAGAATAAAATAAAAACAAATAAAAACAAAAATAAAACTTAAGACAAAAATAACGGAAATAAAAAAATAAAAATAAAATTCTAAATTAAAACTAAGATTACTTGGTAGTAGTATTAATGTGAATTAAACAAACAATCCCCGGCAACGGCGCCAAAAACTTGTTGTGATATTTTTATATCGTACCGCAAGTGTACGGTGTCAAGCTTTAGTATAAATCAGTGAAATAGTGTCGAACCCACAGGATTGCGTTAATTCGCATTAAGTACTACAATTGATAATCCTAACTTTATTTAGACGACAAATAATAAAGATTTTTAATAAATAAATAAAATATAAAAATATTTGGATAGGAGTTATCAGTGAAATAGTGTCGAACCCACATGGATTGCGTTAATTCGCATTAAGTACTACAATTGATAATCCTAACTTTATTTAGACGACAAATAATAAAGATTTTTAATAAATAAATAAAATAAAAAAATATTTGGATAGGAGGAACTAATACGATAGAGATTCTGGATCCTGATTTCACCTAACTGTCACATATGTAATTGTTATGTCAATTAATCTTTGTTCAGTTATATTGTTTATAAGTCAAGACTCCGAAATTATCCACTCCCTCTCTCGAGTGCCGAGTGAAACTATCATTAACTATAGACTTCGATATCTCTATAAAAATCCAATAGTTAACAACTCATTACGATTTGTGATTCTCTTTTGACGACTTCAAAGGATTTCAGATTCTCTCGAACTCTATAAAATCCTAGGCTATATTCTCTAGATCTATTCAAAATCCACTCTCTCAAGTGATAGATTCTAAACATATATCATCTTCAATTGTGGCCAACAATCAAGAAGCATTAAACTCAAAAGAATATAAATAAATTAATAAAACTTCATAACAAAATTGATAAACACAATACACGGTTCAAGCATCAGTTACAATCATTCTCCAAAATTAAGGAGTTAATTCATGACAAAAGTTAAAAACAATAATAAACAAATCATGAATCTAACGAAAATCATTAGAGTTCTAAGAAAGAAATAAGAAGATAAAACCCGAATTGAATCTTTTCCTCTCCGGATGTCAACGTCTTAATCTTCTCTTGTTGCTCTTCAATCCTCTCCTTGGATCTCTAAAAATATTTATTTCTGTGTTTTGTGCAGTGTATTAGCCTCCACTTTAATTCTGGACGAAGTGTTATATTTATAATGGAGGTTGGGAGTCATTGGGTATCATTAGGGATCTTAGAAACCCTAAAAATTGAATCCTGAAACACATCCCGCAGCGCGTGGCCTGTTAAATTGAGTGGCGCCACGACGCCAAAGTGTCGGGAAATTGTATGGGAAGATTGGACGAGGAGGCGCCATGGCGCCTAGGATAAGGTTGGTAAGTGGCGCCAAGGCGCCACTTTTGCTTTTCTTTACTGGCGCCTTTGTAAGCTTGGAATAAGAGGCGTCTTATGTACATGAGTAAAGAGGCGCCATGGCGCCTTGAATAATCAAAGGTGTTGGCGCCATGGCGCCTAGGTCTCGGCCTTTTGGCTGGGTTCATGCGCTACGGCTCCTGGTGATTTGTTCCTTCCTCCTGATGCTCCCGAAAGTTCCCAAAACACGTGCAATTGTTCCTAGATCCATGTATTAGTGCTCCTATAAATAAAACATGAAATAAACTATAAATGACATTTAAATATCTCGAAATATAACAAAACAGTAAGCTAAAAATATCGCAATAAGTGGGTATAAACCACACTTATCAATGTGCCTTCGAATAAGACATCGATTTTTTATAACTTTGAGGCTCATTTTCTAACAAATATGTCAGAAAATCATGTTTGAATGACTTAGATGTTCTTCCTCTCTTGCTACGTCTAGGTTCATTTTCCTCAACCTTTTCAGGTTCATTTGATTCATGTTTAACTTGATCACTACTTGTAGCAGTATCAATAGTTTTTTTGAGAGACTTCGTTCTTTGTTTTCTTTACAAGGAAATATCTATTAAAAAAATCGCATGCATCGACTCAATTATCATGTTTAAATTAATGTCACGAATCTCAGATTTCTATACCAAAAATCAATATGCGCTACTATTGTGAGGATATCCAATGAATATACAGTCAATAATTTTTTATCATATTCTTACCTTTTTAAGTTTAGGTACCATATTTTGGCAAGACACCCCCACACTTTCAAGTATTTGTAGGTTTGTGTGTGACCTTTTCACAATTCATACGGTATCTTATTCAATCTTTTGTGAGGTAGCTTGTTCATAATGTAGTTGGCGGAAAGCAAAGCTTTCCCCCCATAAATTCTGGGATAAACCAAAGCTTGTCAACATGGTATTCATCATTTCCTTCAACATTCGGTTTTAGGTTCTGCAATCTCATTTTTTTGAGGAGGATAAGGAGCAACAGTTTCGTGAATAATTCCATGGTTGCAACAATATTTACCAAACTGTAACATATATTCAACTCCCCAATCACTCATGAATCTTTTGATTTTCTTGTCAAATTAATTTTCAACTTCGTAATTATATTGTATAAAGCTCTCAATAGCTTCATCTTTACTCCTAGGCAAATGCACATAATAAAATCTTATGTTATCATCGTAAAAGTGACAAAATACCTTTTACCACCTCTAGATTGCACAATATTCATATCACACACATCGGTGTGAATAAGTTCCAAAGGTTTAGAACTTCGTTTTATGAAATGAAATGATATTATACTCATTTTCGCTTCAACACATGCTTCATATTTATGTTGGTTATCTATTATAAATCTAGGTATAAGGTCTAGGGGTGGGCGCGGTTCGGTTTGGTTCGGTTTTTGCTAAAAACCGAACCAAATCATATTTTACGGTCCGGTTTTTTTACCTCTCAAACCAAACCATTAAATAACGGTTTGGTTCGGATTGAAATTTTTTTAAACCAGCGGTTTACGGATTGGTTCGGTTCGGTTTACGGATTATTCTACTTTAAAAAAAATCATCCACTTAAGTGAAGACAAAAAAAACTAGTCTAGCGAACAAATAGTATGAAGTGCTACGGTATAAGTTGTGACTCCAGAGAACACATGCACTCAATAGAAGATTGAAAAATGAGGCACAATTAATTCTTGTATTTTTTAAAAATTACCTCGAATAATGATGCTACCATCATTCTAATTAAGAGACAAATCCAACAGCTTACTTTCAAGAATAAACCATAAAACAAAAAATTTAAGAATAAAATTATTAACAAATAAATTTAAGAATAAAAGTATTAACAAAAAAATTAAGAATAAAAGTATTAACATACTAATAAAAAGAAAACATAAAGTAAAATTAAAAGAAAAATGCAAATCTTTTTTATAAAAATATATAATTTTTTGATTATAACGGTTCGGTTCGGTTTAACAGGTGCGGTTCGATTTAACATCTGAACCGAACCGTAAACCGTTTGGGGTGGGCCAATCCGAACCGCAAACCGAACCGTTAGAAAAAAAACCATAAATTCGGTCCGGTTGCGGTTCGGTTCGGTTCGGTCGGTTTTTTTGCCCACCCCTAATAAGGTCCATGTTAATTAATTTACGTATTGTATCATAGTTAACATGCATCAACCTACCATCTCATAGATTTTATGACTCAATAATATAAGCAGAAGATACAACTTTATTATTATTAGCAATGTGTCGATTGATAGTCATTACTTTAAACTTAAAAATGTCCTCAATGAGGTATCATTTTCCTACATAGTCGTCATTTTTTGTCATAATAAATTTATCAGAAATAAATACAAGCTTAAAGTCATTCTTGCTAAGAAGAGATCCTGAAACCATATTCTTAATGATGTCCAAAACATGTAGTACATTTCTCAATGTTAGCTCTCTTCCAGAAGTCATCTTCAGAATCACTGTGCCTTGACCTACCATTTTGGAAGTGGAAGAATTTTCCATGGTTAATTGTTCTTCATTTTCGACCTTTCGATATGTAGAAAATATCCTACTATCTGCACATATGTGGCAAGTAGCTCCAGTATCTATCCACCATTCTCTCAGGTTTTCAACCAAGTTAACTTCGGTTACAACTACTGAGAGGTTCAACTCTGAGATCTCACCAGTCAATAGCTCATCTTCGGTGACATGTACTTCATTTATATTTTTCTTGCTTTTGTCCCGACACCTCTTATTTTTGCAGTCCTTTGCCATGTGACCTCTTTTCCCATAGATGTAGCACTTCCCCTTGAACTTTTTATTTGATTGGGAAGAATAAGCTCAACCGTTCTTTCTATTGTAGCTAGTCTTCTCGGACTTCCTATTTTCCTCTTCAAATTGTAACCGAACTTCTAGGTCTTCAAGACTCATATGATTCTTCTTGTGTTTCAGATAAATCTTGAAGTCATTCCATGATGGAGGCAACTTGAAATGTCTTGCAATATTTCATTCATTCATCCAATATTTTATGAATGATCAATTGTAGTTTACCCAACTGAGACATTATCATCCTTCAATCTATCTTTTTGTAGTCCATGAACCTACCCACGATAAATTTCTTTTGTCCGACATTCTCTGTTTTGTTCTTCTTCTCAAGAGATTCTTATAGAATATTTGCAAAAGTCATGCCTTGATACACATTGTACAGAGTATTGTCAAGTCCTCCCAAGAGATAGTTCTTGCACAAGAAGTCATCTTGCGATCATGCCTCAACTCGCAGTTGCTTCACTGTTTCAGTTTCTCCATCCACGACCCTGAGGAGTTTCCTTGAGATACTTAGCCAATTACAGTGCGGTCATACATAACAATATTCTTCTCTGCCACCGTTTAAAGTTTGCTCCACCGAACTAATCTGGCTTTTCTCCATGAGCAACCGATACTGTGATGTTTCCAATAGCCATATGTAACTGGAAAAGTAAGACAGTTAGCAATAAGTTTACAAAGAAAAATTACTCAATGATCAATTTTATGATCCAATATATGTATTACACTAATAATCTACTTGTTATTATTTTGGATAGTAATACCAAATAATACAAGTCCTTGAATTTGTGACTAAAATTTCTTATGATATGTGGAAAAAGGAAAATTCCCAGATGACGATGGAGGTCAGGCGTAAATACTTAAATCTCTACCCTCTTAGGCTCTTATCGTCTTAGTGTCAAAATTTCATTAATCACATTTTCAATAGAAAATCGTAGGAATTCATTCTTAGTTTTACTGATATGATCCAAAATGAGTTCTGTTTGTTGGGCCAATTTAACTTGAAGTTGTGGCTGATTGCATGACTTGGTCAGATTGGTGTATTTGGGCCTTTTTGGTGGATTTGAAAGATTCTTTGGGTTCTAGAGTTTGGTCCATACATGAGACTTTATATGAAGGCTTTATTATGTCTAAGGCAAGAATTGAATGAGTTTTGGAAGTGCATGGGCTGCCTTGATTGATTTCGGGCTTAATTTCCGAATGGTGAATTAGTAGTGGCGGGATTTTGATGAGTGGTAATTATATCACTATTTCCCACTCATTTAACTTAATATTTTGTATAGTTTCTAGAGTTTTGTGAATATTTTGATGTGTTTTGTGTTATTTTATAGATAAATAAAATTTCGGGACACTCTGGAGGTGATTTGGGGCCAAAATAGTGAAAAACGGACAAAAGGATATTTTCGTAATTTTGCGCGTCGGGACGCGCAAGCCTTTGGCGTCTTGACGCCTAACATGCGCTGCAAGCTTGCTAACGTGCGCTGGGTCCACGTGTCAGAATCTGAGAAGTTTGACTTTGCTAACGTGCGCCGTGCCACGTGTCACCATCACAGCCGATCTGCTAACGTGCGCCATGCCACATGTCATCATCCTATGGTGCCGACAATCGCCATCGCCACGTGTCGACACGTGCCATCCCACGTGTTAGCCACGTCATCATCCACGTCAGTAGAAGACCGAGTCAACCTGCCACGTGTCAGCCACGTCATCATCAGCCAATCACAGCGTGCCACGTGTCACAATTCTATGGTGTCGACAATCAATTTCGCCATGTGTCGCCACGTCAGTGCCACGTCATCGCCACATTAGCTCAATTATTGACTCATTTATCCGAATTACCACGTGTCAGATAAGAATCTGAAATGGACGAATCAGAGCTTGCCACGTCAGCGCGTCGCGACGCAAGAAGAAACGTGCGCGTCGCGACGCGTGGCACTTATAGACGCCTATAAATTCAGCTCGATGTTTCAGTTGTAGATGTACCTTCCTCTCTGAATTCTCTGATGTAAATAGGGAGTTTTCTATCTAGTTTCTTTTAATTTTAGTTTTGTAATTAAATTTTAATTACGTTCTGTAATAATAATAATTTACTTTATTTTACTTTTTCAGTTCTTACTATTCAACATGATGAGGTAACTTCCCCCTACTAGGGTGAAAGGTAATTCTTTTACTATTGTTATTTATATTAATCTCCCTTAAATATAATATATTCACTATTTAAAATTTGACTTAATGAGGATATCGCTATATTGGTCGGTTGGTAATTCATTTTAAACTGGTTTAAACCTGACTAAGCAAGGATACCGCCAGATTGGTCGGTTGGTAATTAAATTTTCTTACCACCTATATGGCATGTTTATTTTGATTCCGCCTTTATGGCTGGTTGGACTTAATTTGACTTAATCAGGTTACCGCATATATGGCTGGTTGGAAAAATCATCGCAATTTAATATATTATATCAAGGGATCTAATTAGTAATTAGTAAAAGTTGATCATTTTACTCTAGCATTTTCTTTTATTGTAATTTTCTTTATTTACTTTCCAGCATTTTACTTTTCAGTATTTTACTTTATGTCTTTTACTTTTAAATTTTTACTAGCCCTAGTTATGTGTTGTAACTAAATTAGTTATCTAGGGTTATGATGAACTCTAATATCACTGGTTTATAAGGGGTTATGTTATATTTTGGGTAATTTAAAGGTTTACTTATTAAGTCTTAAGCTTAATGCGTCTTGTTAATTTGCCACTAATAAGATTGATTTGGTAAATCTAAAATAAACTTGACAAATGAATTTTAGGTTTCAGCCTTAGACTTTTTTTTTTTTTTTGAAAATAATAATTATCATTAAAAACTCAATAAGAAAGGATACATCTAATATTCGAAGGAAAGCATTCTTTCCAAATAACAGGGTGATCAACGCTAATTGCAAGTTTTGCAAGCGCATGGGCAATATTGTTACAACAACGGGGAGCAAAGCAAACAAAAAATCTATCCAACCTAACAAGCTTTTCGGTAATATCTTCAATGATCCACAGAATATCTCTGTCATCGTGCCCTTCCTGTTAGAAATCAACTCCACAACCTGAGAACAATCGGTTTCCACTACCAGTTGGCGCAGGTTTAATTCCTCCGCAATCTTTAGCCCGAAACTTATAGCTTCAGCTTCCGCTATCCGGACATCACCATTGAATAATACGCTATTAATTGCTACGCATAAAGCCTCCCCTTTTGAATTTCGAAAGACCACCCCGAGGCCCGCTTTACCATTGCCAAATCCCACTGCCGCATCAGCATTCAATTTAATCCATCCTTCTGGAGGGGGTTTCCAAGATTGATTTGCATCCTTCGTTTGCTGGGCAAGGAGCTTAAAATCTGGAATAAAATTGAGGTGGTTGGACTCTACCAAAGATAAAGCTTTAGCCCAAGATCTTAAGGGGTTCTCAGCATATCCCTCGAAAAGTTGGCTGTTACGAGCTTGCCAAATCACCAAGAAAATGGCTCGAAAAAGTTCCACATCTTCCTTTACACCACTCGACAACAGGTCACCCATAACTCCCAAAAAATCAGCACTACCAACAGCCTTAATTCTTGAGAAAAAAGGGGACAACTTCCACACTCTAAGAGCAAATTTGCACTGGAACATTGCATGAACAATATTTTCACCTAAAGCATCACATCTGAGGCATCGGGGGTCTTCAACAACCTTCTTTTTCCAGAGGTTCTCTGCAGTAGGAAGCAGATTAACAGCAGCCCTCCAAAGAAACAACTTGACTTTTGCAGGCATAATGCTATTCCAAATCAGATTCATTGAACCTCCCCTACCATCTGAACTACAAGCCTTAGACTTAATAGCTCACGATCTTCTTTGAGGATAGATAACTGTAGGAACTGTATTTTTGCATGTGAGTCCCTATGATGAGTCTCATTTGGAGACACTACCTTTTTAGTCGAGGAAGTTACGGGAAACGGTTGTCGGAAGGGAATCGGTATTTCGTTAAAGTTTATTCGCTTGTTTAGCTCCAGGCTCACTCGTTGGACCTCCGTTTTAAAGCACCTTTAGCCTAAAAAACCCAGAACCATTTAACCTTGGCCCAAACCCACTCACCAAACCAACATAACACCTAGCCCATCACATTTGGCCCACACGCCCAAGGCCCTCAAAATACAACCCAATTAAATAAAATATTAATTAAATAATATACCAAATTAAAATAATTAATTAAGTCAAATACCAAATTAAATAAAATATTAATTAAATAATATACCAAATTAAAATAATTAATTAAGTCAAATACCAAATAAAATAAAATAAATAAAATCTAAATAATCACCTACCAAAATAATAAAAATATTTACACAAATTAAAGAAACTGCATGCCTAATTAAGATAAATCAAATATATTGTATTCCTAACTTAACAAATCTCATGTCTAAACAAGATAAATCAAATATATTAGCTTCCTAATTTGAACCAATCATGTCTCTCAATCAATCTTAGGATTTCCTTGTTTGACACTAAATCATATCCTAATTAAATGCACCAAATCCCTTCATTGTCAAGCAAGTATTAACCCTATTTCTTGTCTATATAAACAACACTTTTCCAAGACACTCACCCTCTCGATTCACGCCACAAAGCAAACCTTCATCAGCCTTCACTAACCCTCACGGCAATAGACAAACCACAAAAAGAAAACCCTTCTCACAACCCTAGCCTCTTCACTCACGTAACCCCCCCTCACATTCACGCTTCAGCATCCACGCACCTTGCCTTCAGACCACAAACACGTACCCCACTCAACAAAACTAACAAACAAAGCCACCTCTTCACAGCCCTAAGAACTCACGCCACAAACACTTCCTGCACAGCCCTCATATTCACGCCCACACCACCTTCCAACACCAACG
Organism: Zanthoxylum bungeanum; assembly: GCA_019454045.1. Lineage (NCBI taxonomy): Eukaryota > Viridiplantae > Streptophyta > Magnoliopsida > Sapindales > Rutaceae > Zanthoxylum > Zanthoxylum bungeanum. The sequence continues at coordinate 226,369 of SKCR01017064.1, read as the reverse complement.
CATCAACCCTCCTTCACAGTCGTGTAAATTGCCCTGTGAATTCCCCTTTCACTGCACGCCAAACATAGCCCCTTACTGCCCTATTCAAGCCTTCCCTCACTGTCCAAAATCGCACCAAAAGTCCCTCAGAGTCACGCCCAAACAGCCCATTGAAATCGCATCACTGCAGTCCAAAAAGCTGCACTGTTTAACCACTGAAATTGCACCTCTTTTACCACCAAAACAGCAACCAATACCCCTTAAAATAATCCCCGAAACACCCAAAACAGTAGCCTAAAACACCAAAAAAGTGGCCAAACTACAGCAGCAATACGGCAGCAAAACAGCAGCGAAACGGAGTCAAAACAGTAGCTTGAGCAGCGAAATAGCGAGGTAAAACGTAAAACCAGTGAACCAGAAAAGTTGAGGAGCTTTAACCATTCCGATATCCGTGAAACGCAAGTCTGAAAGTCGACGAAAAAGGTTAGACTTGAGGGTATTTTTCACATCCGTTTTCAGTTGTATTTTTATTATTTATTGAGTTTCGTTTGCATGATTATTATGGAGTGATGCATGTTGTGGCCTTTGAATAGATAAAAAATGCATGAATTGTAAAATGATGTATGTTGTGGCCCTTGAATAAAATGAAAAGTGTGTCGCCTCTCGTGGTATATAGGATGGAAACCCGGACATAAATTTCATAGCCGATTCCGAATGGACGGTAGTATGATCTGTACTCAGGATACAATTCCACGTACCACTTGGAAAAAGGCCCACGCACATGTGTGTCAATTCTAGATATCTTTTCTGCATCACATCACGACATGTCTATTTTAGCGTATAGTTGTCTCTTTTTACCTTATGCATTTTACCTCTTTAGTTATCTATTTCCATTATAAGCTTAATGGTATTTCCTTAATATGCATGCTTGTAAGAATGTTATTTGTTTACGCTTCTGTGTCTACCAATGTGAAATTGTATGCTTTTCGTATGTCAATTTATCTTTATGCATGAATTCGGACATAGATTATATGCAAATAGGTTGTATGCAAATATGAAAATGTGTTATATGTAAACTTAGATATGAGCTTTGTACCTATGCATGCAAACTTAGGAGTAAATTATCCTTGGAAATATGTTGCTTAGGCTTGGTAAGATTATTGTACAAATCATTTTATTACAAGTGGCATAAGTAAGGGACCATTCCGAACCCAATGGTTTGAGGTTTTCCCTTGCGAGGGGTGAGTGCGGCCTTAAATCTTTATCCCGGTTCACACCGGGTGGCGACTCTATTATTCTCCGGTTTAGTCCCCCGCGGGCTACTCCGTACTCCCAACCGGGCCGCGAGCCCGGAACAGCATGCGTCGCCCAGTTCTTGTGCCCCACAGTCTAGCGACTCCACTGGGGATAGAAAATCGGCCCCGAAATAATATCTTGTAATATTATGATTTGTGCTTTAATTGACCGTGACTACCATGGGTTAAAATGGGTTTAATCAAAGGCACTTTTTAAGGCTAGGTAATGGTTTGGTGTCTTCCTTCACTCACTACCTTTCTAGAAGGAAAAGCTGTGAAGGCACCCAGATAATCATCTACTCGTAGCCTACTGTGATGGACTAATTTGGAGGACTCGTTGTTTATTCTTGACACCAAGCGATAAGAGCCTAAGAGGCTTGGGTACTTGAGAGAGTCTCGCTCCACCCTCCCTCTGGGGAATCTACAACGGGAAGTCCATTTGACAGTCAGTCACACACCATAGCTCGTTGGCACGTACCTTAGTGTATCAAAAAGGTGCGCTCACTTGGTCGCTCGAACCCTTGAGTGGGGAGACCTAGTTGTGGGTAATCCTTCATCAGCGAGAGCCTTTGTCCACACCCCCGTAAACCCGCATGTGAACCGTAGTCGTAGAACTAATAAGAATTATTTACTTGTGCTTGTGTTTGGGAACATGGTCGTTTGGATCCATTCGGACCTTTTGTCATGAGGTATGGGCTTGTTGGGCCATTTAAACTGGGACAAGAACATATCTTATGATGATTGGGCCAAAAGCTTCTAAAACGCCAATGGGCCATTATATGTTTGTGTTTAGGAACATTATCATTTGGATACGGTTGGACTTCTTGCCATAAGATGTGAACTTGTTGGGCCATTTAAACTGGGACGAGTTCACTCCTATGACAGTTAGCCCAAAAGCTTCTAAAATGATGATGGGCCGATTTGTGTGAAAATTTTAATGAGTTGATATATTTCTTGTATCGCATGCATCTCATGCATCACATGCACCTCATGCATACATGCACCATGTTAACCCTCATTTGTCTTGAAAGCCATCATAGATACCCGTTGGTTAGGGAAGAGGGTAGACTTGTCAAAAGACCGAGCAGCCACCAAGAGTACCTGCAGAAGACCTAACCCAACGGGATAGGAAACTCAATCATGCATGCATGCATACACGTAACATATTTGCATCCTTTTTGTGTTTTTTCTGTTTTTTAATAACAGGTTTCAACGGAGAAAAAGAGAAAGCGGAAAATACAAGCCAACCAAAAGCAGCAACAGTACAATATCAGCAGTCTTCAGGAATGAATCACAGGGGCGAGGCTCATATCAGTATCAGTCTGGGGGCGAGGCCCATATCAGTATCAGTCTGGGGGCGAGGCCCATATCAGCAGTATCAGTCTGGGGGCGAGGCCCATATCAGTATCAGTTGGGGGTGAGGCCCACATCAGTATCAGCTGGGGGTGAGGCCCATATCAGTATCAGTTGGGGGCGAGGCCCAAATCAGTATCAATTTGGGGCGAGGCCCATATCATTATCAGTTTGGGGGCGAGGCCCATATCAGTATCAGCTTGGGGGCGAGGCCCATATCAGTATCAGCTGGGGGCGAGGCCCACATCAATATCAGTTGGGGCGAGGCCTATATCAGTATCAGTTTGGGGCGAGGCCCATATCAATATCAATTGGGGCGAGGCCCATATCAGTATCGGTCTGGGGGCGATGCCCATATCAGTATCAGTTGGGGGTGAGGCCCACATCAGTATCAGCTAGGGGCGAAGCCCATATCAGTATCAGTTTGGGGTCGAGGTCCACGTCAGTATCAGTTTGGGGCGATGCCCATATCAGTATCAGTCTTGGGGAGAGGCCCATGTCAGTATCAGTTGGGGGTGACCCCACATCAGCATCAGTTTGGGAATGAGTCACAGGGCCGAGGCCCATATCAGCATCAGTTTGGGGGCGAGGGCCATATCAGTATCAGTTTGGGAATGAGTCCTAGGGCCGAGGCCCACATCAGTATCAATTTGGGGATGAGTCCCAGGGCCGAGGCCCACATCAGCATCAGTTTGGGGATGAGTCCCAGGGCCGAGGCCTACATTAGTATCAGTTTGAGGATGAGTCCTAGGGTCGAGGCCCACATCAGTATCAGTTTGGGGATGAGTCCCGAGGGTCGAGGCCCACATCAGTATCAGTTTAGGGGCAAGACCCACATCCGCATAAGTTTGGGGGCGAGGCCCATATCAGTATCAGTTTGGGGGCGAGACCCACATCAGTGTCAGTTTAGGGGCGAGGCCCACATCGGTATCGGTTTGGGGGGCGAGGCCCACATCAGCATCATGCATCCATACATACATGCATACATATCATATACATACAATTTTTGTTTTGTATTCGCAGGATTGTAGCGCCAAAGACCACCTCATCAAGTAACAGTTAAAAAATGAGCCACATTCTCGGATAGCACGGTTCAGAAATGGACCGCTACCACAACAGAGACCGAAAATGGCGCTCCAAAATGGAGCACACATAACAGATGCCGAAAATGGCGTTCCAAAATGGAGCACACACAACAGATGCCGAAAATGGCATTCCAAAATGGAGCACACACAGCAAATGTCGAAAATGGCGCTCCAAAATGGAGCACACATAAAAGATGCCGAAAATGGCGTTCCAAAATGGAGCACACGCAGCAGACGCTGAAAATGGCACTCCAAAATGAAGCACACACATAACAGATACCGAAAATGGCGTTCCAAAATGGAGCACACGCAGCAGACTCCGAAAATGGCGCTCCAAAATAGAGCACACACAACAGATGCCGAAAATGGCGCTCAAAAAATGGGGCACATACATCAGATGCTGAAAATGGCGCTCCAAAAATGGAGCACAGTTCTAAAATGGACCACCAGATCAACTCAGTTCGAAGCAGCAGGCAAGTCAGGTGGCAGCTGGTGAGCCAGGTAAGTGAAAATGCATTGCATAATTTTGATATGATTGTCACTGTTACACATTACACAAGTCCCATCAAAGTGGGGGCGACTGTAGGCACAACATTTTTCCATGTGAGTCCCTATAATGAGTCTCATTTAGAGACACTACCTATTTAGTCGAGGAAGTTACGGGAAACGGTTGTCGGAAGGGAATCGATATTTCGTTAAAGTTTATTCGCTTGTTTAGCTCCAGGCTCACTCGTTGGACCTCCGTTTTAAAGCACATTTAGCCTAAAAAACCCAGAACCATTTAACCTTGGCCCAAACCCACTCACCAAACCAACACAACACCTAGCCCATCACACTTGGCCCACACGCCCAAGGCCCTCAAAATACAACCCAATTAAATAAAATATTAATTAAATAATATACCAAATTAAAATAATTAATTAAGTCAAATACCAAATTAAATAAAATAAATAAAATCTAAATAATCACCTACCAAAATAATAAAAATACTTACACAAATTAAAGAAATTGCATGCCTAATTAAGATAAATCAAATATATTGTATTCCTAACTTAACAAATCTCATGTCTAAACAAGATAAATCAAATATATTAGCTTCCTAATTTGAACCAATCATGTCACTCAATCAATCTTAGGATTTCCTTGTTTGACACTAAATCATATCCTAATTAAATGCACCAAATCCCTTCCTTGTCAAGCAAGTATTAACTCTAGTTCTTGTATATATAAACAACACTTTTCCAAGACACTCACCCTCTCGATTCACGCCACAAAGCAAACCTTCATCAGCCTTCACTAACCCTCACGGAAATAGACAAACCACAAAAAGAAAACCCTTCTCACAACCCTAGCCTCTTCACTCACGTAACCCCCCCCCCCCCACATTCACGCTTCAACATCCACGCACCTTGCCTTCAGACCACAAACACGTACCCTACTCAACAAAACTAACAAACAAAGCCACCTCTTCACAGCCCTAAGAACTCACGCCACAAACACTTCCTGCACAGCCCTCATATTCACGCCCACACCACCTTCCAACACCAACGCATCAACCCTCCTTCACAGCCGTGTAAATTGCCCTGTGAATCCCCCCTTCACTGCACGCCAAACATAGCCCCTTACTTCCCTATTCAAGCATTCCCTCACTGTCCAAAATCGCACCAAAAGCCCCTCAAAGTCACGCCCAAACAGCCCACTGAAATCGCATCACTGCAGTCCAAAAAACTACACTGTTTAACCACTGAAATTGCACCTCTTTTACCACCAAAACAGCAGCCAATACCCCTTAAAACAGTCCCCGAAACACCCAAAACAGTAGCCTAAAACACCAAAAACAGTGACCAAAATACAGCAGCAATACGGCAGCAAAACAGCAGCGAAACGGAGTCAAAACAGTAGCTTGAGCAGCGAAACAACGAGGTAAAACGCAAACCAGTGAACCATAAAAGTTGAGGAGCTTTAACCCTTCCGATCTCCGTGAAACGCAAGTCTGAAAGTCGACGAAAAAGGTTAGACCTGAGGGTATTTTTCACATCCGTTTTCAGTTGTATTTTTATTATTTATTGAGTTTCGTTTGCATGATTATTATGGAGTGATGCATGTTGTGGCCTTTGAATAGATAAAAAATGCAAGAATTGTAAAATGATGTATGTTGTGGCCCTTGAATAAAATGAAAAGTGTGTCGCCTCTCGTGGTATATAGGATGAAAACCCGGACATAAATTTCATAGCCGATTCCGAATGGACGGTAGTATGATCTTTACTCGAGATACAATTCCACGTACCACTTGGAAAAAGGCTCACGCACGTGTGTGTCAATTCTAGATATCTTTTCTGCATCACATCACGACATGTCTATTTTAGCGTATAGTTGTCTCTTTTTACCTTATGCATTTGTATTACCTCTTTAGTTATCTATTTCCATTATGAGCTTAATGGTCTTTCCTTAATATGCATGCTTGTAAGAATGTTATTTGTTTGCGCTTCTGTGTCTACCAATGTGAAATTGTATGCTTTCCGTATGTCAATTTATCTTTATGCATGAATTCGGACATAGATTATATGCAAATAGGTTGTATGCAAATATGAAAATGTGTTATATGTAAACTTAGATATGAGCTTTGTACCTATGCATGCAAACTTAGGAGTAAATTATCCTTGGAAATATGTTGCTTAGGCTTGGTAAGATTATTGTACAAATCATTTTATTACAAGTGGCATAAGTAAGGGACCATTCCGAACCCAATGGTTTGAGGTTTTCCCTTGCGAGGGGTGAGTGCGGCCTTAAATCTTTGTCCCGGTTCACACCGGGTGGCGACTCCATTATTCTCCGGTTTAGTCCCCCGCGGGCTACTCCGTACTCCCAACCGGGCCGCGAGCCCGGAACATCATGCGTCGCCCAGTTCCCGTGTCCCACAGTAACCCTTTAATAGATTTCTTACAGGATAGACATATACCTGTCGGGCGGGGGTAGCCATAATTGGAACTTAAACTTAATGAATCCAGGTAATTTGGTTGACATAGACATATGGTTTAATTGGATTAAACTGGGTATTTGCGTCTGACAATCGACAGAGGCTTTCGCATAATTTTGTGTTCCAGGTTAGTAAACCGATAAATTACACAAACATAAAATAACCACTTCATCTTTAAAAAGATATTAGAAAGATTCAAAACCCTAGATAGTTTTATAAATTTGAATTTTCTTAAACCTACTTTCGTGCAATTTATTTACTCGTTTTTAAATTTAGAATCATCATCATTTCAAATCAATCAAGCAACCTGTTAGATACTAGTAATCATTTGACCTCATAAAATTAATAGATTAGGTATTAAGTCCTCGTGGGATCGATACTTTTTATACTACTTGAACGATACGTGCACTTGCGTTATCCGCGTGTGTAAGCACCGGTCAGATTTGCGCAGTCTTAGTATTTTAGACGTAACTTTCTCATCCAATGTCTGATTTTAGTGATTCAAGTTGCATTGGAAATAGGACGCATGGATCTACAACTTTGTAGTTTACATCAAAGTCCAATTCAGAAGCCCTTTTGGTCAAAATACAGAAGCAAGTTATCCTTACAGCTTTTATGTTTCATATTTTTAAGGTTATGTGATGTTTAAGTGATGGGCAAAACTTTAATTAAATTAGAAAGCCCATGCACGAAATTTTAAAGTATTTTATGTGTTATTGGATTTATTTTACTCGGGTTTTATTATATTTGGGTAGAATTAAGGTTAGCCACCTATTTAAAGGGGCATTATTCATTGTAATTGATAATTAATTAAGAACATATTTTTTTACAAAACAAAGTGACTTGTGTTATCTTGAAGGAGTGGATTATTCCTTGGTTCTACGGAACAAAAGCTTATCAACGTGTGGCAAGTGTTGTGGCGCTGTATCGCTGTTCAAGATTCTCCAAAGAAATAAAAAAAGGTTCTTAAGGGCAATGTTCCTTAAAGGTTGGACTTGATCTTGGAAGGATTTTGTTCTTACAAAATCATGATTCGCGGTTCTTGGGGCTTAGAACACGTGATCTTATCAGTTACACTTTAATTCTCAATCCAAAAATACAATAAATAATAAAAACAACTTTATCACTTAAAATTATTGTGATAATGTGTGATATTTGAAAATACTTTAATTAACTTAAATCTATAATAACTAATTTTAGAATTTCATTATATGTTTTTTTTTCAAAGTTAATTAAATAATTAATAAATCCTAAAAATAATGAGTTACCAAATTACAAGAATCATGTGTTAATAGAAATATTATTATAATCTTAAGAGTCAAATGACATAATATTTATAATTCAAATTAATAACTTTTCTAGATATTTTATGTCCAAAAATCACAACTTTTTAGGTTATGAACATTTTCAAATAAAACTCTTTCAGGGCAATCACATTATTTAATGTTGTAAGAATATGGACATTTAAAAAGCATATGGTGTGCGCATAGCTTAAAAAATCAAAAGGTCACAAATTTTCATAATCAACCAAAAGCAATCAAAATTTAAAAGTCACACACAAATTAGCAGTTGAAATTAAAAATACAGCATGAATTTTAATCGTTTAATACATGTATGAATTGATGCCTTAGGATAGGAGTGAGTAAAATCGGTTTCGGTTCCAGTTCCACGTGGAATCGGAACCTCCGGAAAAAATCGGTTTCTAACTAAGTGGAGTCGGAACCTACCTAATTAAATAGAATACCCTATTAATCGCTTCTAATTCGGTTCCGTGTGGAACCAGAACCTACCATATTAAATAGGGTACCCTATTAATCGGTTCTAATTCGGTTCCATGTGGAACCGAGACCTACCCAATTAAATATGATACTCTATTAATCGGTTCCAATTTGGTTCCGATCTTGTTCTGATCTACCCTATTTATTTTTTATTGTCAAACTTTGAAAATACAATTATTTCTCATACTTGAATATTACATAATATTCCTGGCAACTGTCCATACATAAATAAAATAATAAATAAAGCTGCATATTGCATAATATTTTTGGCTCAATACATAATATTCTTGTAGGAAGAGTCTGAGTTTAAATTAGGTTATGAAATTGGGTTTTAAAACTGGTTATGAAATTGGTCCTAATTTGGTTATAAAATTGAGTTTTAATTGTGTTTTAATTTGGTTCTGAAATTGGTTCTAAATTTAGTTCCCAAAACAGGTTCTTGTCCGGTACCAATTCCGTCCATGACAGAACTAGACCGTTTAAATTCGTTTCTTTCATTTTGGAACCGGAACTGGTGCTCAGCCTTATGAAACAAGTGCATTATTATAATTTATTTTTTAATTATAGATTACAATAAAGTTTTTATAATTTATGAATCATGCAAAGATCAAATTATACAACACAGAGAATAATAAGTTCTTAATATTGTTGGGCAGATCTGTTGTAATTCACTTTTATCATGTATAATTCAAGCAAACTAATAAATAATAAACATGCAATCGTATAATCAATACAAACTCAATGATTTAAAAAAAAAAAAACATGTAAAATATTATGTAGAAGATGTAGATTATACCAAGTAGAGTTTTTACTTTGTTCTTAAGAACCTATTAGCCCCGACTCGGTACACTACGAATCGTGTGGCTAACTTTCTCCTATGATTCTTGGTGATTTCTTGATTTAGAGGCACTTCTTGAATCAAGAACACGAACTATGACAAATGGTGGAAACTCTATTTAGTATGTAAACCTTAGATTTTTTAATATGCTTAAGACTTGTGAAAGAATTGATGATAGAATGAATGAATCAAAAATGAACTCAATGACCATTTTTTATAGGTATGGATAGTTGCATTTGTAAAGGTGTCTTCATGTCAAAGTATACATTCCTTTAAGGGTTGTAACTTTCCAAAAACCTTTTCAAGTTAAAGAGTTTGTCCTTTGATATTAAATGATTATATCATTCCATTCTAATAGACATATCCCTTCTGATTGTGTTTTTCTCAAAGGACGCACATAAAAGCGACATCTTTTTTAATGTGATCCATATAAATATACATGTTATTTAGAAAATTTTTAACAGAGATGATAATAAGTTAGGATTGATCGGGATTTGTCAATTCTAGTTCTTCTTAATTATATATTTGGGAGAAAATTATTCCTGAATTCCTACTAGTTTTTGAATTGAGATGATTCTCGTCCCAAATCCCCTCTTTTAGACAAATATCAAGATGAGATAAAAATCCTTCCAAATCCAGACTCGATTTTTTTATTTGGAATGAAATATCTTCATGAATCCTGGCCTAATTTTATATATGAGAAAAAATCATTTTGAATCCCGATATTTTAGGCAAAAAATGGGGTTTCATACCAAAAATCCTTTTGAATATTGACATAATTTGATATTTGAGAAAAAATTATCTTGAATCACTTTTTTTTTAGCCAAATGATTCATGATGAAAATTTGTTCCAAATTATGGACCGATTTTATATTCTAAATAATAAATTGTCCCAAATCTCGTATCAAACGATACGAGATCCTGAATTTCGATTTCGATTCGAGATTTTCTATCATTCTTATTCTCATAAAATATTACGAGATAAATTTTCTTCCAAATATTTGAAATAGATTGAGACTCTTTTTAGATCACATATCCTAAATGTATCATCCCATAGTTGATTTAGGAGATTATGATGGACTTATATCAAATATTAGTAGATTTTTATTGTAATTTAAAAAATATTTGGAAATATTCTTAAATAATTGTAATTCAAAAATTATTTTTTTAAACTCATGCTAGTTTTTTTTTTTGAATTCAATATATATATATATATATTTTTAATTTGCAAAAAAATGCTTTATCCATTCCACCCATTACCAATTTCGATATCTTATCCGAAACGAAAAATAAATGAAAAAGAAACAACATCACCAGAAAAACGCCGCGTGTCAAGTCTGCCCCGTTCATTTTCAGCCACAAGATCCCAAGGCCCTTTCTCGAATTTTCCATTTGTCCATTAAATATAATAAAAATTAATTAATTAACCAAAAAACAAAAATCAATCCTACGTGGCACTCCTCACTTTCTTTTTAATCTCAATTTATTTCACATTTCCTCATTCTCATTCTCTCTGTTTGATTCTTGATTCTTCTCCGTTTTCATTAAAGTTGATTTCTTTCCGGCCGGTGAGTTTCCGATCTGTTAACTGTTTTACTAAGAATTTTTGTATGCTTGATTTTTTTTTTTTAATTTCTGTTCAGTTATTATTATTATTGTTTCTAATTTCTAATTCAAGATCTTTTATTAAGATTAGGCAAAGAAATATGAAGAAAATGATAATAATTAATGCCATGCCATGTTATTAATTTTTAGATTTATGCTATTTGTACTTGAAACTGTTTTTTTTTTTTTTATAGGTTTTAATAATCATTGCTTTTTCATATTTATACTGATTATTGTACTGGAACAAAATTGTTTTTAAATATTATGCTGGATATATGGTCAATTTAATTTTTACTTTCTTAGTGTTGATGTTGTTGTGGTTCATAATAGAGTACAGTGGTTTGATTTCGTTAGTATTGATGTTATATGAATTAGAAATTTAAAATCAATCCAAACAAAGTCTTTTTTCATTAGGTGAGGTCGATTATATGGATCTTTTGACGAAAATCGTTATTTCATCAAGATTGTGGTGGCATTTAATTTAAAGTGAATTTTTTTTTTTTTTAGTTTGTGATGACATTTAATTTAGGATGAAAATTGTGATCTTAATATGTTGGATGTTGGGTTTATAGGTCCAAAATTGAAGGTGACCATGTCAAATAGCTCTGTAATAGCTGGTAAGAGTGGTTCACAATCTGAAAGTTTGGTTCAGTCGAAGGAGTTGTATTCATTCGAGAATGATCCTGTACCCAAGGTTCGAATTCTGTTATCCTTCAAGGATAATATGATTAATTTCAAGGGTAGTTTTATTGATAGTCTTTGTTTTAATCAGGTGAGAAAACCTTACACTATTACGAAACAAAGAGAAAAATGGACTGAAGAAGAGCATCAGAGGTTTCTTGAAGCTTTAAAGTTGTATGGCCGAGGATGGCGGCATATAGAAGGTAAGCTTGAATGTGGAAGAAGAATTCTTGAATCATGTCAATGGCATGTGGTCCAATCAATTGAAGTTACTATTATTTCTATGCAGAACATGTAGGCACCAAAAATGCAGTCCAAATCCGAAGCCATGCTCAAAAATTTTTCTCAAAGGTCTATTGCTCTAAATTCCAGTCATTAATTTTATGTTTGTTACAATCAATTTGCAAACCCTTTGATGTGCATTTGTTCTTACCAGGATTTATCTAGTTGTTGTTATCTTGCATTAACAGAATTTCTTTTATTGATTTTAGGTAGTCCGAGGGTCGAATGGTTGCCCTGAGAACTCCATTCTGCCAATTGAGATTCCTCCACCACGGCCTAAGAGGAAACCAGTGCATCCATATCCCCGCAAATCTGTCGATTCACCCAAAGCAACTTCTGTTTCAAATCAACAAGAAAGTTTTCCATCCACAAATGCATTGGTTTTGGATAAGGATAGGCAATCACCCACCTCAGTTCTATCTGCATTCGTCCCAGATACATTGGGCTCTGCAGCCTCAGATCAACAAATTGGATGTTCTTCGCCAACTTCCTGTACCACCGAGATGCATTCTGTCACCTTATTACCTGTTGAAAAAGAGAATGAATATGTTACATCCAATTCATCTCCCAAAGAAGAGAAAGTTTCTATATTATCAGCTCTATTATCGCCCGGATCAAATGCAGATGAATTAGTGTCTGTGGTAGGATTTCTCATTAGCCTGGTTTATTTTGTCAATTATTGTTATTATTTTTTCGTTTAAGTTCTGTCTCTGATTCTTGTTCCTTGTTGTTGATCTTTTATCCAGAAAATTGAACCTCAGTCCGAGGACTCTGTATGCATTAAAGGAGATGCAGCCACGACACCACCTTGCACAAGCATTAAACTTTTTGGAAGGACAGTTTTGGTAACAGATTCTCAGAAACCTTATTCACCGGGTGCTGAGAGTTACAAGTCACCGATATCCAAGAGCAGTCAAGATAATCTTGACGCTGATAAAGTAAAATCTGTTCAGATGGTCCCGTCAAAGCATTTGGATATGCATTTATCACTTGGGATAGTTGCAAGTAATTTTAATCCATGCTCAGATAGAGGTCCCGTTTTGCCACGTATAGAAGCAAGCCCGAATACTTATCTGCCGTGGTGTTCTTTGTATCAAGGTGGACACTTTTTAGACCTTATGTCAAATAACCAAAACTTAGTTTCAACACCTACAGAATTTAGTGCGAAAGTGAAGGAAATACCTAATGAAAGATCTTGTAACGGATCAAGTACCGGTTCAGTTAGTGAATTGGGAAACAGGGAGAAAAGTTCAAATGTGACTGTTGATTCTCAGTGTTGTCCTTCATCACGAGCCAGCCCCAGAAAGTGTACGAAAGGGTTTGTGCCATACAAAAGATGTTTCGCAGAGAGTGAGATAAAATCATCTGTGATTGTGTCGGAAGAGCAAGAGAGGCAAAGAGCTCGAGTATGCTCGTAGGTACCTAATCGACTGGTAAGAAACTTAAGCTGATTTAGGTTAGCGCAAACCGATTCTGCATATTCTAGCTAAGAATTTTTATTAGCATTGTATTAAACCGAGCTCCCTTTAAGCCGCGCTCAAAACAGTGATACCTGAGAAGCTGAGGAGCTAAGTAGGGCATAACTTAAGCCGTACAATTGTGAATAGCTCCATAAATTTGAATGACTGGAGATGATAGAAGGAAGGGAAGCCGTTCAATTACATCTTCAGGCTCCATTCAGCATTTTTAAACCCTTTTGTCTGATTTTTTTTACCCCTTTTTGGCCATAAGTGTTGTTTCATAATTATGGCTTTACTGTAACAATTGTATCTCTATGTTCCATGAAACTCTTTGATTCATATTTTTGCGAAGTGGCAATGGTGACTTCATTTTAATACACTGGTCGAGTTTGGTAAAGAGTATTACGAGTATAAGTTGATTTATAAGTTATGGTTTCATTTTAATATAGGGTGAGTCGTAATTTACTGAAGGAATTTGTACGACTGATCTTTACATTTAGTTGAAATTAACCAAATTTCATCGAGTAATAATATGTACACGTAAAAGTGTACAATATAAATATTAAAAAACAAAAAAAATCTTCACTACAAAACAAAAAAAATATCACTATATGATAAAAAATTATTTGTCTGTTGGTGTGCAATTTTATGTAAATTTTTCAATTGGATTACATAATTTACACTTTTCTTTCTCTTGAAATTTCAGCCACGTTCTCTTAAAATTTGGTTGATTTAGACTCGCCATTGATTTGGTTCAATTTATTAATATTATTTTTTTGGTTGATGAGATTAGGAATGGTAAAATTATTCGAATCCGTAAAGATATGAAAGGTCTAGACTTTTCTTAATCTGTATTAATAAAAATATAGATTTGGATTTGTATTTTAAGATCCGCATGGATCCGAAGTTAAGTGAATCTGAAATCTGAATATCCAGATTCAAAAGAATCTATATATTCGGCTCCCGAAATAAATTAAGAAAAATTATGCTATTTATGATTTTATTATAATTTTATATTTATATTTAGATTATTTTGGATGGATTTTGAATTATAAATATTTTTTTAGATGTTAAAATACTGTTGGTTAGTAATTAATATTATTTTATTTTATTTTATTTTAAGTATTTAAAAATAAGTACTTTAAAAATAAAAAAAATAAAATCCAGATTTTTTTTATATATCCGGATATCTGAAAATTCACACGTTTTATGTATTTGAGTACACAAAATATAATGCGAATCCAAAATATGAATTTTTTGAGATTCAATCATGCCATTTAAGGTTCTATAAGAATTTTTTGATGTTGCTAAAACTGAAGAGTTTTTTAAATTTCCTATTTAAAGAAAAATTTATCATTTTGTCTCTTGATTACAAAATACATTCTAGGGTAGAATTTAAAGAAAGATAGTAATGTAAGTATCACAATTCCTACAAAAGAATACTGAAATTCTAGGAGAAGAAGGAAATCATGTTAGTTGATGAAAATCTTTTTTCTCCGATGACCAATGTTAATGTTGAAACTTTTGAAAATCAATTCAAAAGAATTAAATCAAATTCATTAAGGTCAAGTTCCAATATTGGTCATGCATACTCTGCATATATATTTTTATCCTGAAGGGAAATCTATTCAAAAGAATTAAATTTTGCACTATTATTCCCAAGGCTAACTCAAATTTCTTATGTCGAGTTCCTAAGGATTTACCAAAACTATTCTATTGTTGGCCAAACAAATAAAATATGTGTTTGAAGTATGGAGAATAATAAATAATCAATAACAATCCCAAAAGAATAAAAATATGAAAATAATTAATCAACATGCTTAAGATCCATTACAACCATAGATTTAATGAATTAGCTACTCATAATATTCAATAAACTCGTGCTAATCATTATTGATACAGAAAATGACTCATAAAAGATAAACTAGAGTGAAAAGAGAAGAAAGAACTCACGTTACAGTCTTCACCTTCAAACTCCAGTACCAGTTGAAGCACTCGTCTTTGCCTTACTCTAGGCGTTCTTCTATACTCTGGAGGTTCCAAAATATGTTATTAGGCTTTTGTCCTAGGTTTTGGGACGAACTTGTGCTTATATAGGAGGTTCAATGGATATTTCCTTGTTAAAAATCGGATCCGGAATGAATTGGGAACACATTCCGCATTGCGCATCGTGACTTTGCATTTTTCGATCGGCGCATCGCAATGCGCCTCCATGGGCATCGCGACGCGCTATCTTAAGTTGTCATTTGGTGGATTTTTGGTTTGCCGCGCGTCGAGACATGCATTTTGACTTTGAAATCTTACCCAAATTAGCTTCAATTTTGTCATTTCATCCTTCGTTTAATCCGTTTAAGCCTTGACATGATTTTTACTTGCAAAACAAACCCAAAACACATCAAAGCATTCATAAAACTCGAAATACCACACAAAATATTAAGATAGATAGGTGGAATATATATGTATATTAGCCAATCATTACACCCCCAAACTTAACATTTTACTAGTTCTCGAGCAAAACAAATAAAAATAAAATAAACAAACTAAAAATAAATTAACCTAAGCCACATTCGTAGGGATCACGATTACATTTAGCGTATGCAACAAGCTTTTAAACCCTTAGGCGGCCCTCGTGGACGAGTTATAGTCTCGTGATGGCTTACAGCGACGACACCCACAAACGTCATTCAACACATACATAAATTCACACAAATAAAACAGTCATGGTAGTAGTACATAACATTATCCTCAAAGAATGCTCAGTAATGAAATCATATAATCTTCAAAATACTCAAATCCAAATTCTTAAATAGTATAAGTATCGCTTTTCATGAAAAGTTTGAAAATGTTCTCTTTTCTCCATGTTATTTGATAATTACTCACTTTTCTACCTTTTTGTTAATACAATTAGTCAAAGTCAATATATTTAATCAAAAATATTATTTTGCCCTTATGTTTACATGTCTCATCTAAAGATTATTTTAAGTGAAATTATCCGTTATCAACTTAATATTTGTTGAAAGTTCACTTTTACACAAAAAAAATTATAAGGGTTCGAAGATCCACATAATGTTTCAAAATTATTTTATATTCCACCATTTCTTAAACTTGAATTATTAATATTTGTAAATATTGCATCAACCAAAAAAAACTTATAAATTATTTTAGTATTACATATTAGGTTTTATAAGATACATAAAAATAATAAAAAGATAAAAATAATAAAAACAAATCCATAAGTTGTGTACAAAAATGAATAAAATTATTAAACTCTAGTTACAATCCCTCTAGCAGACCGTCACTGCCTCGGCCAGGAAACTAAGAGATGTCAAATAGACATGAGATCGGAGCCTCAATCACTCAGTGGGGAGAGAAAAGAACCTCAAAATAAATTGGTGGGAAAACTGTTATGTTTTCGTTGAATTTTTCTAGCGATTTTTTACTCTACCTAGTGAAACGACGTCGTTAATAAAATGGTGGAAAATATAACACTTTTTGAAACAATTGGATTTTGAAACGCTTTCATTTTTTTTGGTAAAATTGAACTTTCGAAAATCATCGGGCAGAAAATGAATAATTTCTCCTTGTTTAAAAACTAATTTCAGTTCAATAGTATTAAACGACATAATTGTCCTCATGATGTCAGCATTTGTTTAACGTCGTTAACGGAATGATGGAAAATGAAATAATTTTGGAATATAGGGTGGAAAAAATAAAAAACACTACTTATGCTATTCATGAGGCCAAAAAAATGATACTTTCCCTTAGAAAACTCAGTTTTATTCAATTCCAGTATAATTTTAATTTCAGCCATCGTTCTTTTTCTTTTTCAATCCAGCAGCAATTATTTCCCTTTTATAGTATATCTTAAATATTTAATTATTTATCTCATTCGGATAATTAGAGAATCTAATCATAATAGTTTGTTTAGAAGTCAGTTTAATTCAATTATTGAGGATCTGCTCATTTGATACACCCGCGTAAGAAGTAAGAACTCGATACTTCTGCAGCAAGTAACAACTTGTTTGGGTCCTATCATTTACAACAAACAACTCACTCACGGAGTCTCGCAGGACCTCTAGGGTTGTGCAAATTAACTCTATACATTAATCAATGGATTTTACTCTTCCCTTGTATCAAAGTTTTATTGGGACAAAAAATATTATTTTAATAATAAGTATCCTTACAAACTATGCTATAATTCCACAACCAATACTTAATTTGCTGCTTAATTCCATAATTTTCAAAATAAATTTCTGTCGCTTGTAGTGCAAATATTATCAAATACAATGATTGGTAGTTACAAGGAAATCCGAATTAGGCTTATTTTCAGCCCAGCAGACCCTCTTGGCAGACCCTGAAATCAAACCCTCTCGGCAGACCCTGAAATCAGACCTCTCGGCAGACCCTGAAATCAGACCCACAGAGCAGACCCTGACGGCAGACCCTGAGAGGCGGACCCTGAGGCAGAGGCTGAGAGCAGAGGCAGAGGCTGGCAAGCAGAGGCAGACCAGCAGAGGCAGAGGCTGGCGAGCAGAGGTAGAGGCTGATGAGCGGAGGTAGAGGCTGATGAGCAGAGGTAGAGGCTGATGAGCGGACCCTCACGAGCGGACCCTGAAATCAGCCACAGAACCACTGAAGGAACCGAACCGAACCACTGCTTCTCTATTCCGAGGCTTGTTGATGTCAACAATATCCTTAAAACAAATTCGTCCCCTACCGAGGGTGCAGTAGAACGCGAGACGATTGTTTCCCAGGATACAACGGAAAACGAACGAGTATGGGCACCACCAAAACCCGTTACCAACGAACCACAAAAGTGTTTGAACTCTTCTAAAAACAAAGAAAACCAAAGCAAAAGTACCAAGCGCTTGGTGTATTATTTTTTCCCTTTTTCTCTTACTTAAAATGAAAACAATGCTCTCTATATATAGAGGGAAAATAAAAGAGATAAGTATGCCATTTATTATGCCATTTATCATTCATTAATGAAACCTTTCGTTTGAAGTACCAAATTAATTAATGGAATTAATTAACTTTTAGGGAACTTCAAAAGGTTTTCCAACAATCCCCCACATGAATGAAATTGGCGAAACCCGTCAAATAACAAAAATATTTTAGAAATATTTTATTTTGACCTAGAAGAGTTCAACGGTTCAACACCTGCATAGGATAGGTAGGCCTCAGCCTTTGAACCTTCCCTTGTGAAAATATATCTCATTTACTGGCTAACAGTGGACGCGATGTCATTGAACTGTACTGCCGTTCATGTAAATGGAAAACATATATCACACAGATGTTTTACCTAACACATCTGAGTTCTCATGATTATGTTCATTTTGGCCATGAACATCTACCTGGTTCTGCAAGAGTTTCTAAGAATTGTGCCCTGTACAATTCCCTTTGAAGCGGCCCCACTTCTCTCTCACATAGGTGATTTCTTATTTAAGAGTATCTCGTAATACTCCGCTCGGATTCCCGACGCATAAGAATCATTACTCTATCAACACGAGCATCACTGTGTCATGTCACCATAGGAATGGACTAGGGGTAACCCCCACAGTGAACCAATTATGTCAATTACGAGTGGGTTGTCCCATTGAACCTAGATCTTGGGATCTCCAGTCAACAAGGTTGGGTTTTCCTTCGTAATAAACATTTATCTAACGGGCTTTAGTCTCATTCCCCTCGATGATTTCTCAACTAACTCTCTGTTTAACCCTTTGGTTAGCGGATCCGCAATGTTATCCTTTGACTTTACATAGTCAATCGAAATAACTCCAGTAGAGAGTAATTGTCTAACGGTATTATGTCTACGACGAATATGTCTAGACTTACCATTATACATGTTGTTATGTGCCCTTCCAATTGCAGATTGACTATCGCAATGAATGCAAATTGCTGGCACTGGCTTAGGCCAACTTGGAATATCCTCTAGAAAATTTCGAAGCCATTCTGCTTCTTCAGCACACTTATCTAATGCAATGAATTCTGATTCCATTGTAGATCGGGCTATCACAGTCTGTTTGGAGGATTTCCATGATATAGCTGCACCTGCTAGTGTAAACACATAGCCACTGGTAGACTTTGAGTCTTTCATATCAGATATCCAATTAGCATCACTGTATCCTTCGACTACAGCTGGATATCTATGATAGTGCAACCCATAATTACGAGTAAAACGTAAGTACTGAAGTACTCTTACAATTGCTTTCCAGTGATCAACCCCTGGATTACTCGTATATCTGCTGAGCTTGTTTACTGTACAGGCTATATCAGGCCTGGTACAACTTGATAAGTACATCAAACTCCCGATCACTCTAGAGTATTCTACTTGAGATATACTCTCCTCTATTCTTTGATAGGTGTAGACGCACATCTAAAGGAGTTCTAGCCACAGCAGAATCATCATTGTTGAATTTACCAAGAATCTTGTCCACATAGTGCGACTGATCAAGAATAAGTCCATCTGGACTTCTCGAGATCTTTATTCCCAGAATGACATCTGCGAGACCCATGTCTTTCATGTCAAACTTAGATTTCAGCATATTCTTGGTAGATTTCACCATTTTAACATTACTCCCGACAATCAATATGTCATCAACGTAGAGACAAAATGACATAGCCAACTTCTGTCTCTCTGACATAAATGCATTTATCACATTCATTGATTGTGAAACCATTTGACAACATGGTGTCGTCAAACTTTTTATGCCATTGTTTCGGAGCTTGCTTCAATCCATACAAGGATTTTACTAACTTACAGACTTTCTCTTCTTGTCCTGGAGCTATAAAGCCTTCAGGTTGTTCCATGTAGATTTCTTCATCTAAATCTCCATTTAGAAAGGCTGTTTTCACATCCATCTGATGTACCTCAAGATTGCGCAAAGCTGCAATCGCTACTATCATCCTTATGGAATTTATTCTCGTTACGGGAGAATAAGTATCAAAGTAATCAAGACCTTCACGTTGTCTGTAACCTTTAATTACAAGTCTTGCTTTGTACTTATCAATTGATCCATCTGCCTTCATTTTCTTTTTGAAAATCCACTTGGACCCTAAAGGTTTACATCCTGGAGGAAGATCCACTAACTCCCAGGTGTGGTTTTGTAAGATGGATTCAATTTCACTATTGATGGCATCTTTCCATAAAGCACCATCAGCTGACCTTACAGCTTCGTTATAGCTTTGAGGATCATTTTCTAGCAAAAAGGTCAGAAAATCTGGACCAAAGATTTTTCCGTTCTAGCTCTTTTGCTACGTCTTGGTTCAAGTTCAACAACTTGTTGATCCTCTGGAACATTTATTTGTTCTTGGTCCTGACTATCTTCAATGATAGTCTCATGTGCCCGTTTGTGCACATTTACATTCGAATTTGTTTTACATGGAAAAACGTATTCGAAAAAGGATGCATTCCTCGACTCCATTATCGTATTCTTGTGAATATCTGGTATAGCAGACTCATGCACAAGAAATCGATAAGCATTACTGTGATGTGCATATCCTATGAAAACACAATCAACAGTTTTTGGTCATATCTTCACCTTCTTAGGTGGAGGAATGACGACTTTGGCAAGACACCCCCACACTCGGAGGAATTTATAGGAAGGTACTCTTCCTTTCCACATTTCATAAGGAGTTTTCCCTGCTTCTTTCCGGTGGTACCTTATTTAAAAGGTAATTAGCTGATAAAACAGCTTCTCCCCACATATTCTGAGGTAAGCCAGAGCTGATTAACATAGCGTTCATCATCTCTTTCAAGGTACGATTCTTTCGTTCCGCAATCCCATTGGATTGAGGTGAATAAGGAGCGTGGTTTGATGTATGATTCCATTTTGTTCACAAAGTGATTCAAAAGGAAAAACATACTCACACCACGATCACTTCTTAACTCCTTAATTCTTTTATTCAGTTGATTCTCAACTTCATTCTTATAGAGAACAAATTTCTCTATAGCTTCGTCCTTGCTTTTCATCAAATACACATAGCAAAATCTTGTGCAATCATCAATAAAGGTAATAAAATATTTATTACCGCCTCTCGATTGTATGGAATTAAAATCACATACATCGGTATGAATTAGATCAAGTGGTTCAGAGTTTCTTTCAATGTTATGAAAAGATGATCTAGTTAGTTTTGCCTCAACACAAGTATCACACTTATGGCTGTTATCAATTTTAAAATTGGGAATGTGATTCATGTTAATTAATTTCCGTAATGAATTAAAATTAACATGTCCTAATCTACCATGCCATAGATTAGAGTACTCAACAATATAAGCAGAAGAACTAGCTTTATTGATATTCTTGGGTTTAACAACCATTACATTGAGCTTAAAAAGCCCATCAGTTACATACCATTTTCCCACATACATCCCATTTTAGTCAAAACTACTTTATCAGACTCGAACACCATCCGGAATCCATGCTTGTTCAGAAGCGATCCAGACACAAGATTCTTCCGTATTTCTGGTACATACAGAACATTGTTCAGAGTCAACTCTTCCCAGAGGTCATCTTCAGAATCACCTTTCCTTGACCTTCAATCTCAGATGTTGCTGAATTTCCCATGTATATTTTTCCCCATTACCAGCAGGCTCAAATGAAGAAAACATGCTCTTGTCCGAGCACACATGTCGAGTGGCACCAGTATCAATCCACCACTCTCTTGGGTTAGAACCCACCAGATTCACTTCAGAAACCACAGCAGAAAGGTTAATGTCTGAAACATCTTGAGTCATGTTTTCCAGCACATTAGCCTCTTGTTTCTTTTTCTTCTTTGGCAGTCTGCACTCAGAAGACTTGTGACCCATTTTGTCACAGTTGAAGCATCTTCCTTGAAATTTGGATTTCTTGGAAACTCCTCCTTTAGGGCCCATCTGTGACCCTTTGTTCTTGAGGTTCTTGTTCTTATGGCCATGTTCAACAACATTTGCCTTGGCCTCATGAGATATTCCTCTCTTGTCAGATACTCGGTTATCTTCCTCAATTCTGAGCTTAAGAACCAAGTCTTCAATGCTCATTTCTTTTCGCTTGTGCTTTAGATAATTCTTGAAATCTTTCCAACCAGGTGGTAGTTTCTCAATTATCGAGGCTACTTGGAAGGTTTCACTTAAACTCATCCCCTCAGCATGAATTTCTGCTAGAATAATCTGCAGTTCTTGTACTTGGCTTATCACAGTTTTGGAATCCACCATTTTAAAATCTAAGAATCGGCCTACGACAAATTTCTTAGTACCGGCATCCTCAGTTTTATATTTCCGATCTAAAGATTCCCAAAGCCCTTTTGCTGTTTTCATTCCGGCGTACACACTGTACAAGGAATCACTTAGCCCATTCAGCACATAATTCCTACATAGGAATTCAGAATGTTTCCAAGCATCGATCGCACTGATCACTTGGATATCAATCTCACCCTCCGCGGGTGCATGAGCATCTTCCTTGAGGAACTTCACAAGGTTCAACGTGGTCAAGTAAAAGAACATCTTCTGTTGCCACCTTTTGAAATTCTGACCAGTGAATTTTTCAGGTTTTTCAGCAACAGGATTGACATGGCTCACATGTCCAACAGGTTGACTAGCCATAGAGGCCGCAACACCTTGGCCAGCCCCAGAGGCTGCCAGATTAAGCCCAGAGGCTGAAGCATGTTGGCCAGCCGAAGAGGCTGCCACAGCACTTTGGCCAGCCGAAGAGGCTGCCACAATCGGATCAACTGTGTTTGGACTGATTTCCATATCCACAGACCGAATTTGTTTTAAGACTGTAGTGCAAATATTATCAAATACAATGATTGGTAGTTACAAGGAAATCCGAATTAGGCTTAATTTTCAGCCCAGCAGACCCTCTTGGCAGACCCTGAAATCAGACCCTCTCGGCAGACCCTGAAATCAGACCCACAGAGCAGACCCCACGGCAGACCCTGAGAGCGGACCTGACGGCAGAGGCTGAGAGCAGAGGCAGAGGCTGAGAGCAGAGGCAGAGGCTGGCAAGCAGAGGCAGAGGCTGGCGAGCAGAGGAGAGCGGCATGAGAGCGCGAGGCAGAGGTAGAGGCTGATGAGCAGAGGTAGAGGCTGATGAGCGGACCCTCACGAGCGGACCCTGAAACAGCCACAGAACCACTGAAGGAACCGAACCGAACCACTGCTTCTCTATTCCGAGGCTTGTTGATGTCAACAATATCCTTAAAACAAATTCGTCCCCTACCGAGGGTGCAGCAGTAGAACGCGAGACGATTGTTTCCCAGGATACAACGGAAAACGAACGAGTATGGGCACCACCAAAACCCGTTACCAACGAACCACAAAAGTGTTTGAACTCTTCTAAAAACAAAGAAAACCAAAGCAAAAGTACCAAGCGCTTGGTGTATTATTTTTTCTTTTCTCTTGCTTAAAATAAAAACAATGCTCTCTATATATAGAGGGAAAATAAAAGAGATAAGTATGCCATTTATTATGCCATTTATCATTCATTAATGAAACCTTTCGTTTGAAGTGCCAAATTAATTAATGAATTAATTAACTTTTAGGGAACTTCAAAAGGTTTTCAAACATCGCTTTTATTTTCAAATAAAGAATATCTCATGTTTCATACAATTTCCAAACACTGAATACCTCAAAACACAGAATCTGGTCTCAAACCGATTATACTTGGGGATCCATGCCCCATGGTGACTCATTACAAAACATGCAGTGGCACGATCAGATGATTTTTCCCTATAACTATAAATGAATCGAAACGTTCATGAACAGTTTAAGTTCGACAACATTTGACTAGATTCGAGATCGATTATTTAAAAATAAGATACTCGAACTCGAAAATAATATCTGACAACTCACAAAAGTTCGAATCAGTTATTTCTGATAGGGGTGGCAAAACGAATCAACGAATCGAATTTGTATCGAATCTTAAACGAATCGAATCAAAATGTGATGGATTCGTATCGATTCGTTTATTAAACGAATCCTAATATCAAGATTCGTATTCAATTCGTTTATTAAACGAATCGAATACGAATATTCGTTTAGTCATGATATTATTTAATAAAATAATTTACCCCACACTTGATTTACATTAATTCTCAAATATATTATATATATATATATATATGAAATATGTAATTGAAAATTTACTAAAAATACATCACCAAATATCGAAAATATGAATGTTACTATGATAATTAGCTATAATTTCTCAAATCTTAATTGAAAATTAATAAGAACTAGTAAATAAAAATAGTGTTATTTACGTTTTACTATTAAAGTTATGATAAAATAACAATTAGGTACTATGAATATTAATATATTACATTTTACTATAAAACTTATATAAAAATTAACATTTTACTACTTTTTCATCTAAATCATTAGTTGACCGTCAGTTGACCTTTAAAAATACTATTTTATCTATGGGTGTTCATGGGTCGGGTTTGGGTTTTTTTAAATTTTTTAGACCCAATCGGATCGGATCATGCAGGTCCGAAACCTGAACCCAAAATTTGAGAGGTGAAACCCGATCGAGTCGGGTCGGGTCGTCCAAAAAAAATAAATTTAATGAATTATTTTTTTAAAATATAAATATTAGTTATTTTATGTCCCGAAAATTATCATGTATATAATGTTTCAAGACAACAAAAGTAATAAATAAATGAAATAATAGTGAAAACTTTAAAAAAATAATAATTTTTTTAGAAAAATAATAAATTTTTAGAAATATAATAAAAATATTATAATTTCGGGTAGGGTCGGATTTTAATGTCAAACCCGTGACCCAACATGAAAATTCTGGGTCGGGTCGGGTTAACCCGAAAACTCATTATTTTTGTATGAAACCTGCGCGGATCGGGTCGGGTCGGGTCGGGTTCCAAGTTGAACCGACCCTATGTACACCCCTAATTTTATCCTCAAAATAAAATAAAAGTAAAATTATAACTATACTCGGGTCTCAAAAATTTCAAAAAAACTTGACCCAACCCATAAACACTCCTAGATAAAACATTCTTTTTAGAGGTCAACTGACGGTCAACTAACGGTTTAGATGGAAAAGTAGTAAAATGTTAAATTTTATATAAGTTTAGTAGTAAAGTGTAATATGTTAATATTCATAGTACCCAATTGTTATTTTATCATAACTTTAATAGTAAAACGTAAATAACCCATAAAAATAATAAAACGAATCATAAACGAATAAACGAATCAATGAGCTTAAATTCGTATTCGATTCGTTTAATAAACGAATCGAATCGAATTGACCCATTTATTAAACGAATCCATTTTTTCAAACCCGTATTCACTTTAAAGCGAATCGAATCGAACGAATAAACGAATCCTGGCCCAAATTTCATAATTTGCTATCCTTACAAAACTATGCTATAATTCCACAACCAATACTTAATTTGCTGCTTTAATTCCATTAATTTTCAAAATAAATTTTCTGTCGCTTTTATTTTCAAAATAAAGAATATCTCATTTCTACAATTTCCAAACCCTAATAACCTCAAAACACACAGAATCTGAGTCTCAACTGATTACTACTTGCAAGGATCCATGCCACTGGTGACTCATAAAGACGGGCAGCAGCGTGCATCGGCAATAGAAAACATGCAGGTGCAGCGGCACGAACAGATTATTTTGCCCTAGAACTATAAATGAATCGAACCGTTCATGAACAGTTCAAGTTCAACTAATATTTGACTAGATTTGAGATCGATTTATTTAATAAATGAGATACTCGAACTCGAAAATAATATCTTGACAACTCATAAAAACTCGAATCAGTTATTTCTGACACACGAATACTATTAGAAATAAATTCTACTCGTATCAAATTGACACGACTCTATATATATATAACATTTGAATTTATAGAGAAATTATTTAAAATTTGATTAATAAAATAAAAAATAAATTTTAAATTAATCTAATCAAGCGGAACTAATGCCATAGTCGAGCTTAATATTTTATTAATGTGTCGAGTTCAAACAACACATATAAATACATGTCAAGCTTGATTTTAACTCCAACCAAGCTCATACTCATAAATACTTATTGAGCTGAGCTGAGCCGAACCAAGGAAAGCACAATTACACCCTATTTAGACCAATTTAATGAATAGATTGGGATTTATATTTCTGTTTCTGTTTCCGTTTTCTTTTTAGAAATTTGTTGATGAGATACCGGAAGCTTCATGAAACTCACAAGTAGGGATGGCAATTTTACCCGCAAACCCACAAACCCGCAAAAACCCGCCCGTAATGGGTAGGATTTGGTAAATATATTAGTGGGTGCGGTGCGGGTTTGGTAATTTAAAGCAGAATCCGTTGCGGGTGCGGTGCGGGTTTGGTATTTAAGAAAAAAATGCGGGTATCCGCATTCCCGCAATATTATTTTTTATTAATTAATATTTTTAGGACAATATAAAAAACATTCATATAAAAACAACTAACAAAACCTAAACCTAAAACACTAATCCACAGTTCCACACTCCCACTCAGCCGCAGCCCGCAACTTGCCCAACTGAATATTTTTGCATGACTATTATTGTTTTTTTTAATCACACTTGTTAATAAAATTATATTATAATACAAAAATTTGGATTAAGTTCAAATGATCAAAAACGGGGGAGAGAGAACAAAATAAGCTAGTATTTGCTGCAACTTCAGTAGCTTTCATGCTTCTTCATTACACTTACACCACTTGAGCCTTGTAAGCATAACTTTCATTACACTTAGCATAAAAAATATGACCAAAGTTGGTGATTACTTTTTAGCTTATTGTCGATTGAGTTGGCTATCTTAGATCATTATAATTATGAAGGGAAGAACTCATTTTAATTATGTTTATATGAAAAAATAAACATATGATACTGAGTCTTTCATATATTATGTTATATATGCACTGTATATACATACATTGCATTTATATGTCAAATGAAAAACAAATGTGAAAACTACAACTAGCAATTAAAAATAAATTATTTAATTAAAAAAATTATATTATTAAGAATACAAGTAATTCAATATTTTAAAAAACCCGCAAAAAATCTGTTGGGTACCAATGCGGGTTTGGTAATTTATTTTTATATGCGGTGCGGGTTTGGTAATGAAAATTAAAAACCGCAACGGGTATGGTGCGGGTTTGATAATTTATTTACATTTGCGGGTGCGGGTTTGGTAATGGCAAACCCGCACCATACCCTACCCACTGCCATCCCTACCCACCAGTGCATTCATGCATGTTAACTGAAATGAAATAATCTCAACAGAATCTAAACTTCCATGACTCAACCAAAACAAATATGGAAAACTTAGAATTCCATCTATGCCCCTTAAATTTTCAAAGAACATCAGCTAGCCATGATCAGCCCCAAGGATCTACGCCTTGCATTCATCTTTCACTTGGGGCAGGCTTTTCAAGCACTGTTTTAGTTCCAAGACCAAGGTCCCAAAACTTCAAAGAGGCCGAAAGGTTTAACTATAAACCAATGATCAGATCAATGTCAACAGATAAAGGTCACAAATTGTGCAAGACAAATATCTAGAGTTCTCAAAATAGTAGTAAAAGCATCCTGGTGCCCTTAGTTCGCGACAAATATCAATTATCTTATATTAGGGAATAGTAACCTTAACAGTAAAACATAACCCGCTTGACGTTTTCCTTCAGAGCAGGAAGGGGTCTGACAGCAGCACCAGCTCCGGGACTTCGTGAGATCCTTGCACCAACCCCTCCACCACCCATGCCTCCGCGTCCAGCAGCAATACCACTAGTCATTGAACCACTGTCTGATGTCTCGGGTTCCATATAGAAACGAGCTCGGAATGCTGCAAGGTGAGCATAATATGCAGGGGGAACTGCAATATACAACATAAATAACCTCACGACATTGCAAAAACAATAAAAAAAAATTAAAAAAAGAGAGAGAGAGCTGAGATCGCCCATCCGCTCGTGTCCAGTGTGAGAGTGAGTGTGAGGGCAAGAGAATGAAAGCATACCAATGGAAACAGAACGAGTGCACCTTGCATATCTGCAAGAATATAGTATAGCAACTAGATGTCAAAATCTTAGGCAAAAAATCAAAATAAAGGGTTTTCTTGGCAAAATAAACCTAAAAATATAGCACACCATGACAATTAGCAGATTATAGCATATACAGTTTGTCCTTGTCCTTGAGTGGCGAAAGATAAAACGCTGGAGGACTTGTTACATATTGAGGTACTAATCAACTTACGTGTAGCATAGGTTGTTTGTGAGCGACTGTAATCCATCAGCTGTAAAATTGTTCTCATCCCATAGAACATGGTAATGAGCAGGACGGCTTGTACCCTGATGTCATGTTGGGGGTATTAGAAATGCACTCTCTATGTCATAAATAGAAGCTAGAAAATTGCCTAACCTGTATCCCAGCATGGCTACAGAGGTAAAAGTCAAACTCAGTCGGATGACAAATTTTTGAATCCACAACAGTACCTGCAGAATTTATTAAACAGAGTTTCAAGTCCCATCTGAAATCTCAGCAACCTTAATATAATCATAAAATTATAACAAACCAATTCGGTTACCAGGCAATATATTTCCACTCCTGTCAACTGCATTGCGGTCATGATGGTTGTTGGCGAACAACCTTGTGTGGTGACGCTTCTGAACCACAACAAAAGTGACAGGAGGCTGATAGTTTGGTTCCAAGGAGGCACATGCCTGGGATTGTTAATCAAAAGAGAGAATTAATAAGTGTGATGAATGCACTTCAAAAGTTAAACTAATTCCAGCACAACCTTGAGAAAACTGGGAACAAATGCATTAGAAAGTCATCCCGCATAGAAATTTTACCTTACGGATAGCATCAAGTTCATACAGTAATACTTGATAGAACTGCCCTTCACTGACACCATCCCTGCAGATATAAAATTAAATTAGTCGTAGCACGAAAAAGCTTTTGACAGGCCGGACAATATCAGAGAATATGGAATTACCTGTAAAAGATTATGCGCTGTGGCTTCTGTCCAGTAGCTCTGCGGAAAGATATAAGGAGTTCCCTGCATCGCCCAAAGGGAAGAAAAACAAAAGAGAGTTATTACACTACCACCCATAGCACTCTTAACAAAGAAAGTTAAAGAACAGCTAGCAACACAAATATCAGTTTCCATATACAAGCAATACATCAAACACAATGTACGTAAAGCCAAGGTGAAGAAACAGAGGACGTAAGTAGGTGTGTGCGCACATGAGAGGAAATAAGTGAGAAAGGATGAGTTCAGTCATACTTGATCATCCCACCAGATACTGTCCCTCTTACAGGATCCTGCCATGTCTTGAACAAATCTTGAATGAGCTCCTGCCTATGAGCTTGAGCGCAAACCAATCCAGCATACTTTGTGACCTCTGGCCAATCTTGAGAAGCTACGACCTTGTGTTTACATTTAAAAAGGCACTTAATTAACTAGTGAACTATTAACCTAATTTTGTATACTGACAGTGAGGAAAAAAAAAGCATTCAGAAACTAAGTGGAAATGGATTTGAAGTGATACAGCGGCAATAGATGGGCTTGAATCCTCTCCAGGGTGAGGATGGGTGACATCAGCACCAAAAATGATAGTGGGTCTGTCACTGACTAGAGGTATACGCCTTGATATTGCATCAACCAGAACAGTGTTCCTCCCTCCAACCTTTACATTTATCTTCAAAGCCACATTGGCCATGTATTGCTTGCTCATTCTGAAAACATGCTTAGTTAAACAGCACTGGGAAACGAGACCAAGGTCTGTCTCACAAATTCGCTTAAGATCACCTGCAAGAAAAATTAAGCTTAATCATAAAAGAATAGTAGGAGTAAAACAAGGGGGAAAATGAAATTGATACAAGACCAGCGGAAACAAATCCATATTATAAAAAGAACAAATTTACAAAGAGAAGCAAAATGAATAAATAATTTTAGTTGCTTACCGTAAAGAGAGCCATTATTATCGGGAAGAATGACAATAAGCAGGTCAACCTCCTTCCCCTTACCCAGTTTGGTCATTGCATCATGGTACCGAGTTTTCAAGACCTTCTCTACCTGCTCAGGACGAGCACTAAGTGGTGGAAGTACAGGTTCAGGATTAAACGCCTGCATACATCCATGATCCAAGGTCAACACATCAATGATAGCTTATAATTTATTTCTTATTTTTCCTTCCAAAACAAAGACATCAAAAACCAGAACGAAACAAATGGCAGCAAGTTCCACACCATGCCAGAAATGTAACACATTTGAGCAAGCTCATAACAAAACCCACGGGCTACACTATCTTGGACATGCCGAGAAAAGTTTATGCAAAGCCAGTGGTTCACTGTTCCTCCATTAACCATTTTCTGAAATGAAACATAGATTAATCAGAAAAAGTAAGAAATAAAATTGTGCTGGAAAAAGTTTATACAGATCCAATATTATGTATAATTTCCAGCTTAAAACCATATTCATTAACAAAGTGATTATAAATTGGCCTGAAAAAGTTTTAAATCAGTACACGGTGACAGTACCCTCTTGTAAATAATCAACTATCATGCATGAGTGCAGACATCCTCATCTAACACACACAACTACATCAGGTGAGAGCATCTATAAATTCCAATCAACAATCGGTTTTATTGGGATCATAATTTTCAACTGTTGAAGTCTGACATAATGCACAACAAAAGTCTCCTAGACAATATGCATTCCACAGATGGAATGCAACACAATTTTGCTACTGAGAAAAACCAAGCAGGCTGATTATTAGCTTCTAGTAGAGCAAATAGAGATCTAGTGCCAGCAACAAAATCTAACTCCTTTCATACAAAAATATGAATTACTAGTTTAATTTCAACTTAGTATCAAACTCAGTCATATAAATCAGTCTACTCACTATATGCTTTAACGGTTAAAAAATAAATTATCCCAGTGGTTCTAAAAGCAGAAACAAACATTAACAATGAAAACTAACTCGCATCTGACCAAAAAAGATATAGATGTATGGATTGTCAAACATGTGACTAATGGAAGAGACATCTTGTATTCAGCTGCTGGGAGGAAACTGGAAAGTAAATACTAATTTCACAGCAGCAGAGATACCTTATTCATCATGTTCCATTGTCCAATCTGAGGCAGACAATCCTTTTCTTTACCAGTATCATGATATTTAAGCTACACAAACAGAGGATACGAGTCAAAATAAGCACTAACAACCACAATTTCTTGCAACACATACCAAAGAATCAAATTATGAAAAAGAGGACAATTTACCCATGGTGCGGGAAGAATGCGAGCTTCAACTGATGCCAGCTTCTCACTAATTTTAATTCCAAATTCCTTTGCATAAGGATC
This sequence comes from Zanthoxylum bungeanum, assembly GCA_019454045.1. Taxonomy (NCBI): domain Eukaryota; kingdom Viridiplantae; phylum Streptophyta; class Magnoliopsida; order Sapindales; family Rutaceae; genus Zanthoxylum; species Zanthoxylum bungeanum. The sequence continues at coordinate 194,706 of SKCR01017064.1, read as the reverse complement.
CTCGTGATAAGCATTATGTTTAACAGTCTGTAAAAAGACAATACACAATGCTTCCGTGAAATTAAGTAGGCAGATGCCATAAGCTATATAACATAGTCAATGAACTAATGGCAAATACAAATCATTTGCTACCATAACAGACCTGCATGATATCACGCTCCCTTTCATGAGGACGCTGACATGTCACCTTCAGCAAAGCAGCAATCTGCCTCTCATTTAATCTCTTGGAGTACCTCTGACCCTCAACAATCTTGCAAACCTACATTTTTCAGAAAGCAATCAATTAGCATACAAGTCCATGTTTCATGAAAGTGGAGGATGCAGTTACAAGTGTACCTCCATAGGCAAATAATTTGATCTCTGCTGACTTCCCACTTGTAGGCAGGGCCATTGAGTATGTTGGATCACAAAACCATAGGTCTCGTAGAAGTATTCAACAACAGATTTCAAGGTACCACTTTCATCAACCGAAAAACTATAACAAACAAATCAAGTTAGAAAAGAAAGTTTCAAACTATTTTTTAATGTGACCCAGAAATGAACAATTATAAAATCACTCAGAAGATTGCAAATTAATTATAGAAATACTCACGTGAGCTCCCCTGTTGTTTGCGATGTCAAACCAGATATACGATATTTCCTGCGCATATTTCCCCTATGTGTTACTTCGACCTTAATTCCTCTGAGAGCCTTCTTGATCTGTTTTGACATAAATAAAGCAACGGCTCACATCTCCTAGCAAATAAATTACAGAAACAAATTTCCATGTACATGAACTGCATGAGGATACTAGAAAGATTTTGATTGATCAAATAACTATTAGAATACCAAAATTGCAAATGGATTAATCTAAACACAATACAAATTAGAAGAGGTAAGTTGATTTGAAACAAATAACTTCCAAACAAAAAAGGAACTTCAAAAATAAAATAAACAGAAATTTGATCGCAAACCAAATGTGCTAGAAAACAATTTCCAAGACAGAACGAGGCAAATCTAACCTTCACACGATCAGCATCAGACAATGGTCTTGAGGAGACATCTCGATTCAGCAACTGCTGTACAAAGTCAATCACTGGCAAAGGCTCTATAAATGCAGTAGAGGACATATCTGCATGACACAATATTACAAAGAGGGGAAATTACAGAGTGCAAATTTAAGTACTATAAACAGCATGAACCAGATACTTGAAGGGACTAGAGCCATAAACTATAATATAAGATGGCTTTTGCAACTGTGATACTCTGACTAGCAGGCAATGGAGGACACTAAGTTGAAAAAGCATATTACAATATATGCCATACAGGTACCCCAGATCAGAGAATACATGAACCAACCAATACTCACCAATATTTAGTGAAAGTCCCATCTGAGTTGGACGAATACTTTGGTAGAAACCACGCCAACTTTCCAATCCGTCCCCCAATGGCTGCCTTCTCCCTAGATCAGGAGAATAAAATGACCGACCCACAGGACAGTACCTACCATCAACCAAAAATATCTCAATACCATTTAAAATAAAATAAAAAAGCGAAAGTAGTCGCACCTCCTATTGCAAGAGGAAAAACAAAATCAATACCGAGATGTAGGTAATTCGCGCAGAACAATGTCAAGAACCTGCAGGGCTTCCTGAGGCGCATCAGCTTGCCTCCCCTGCAAAAAAAGTCCTAAATGATGTAGGTCAGCACGAGCAGCCAGCTTTATCACAACTCTAAATTCTCTCTCTCTCCTGCATCAAAAAGAAGAAAACTGCAATCATGTGCAAATGAAGGCAATGAAAATTTAAATTTAAAAGGAAAAATCAGACAAGTAAGAACCTTTGGCCGCCTCGTCCATCGTCATCGTCAAGGAGAGTGATTCTGAATTCCTTTGATAAAAAGGGAAGTGGCCCAGCAGTATACAGACTCTTTTTTCCATCATACGCAGGAAGACGCTTTCCAAGATGGGATTCTCTGTATAATCTCACCAGCTGCTCCATCACAGCCCGGTTGACTCCACGAGAAGAGACATCAGGTGTTATGGTAACCTAATATGGTATTAACACCTTTAGTTATCAACTTACTCTCACTAATGGATATAACAAATAAAAAGATGGAAAAAAAAATAGAGAACTCACATCATACTGGTGTAAATCTTTATCAGGTAATTCAGCAAAGAAGTGGTTAGCCTTGACTATACACCTTTTGCCAGTACTACCCTTGCCAGGCCTAAGTGGGAACCTCACAGATTTACTTGATTGTGGCGCAGGTTGAATTACTTGGCTAGAAGAACCTTCTTCCGGTATAGACAACTGCTGAAACTGCTGAGAAACATCTGACGGCTCAGGTGGTCGGGATGACGAACTCGTCTCAAATGGCATGGGATGAGGAGTCACCCCAGACGACTCAGGACTTAGGGTTGCTTGGTGCAGCTCGGGAAACTGTGAAGATCTAGTTGGGCCACCAGAAGAAGGTCCTCCTCCGCGGTCACCGCTACCCACACCAACACCCCCACCTCGACCACCGCCATATCCACCATGACCTGCTTGCTGGGTTGGCCCTCCTCTTCCCCTGCCTTGATATTCGGAGGTTCCACAATAGTGTTGCTGTTGCGGCACACCACGACCACGGCCACCACCATAACCTCCACGACCTCCTTGTTGCGACGGAGGACCCCGGCCTCTTCCACCACCCTGGTATCCTCCTCCACCTCCTCCCTGATGAGGTGGAGCACTCCTTTCAGATGGGCGCTGAGAGCCACGACCACTTCCACCACTAGTTTCCTGGGATTCAGAGCTCTCACCCCCAGCAGAAGGTTGTTCAGTTCTTTTCTTCCTCACCATAGTGATACCTGAATGCAAGGAAAAGATAATCAACAACTAGGATAGAATACCACAAGGGAGTCATATCATAAAATCCACCACACAGCTAATCAAAAGACGCATTAGAATACCAAGTAAAACCATGAAGAAGAAACATTTAGCCATAGACATGTAAGAACAGGAAAAAATTGGAAGACAGACAGAAACCGCATCTAGACCTTTCATTGCATATAACGACTAGGCTAATTCAAGTCATCAACAAAATTCATGATACATTAATCACCAGAAAAATAAAAAGAGAAGTAGTACCAACTACACTGGAACCATGACTGAAAAATGGTGAAACAACGTTAACTCATTCACAAGCTATAAAACAAAATTTAAGTACAGGATCATTAATTCACCAGAATCACATATTACATTTTGAAACCCACAGCCATATTACACACAACTGTCACAAAAACCCTAAAGCACTTGCAGCAAAAATCAAGAGACCGACATAGAAATTGAAAAAAATAAAATCGAAATTCAGCATAACCACAGACGGAGAAGTTCTGACCATCTCCAGCAAAGTACAAACCACGCCAAAAAAAAAAAAAAGTCACAAGAGGGTAAAAACGACGTCGTAAAACAAGTCACACAGTAAATAACTAACAAATATAGCAGATCCGGACGGAACAGTACACAAACACTAATAACAACAAAATCGAAACCCTAGCAGAGACTAGATCCATAACAGGAAACATACAGAATCGCATTCATCGTACATTAAATACGGCATAAAACCACCATTATTACCTCGAAACCGCTATCGGAAAACCGCTGTGAATTGGTTTTGAAAAAGAATGAAGATTCAAGCACGAGCAAAATTAAATTAAATTAAAAAAAAAAATCGAAGAGCTAAATTCTAAAAGGCCTACTCCTCTCTATAACCCTTCACCTATAAAAGAGTTGTTGGTGATTGAAAATGACAACTTCGTCCTTCCCTACTCCTTCTCACTCTCTTGTCCTATACTCATTACTGGCTCAATTTAACGTTCCAATTCGACTCGTATTTAATTTGATGAAATAATAATTCTATTATTAAATAATACTTGCTTATAAAAATTTAACTCATCTCATTTTTTATTCGCCGGAACTATTTATAATAGACACGATTCATATTATATAAACATTACTCAAACTTGAAATTATAATAATTTTGTGTCATAAATATTTAAATTTTATAAAGAATTTATTTAAAATATGAAGAATAAATTGAAAAATCCAAAAAAATGATTTTTTAAAATATGAGCTCGACCAATTTGATAATCGAATTCGAGTTGAATGCGATCCTAACATTTTCTTAAGGAATCGAATTCAAATAATACATATAAATTGGATTCGAAATCGGACTCATATAAATATTTATCAAGAGAAGTACGGACAACCGCTAAATGAATAGATTATATGCCCTACTCAATGCCTGCGGTCCGACGTGGCCATACTCAATTTTCATTGGTGATTACGTGGCTTTAGCTGACGTGTCACATCAAAATTGGACGAGTGTTGACCAACGTGGCCTAGCATTTTAACTCCATTAATTTAAAAAAGCTTCTTACACGCGCACTCTTTTGTTACTCGCTTATACTGTTCGAAACGTGTTAATAAGGCAAGCGAGTGTCGCTCACGATTCACCTTCGTGGATTTAAATATAACGATAATAGCTGAGGTCAAATGGATTATAATTGCTCAACAGTGAACCAATCAAAACTAAAATAGTAAATTATCGATAATAGAACTTTTGCAATTATTATTTAATTGTGGTCGATGCTTTCTGGAAGTTTCCTCTTTTTTTTTTTACCCCTCCTTCGCTACCAAGTTGTTGGTATACAACTATTCACCATGGTGGCCAGTGGGGACCACCCTCATCTGACGGTTCATAGCTAGCTTTAGCTGTCTTTCACTTTTATCTTGAGCAGTCCGATCACCAGTCCATGTGTTCGCTCGCTGTAATCACCGTTCAAATCTTTATATGATAATAATCAACGGTTAATTTGACACTGCAGTGGGCCGCGGTTTCGGAACCGAACAGTAAAATTACGGTTCCAGTTCCGATTCTAGATAGAGATGGCCAAAGGACTGGACCATCAGGCATGTGGACCCCGTACGAGTCCGTGCGGGCCTGGAACAGCACAGTTCGTGTGGGGCACAACGGCATAGCACAGCTCATACGTGGGTCGTGCTAGGCCAAGATTTTTGGCCCGCGAGCCATGTCGTGCCAAGGGTCGAGCATTGGTCCCGCACGAAAATGGGCATGTTAGCCAATAATAATTTATAATTTAAATTTTAGATTTTAGATTTATTTTAAAAAAAAAAATCATTAACTCAATTTTCAGTTGATTTTAAATCTTAAATGTTAAAACTAATTAAACCATTATTAACAATATAGATAATTAATATAAATATTTCTCAATTAAAAAGAGAAATGAATTATAATTTATTCATATGAAATGAAAAGTTATATATTACAAATAATATAAAATATGGAGTATTTAATTTTTCAAAAAGATTTTTTTGAAAATACATTAAGTGTTTAGATATCATCATTCATCATTAAAAAAAAAATTAAATTTTATGACTTAAATTAATTGAAAATACATTAATTATGACTTAAATCATGATTTAAATATTTTAGATTTTAAGCCTGTGGGTCCGGCCTAGGCACGACTCATGTAGCCCAATGGGCTGGCACGGCTCACGGCCTATGTGGACTGTACCGATGGGTCGTGTTGGGCCTTATATTCACGACACGGCCCATTAATTAATAATGTTGTGTCGGGCCATCCCGCTAACACGGATGGGCCTTATCTTAACGGGTCAGGCCGTGGTTAGGCGCCCCGTTGGCCATCTCTAGTTCCGGACAACATTAATAAGAAGAGAAAATTTAATAAAATTTAATATAAATTAAATTAAAAAAACTGTTACTATAAAAATATCAACATAATTAGAATCTTGATGATTAAATGAGTATTATTCTACTTCTCAAATAATATCTCGATTTTTACAATCTTAAATAAATTAGCATTGTGTGAGAAAATTATTAGTGATTGTTGGCCGAAATAATCCACTTCAAGACTTTAGTAGCAAGGTAAGGAAATCTCAAGAAAAGTTTCGACAGTGGAGCCAATCTGAGTTTGGTGGAAGGAAAGTAAAACCTAGACAACTCACAGAAGATCTTCAATGCATGAGGGAAGAGGAAGATCACCTTGTAGTTGGGAAATGAATTTTGAAAATTGAGAGAAAAAGAAAAAGACAACTTCCTGCATGATGATGAGGTTTATATGAGACAATGAGTTAGATCTTGTGGCTTAAAGATTGAGATAGGAATCCGATTAAAGGGATTGAAAATGAAAGTGTGGTTTGGGTGATGGATGGGGATCATGTAGAAAATGTGGTCTGTAGCTATTTCCATAAACTATTCACTTTCACAAACCCTACAATTAGGGATGGCAATGGGTCGGGCTCGAGCCGGGATTTGATAAGCCCGGCCCGAGCCCGACAAATAAAATTTAGGCTCGGGCCCGGGAAAAGCCCGGCCCGGTCGGGTTCGGGCCCGATTTTTTATTATAAAAATAAAAAAATTATTATATAAATATATATTTTTTATAAATAAAAAATTTTAATTATTTATTTTAAGCCCGGGCCCGGGCTTTTTTGGGTGTGCCCGGGCCCGGGTTTTTTCACCCCGGGTCGGGCCGGGCCCGAGCTTTTTTGTCATGTGTACCTACAATAGACCAAATAGAGGCATCTTTGTGGGAACACATCAATGTGTTACAGATGAAATAAATAGGAAACTTGAAGCCCCGTTTACAGCAAATGAAATTTCAAAGGCCTTGAACCAAAAACACTGGAAACTTGTGCAAAAATAAATGCTTCAAACATGCCTAGTCATCCTAAACCATCATAAAGATCTTTCTAGTATGAACCATACATTTATATCTCTTACCCCCAAAACAGAACCATCCAATAAAAATCACATAATTTCTTCACATTAGCTTGTGCAATGTTATTTACAGACTCATTGCGAATACCATAATAAACTGATTAAAAGGCCATTTAGATTCAATAATCTCCCCCAATCAGAGTGCTTTCATCCATAATAGGCTCATTATCGACAATATTATCATAGGCTTCGAGAGTCTTCACATAATCCAGAACATGAAGAAGGGAAAAATGAGTAGTGGTTTTAAAGCTTGATATTAGTAAAGCATATGATCGTGTTAAGTGGTGTTTTATTTATAAGGTTATTAAGAAGTTGGGTTTCTTTTCTAAATAGAGGAGCTTAGTAATGAACCACATCTTATCACCCTTCTCGGTACTGATAAATGGTGAACTCAAAGGCCTCATTCATCTACAGAGAAGGCTACGCCAAGGCTACCCACTCTCTTCTTATTTGTTCATCATATGCACTGAAGCATTTTCAAGTCTCATAAGCCAAGCTGAAAGAAACAAGCATATCTCGAGAGTCAAATTTGGTAAAAACCTCACAAAATATATCACCTACTATTCGCTGATGACAGTCGTGTGTTCACTGGTACAACTACTCAAGAATGTAGTTACTTGAATATGATATTTGATACTTATGTGTGTGCCTCAAGTCAGATATTTAATTTTTAGAAATCATCAATGCTATTTAGCCCTAACACAAACCGGAATATATCTGGAGATATCAACAAGATTATTCAGTTTAAGAATGTCTCAGCTTATTACAAGTATCTTGGGTTACCTTAAGCTCAGGATCTTAAGCTCAGGATTTTGAGTAAAATGAAATATTGGCAAAGCAATCTCTTCTCTAGTGGTGGAAAAAAGGTGCTTACAAAAGTTATGGTACATGTTATCCCTTACTTCACTATGAGTATTTTTAAGATACCATGAAGCCTATGTGATGATATTGAAAACAGCTTTTCAACCTACTGGTGAGGGTTGAAAGAGAATGAGTGAAAGATATATTGGACTGGCTGGGACAAGCTTAGTTAATCCAAGAGAGATTGGGGAATGAGGTTCAGAAGATTGGAAGCGTTTAACCAGGCTATGTTAGTAAATCATAAATGGAGGATTCTTCAATCACCATACTCTTTGGTATCGAGGATATTAAAAGCAAGGTACTTCAAGAGGAGTTGTTTTTCGCATGCGAATATATGCCACAACCCCTTCTTTATTTGAAGGAGTATTCTTTGGGGCAGAAAACTTCTCAAGAAAGGAATCATATGGAGAATTGGGCCTTATATTCATGACACGACCCATTAATTAATAATGTTGTGTCGGGCCAGCCCGCTAACACGGATGTGCCTTATCTTAACGGGTCAGGCTGTGGTTAGGTGCCCCGTTGGCCATCTATAGTTCCGGACAACATTAATAAGAAGATAAAATTTAATATAAATTAAATTAAAAAAACTGTTACTATAAAAATATCAACATAATTATAATATTGATGATTAAATGAGTATTATTCTACTTCTCAAATAATATCTCGATTTTTACAATCTTAAATAAATTAGCATTGTGTGAGAAAATTATTAGTGATTGTTGGCCGGAATAATCCACTTCAAGACTTTAGTAGCAAGGTAAGGAAATCTCAAGAAAAGTTTCCACAGTGGAGCCAATATGAGTTTGGTGGAAGGAAAGTAAAACCTAGACAACTCACAGAAGATCTTCAATGCATGAGGGAAGAGGAAGATCACCTTGTAGTTGGGAAATGAATTTTGAAAATTGAGAGAAAAATAAAAAGAAAACTTCATGCATGATGATGAGGTTTATATGAGACAATGAGTTAGATCTTGTGGCTTAAAGATTGAGATAGGAATCCGATTAAAGGGATTGAAAATGAAAGTGTGGTTTGGGTGATGGATGAGGATCATGTAGAAAATGTGGTCTATTGCTATTTCCATAAACTATTCACTTTCACAAACCCTACAATAGACCAAATGGAGGCATCTTTGTGGGAACACATCACTGTGTTATGGAGGAAATAAATAGGAAACTTGAAGCTCCGTTTACAGCAAATGGAATTTCAAAGGCCTTAAACCAAATGCACCCTACTACATTAGCTTGTGCAACGTTATTTACAGACTCATGACCATAATAAACGGATTAAAAGGCCATTTAGATTCCATAATGTCCCTCAATCAGAGTGTTTCCATCCCTAATAGGCTCATTACTGACAATTGTATCATATGGTTCGAGAGTCTTCACATAATCCAGAACATGAAGAAGGGAAAAAAGAGTAGTGGTTTTAAAGCTTGATATTAGTAATGCATATGATCGTGTTAAGTGGTGTTTTATTGATAATGTTATTAAGAAGTTGGGTTTCTTTTCTAAATATAGGAGCTTAGTAATGAACCACATCCTATCACCCTTCTCGGTACTGATAAATGGTGAACTCAAAGGCCTCATTCATCTACAGAGAAGGCTACGCCAAGGCTATCCACTCTCTTCTTATTTGTTCATCCTATGCACTGAAGCATTTTCAAGTCTCATAAGCCAAGCTGAAAGAAACAAGCATATCTCGAGAGTCAAATTTGGTAAAAACCTCACAAAATATCTCACATACTATTCGTTGATGACAGTCTCGTGTTCTCTGGTACAACTACTCAAGAATTTAGTTACTTGAATATGATATTTGATACTTGTGTGTGTGCCTCATGTCAGATCTTTAATTTTTAGAATTCATCCATGTTATTTAGCTCTGACACAAACCAGAATATATCTGGAGATATCAACAAGATTATTCAGTTTAAGAATGTCTCGGCTCATTACAAGTATCTTGGGTTACCTTATATGGTGGGGAGAAACAAGAAATCCTTCTTCAATGATCTTAAGCTCAGGATTTTGAGTAAAATGAAATATTGATATAGCAACCTCTTCTCCAGTGGTGGAAAAAAGTGCTTTCAAAGGTTATGGTACATGCTATCACTTATTTCGCTATGAGTATTTTTAAGATACCATGAAGCCTCTGTGATGATATCAAAAACAACTTTTCAACCTACTGGTGGGGGTCGAAAGAGAATGAGTGAAAGATATATTGGGTTGGCTGGCACAGGCTCAGTGAATCCAAAAGAGATGGAGGAATGGGTTCAGAAGATTGGAAGCGTTTAACCACGCTATGTTAGTAAAACAGAGATGGAGGATTCTTCAATCACCACACTTTTTGGTAGCAAGAATATTAAAAGCAAGGTACTTCAAGAGGAGTTGTTTTTCACATGTGAATATAGGCCACAAACCCTACTTTATTTGAAGGAGTATTCTTTTTTGGGGCAGAGAAATGAATCATATGGAGAATTGGGAATGATGATTTATCTATGATTTATGGAAGCAATTGGCTGGCTAGACCGACACCGTTCAAACCTTACTCCTCCTAAACTCTACTTGCACACGTAAAGGTAAAACAGTTGATAGATGAGAGCAATAACTGGAATGTGGGAGTAATAAGACATCATTTTTTTTTTACATAAGTGAAGGGGTTTATATGGCGGAAATTCGGTAACGCAGCGGAATAGTGGAAAATCAAAAATTTTCCGATTTCAAAACTTTTTCTCGGATCAATCAAATAAACTTATTTATTTCATTATCCAATTATTAAATTATGAAATATTACACAAGAAATCAATTTTTTGTGTAATTACCAAATTGCCCCAAAATTTTGTATTTTGTTCATTTTAGTCCTAAATTGTTCGAAATAATTTTTGGATGATTCTAAATCATTTCTAAGATGATTTTAACATGTCATACACATCAAAAATCAAATTGCAACATGAACTCCAAATTTTTGTCCAAAAGCCGTGAGCCCCCCATTTTGGCCAAATTGTGCATTTTGCTCTTTTAATGTTCAAAACACATCAAGATGACATCCAATCAACATAAGATTTTATATGCATCATATACACATCCAAATACACAACATAAATGAAAAGCCCCAAATTTGGAAGTGGTCTTAAACCCTAATTTTTCAATTTCAATAAATTGGACAAATTAGGCCAAATTAATTAAATCCAACACTTCAATCAAGTTTCATCCACACCAATCAAGCCTCACCACAATGAAATAACTATAGAACAAATCCAGGTCATTTAAGAGTGGGTCAATAACTCTAAAATGGCAACTAGTTTATAAAACCATCAAAAGAATGCTTGTTAACATATTAGAAGCATTCTATGACCTTTTACATGCATTAACCCTATCCTCAAACTTCCATCCAACAAAAACACAAAGAATAAAGAATATAAAAACATGAGAACATCATAGTATGTAGCCTAGAACACAATGAACATTTTCCTCTCTAATAGTAAGTTGAAGAAACTTACTAAAATCCAAGCTTTTCTTTGTTTTTCTTTTTCTTTCTCTCAAACTTCTTTTGTCTTCTTCAATGGAGTTTTTGATAAGAGTTTTAGGTTTTTTTTTTTAAAACCCTAAAATGAAACAAACAATTTATAATTGGAAAAAATGGCCTTGGCCGAATTTTTGGGTATATAAATATCAAGATATTTATTTTGTTTTATTTAAGGCATTTTCAACTTGTTAACTTTACATCATTACAACTTTAATGATTTGGTTAAAGTCAACAAAGGCAACCAAAAAACATTTACAAAATATCACAACTTAAAATATTTATATCTTTAATTAATTATTTATTTAACAATTAAATAATTAAATAATTATTTAAATACAATATATTAAATATATGTATTATATTTACAATAAATATCAAATACATATATATTTATGACATTAGTCAAATATCTCAATTTGAGAATTAATTAATGTGTATTTGAATTAATCTAACATTAAATACAAATACACAAAAATTAAGGAAATGACTATCGGGTCCCCAACACATGTATTTTTCGTTTAACCTTTAAACGACTTTATAAATAATCAGTATTAATTATAAATGTTGTCCTAGTGCTCTACGAGTATATTTCATTAGTGAGACTCTCTAAATTCAGGCATATCCGTCACGAAATCCAATTTCGTGTCCATAATTTATCCACCTGTAAATTATGACGATCACGGTAAACTCGCTGAATCATACAGGTCGAGGTCATGGCAAATGTATAATTCCTCTGTCACAGGTATCCGGATATAACTCAGAGATATATATGTAAACGTCAAATCTCTATAGGGACAATCTCGTCGATGTCTCTATTAGCAATCTCCAAAATAGAACACTTAGAACTGACTTCTAAAGTGTACCACGGGCCCATGATTTCTATCTGATTGCTAATCATATGAACTACATATGCTCTGTACACAGAACAGACGGATCCTATCTCGATACCACAGGACACCCTGAAGATCTATCCACACCCAACGAACAAGCGGAGGTCGATCTAAATAGATCGGTGACGTGACTACCATATAAGTGTGGAAGACATCTCATGCGCCCACAGTGGTATCTCAAGTCGAAGAATCACATATGCTGCTCAACCCGAGAAGATTCTTATTGACGTTGGTGTACCATCCATTAAGAATCTTCAGTGAGTTGTTCAGTGTTTATCCGCTATAAACACCTACACGTCTATACGAGTCTCCAAGACTCATGGTTCATTGAGAAACCATTGGAATCATATATTCCAATATACGACATGTACCAGTCTCAACGTGTTTACTATACTGACCAAGTAGTGTAAACCTTGACCAGGAACTGTCTGAGAATGACAACGTCATGATACAACTCAATGTCAGTTGCGACGCTTTTGCAACATCATCATGACTAGTCATTCTAAGGTCATTACATCTTTACCATATTAAAAGATATATTATATTACAGAAACTGCTTATATTATTCATAATAATAACATTTTACAGTAGTATTCTCAAAGAAATACAACCGGGAATTGGTGCTCTGAGCACCAACCCCAACAATAAGATGTGTAAGAAATTCTATCTATTCGCATTCCTAAGCTCACCATGGAGGATCTTTTTTGTTGACACAATGACAAAAAAGGATGTTTTTCAGTCAAGAGTGTTTATCATGTTGCTACTACTGACAACAAAAAGGCCGATGGGTCTAGTAATTCTAGCAATCTTTGTGCCTAGAACATAGTGTGGTCTCTAGAGCTTTATACTAAGATTAGTGTTCTAAAAAACGCTAGGCGTTAATTGGACGGTGGGGAAGCATCTAGTGCCTAAGCCTTCTAGGCGATGCCTAGATGGATGGACTAGGCTGTGTTAGGTAGTTTTATTATTTTATTCAAAAAATTAAAATAATTTTTGTAATTATGTAATTGATTATTTGAAAAAAATTATAAGCATGTCATCTTTCTTATCTTGTTCAATAGAATTATACCTTGGAACAACCCATAAACAAGTGGAGCGATATATGATCAAAAACAAATGAGTTTGTCCAAATTGTACCTGCAGATTCATCATGAAAAAAATGACTTGTCACAATATGATGTTGTAACAATTTTCATATATTAGCGACATAGTCGCATAATGGATTTTGATGATGCAACGAGAGTGAAGTCTTCGACGCGAAAAAACGAGACAATACAAAAAGATATCGAAGCACACGATGGTGAAGAGCGAAGAATGTGAAGACTTGCATACAATGAAGATTTTATATGAAGTCTTAGCTTATGGCTCTAATTGTAATATGATTTGAGTATTCAAGTGCCTAAGCTCATAGGAAATATGTACATTCACTTAGATGCATTAGGTTCATGTACAAAATGCATTAAAACCTTCATATTTGCATTTTTGGTACAGAGACCGGCATACCGGTCCCTTACCGGTGTCCATACCGGTGAGATGCTGAGTTTTTCATGCTCACTGAAACCAGCACGGACCTTACCGGTCCCATACCGGTCACCATACCGGTGGACCTGAGGAATGCACGCCTACTGGAACCGGCACAAACCAAACTGGTTTCCATACCGGTCCCATACCGGTGAGCCTAACGGCTAGTTCCTTTACTGGAATCGGTATGACCTATATTGGTCATCATACCGGTGACCATATCGGTCAAGCTCTTCATATTGCACACACACTGTAACCGACAAGGACCAAACCGGTCACCATACCGATCTAATAACTAGTTCTTCAAACGGTAATATATCCGTTGGAGACCGGCATACCGGTGTCAGAGACCGGCATACCGGTCTCAGAAAGAGCTGTTGGGGCTTGCTTGCATTTTACTATAAATTGAAGCCCCAATTTATTTTTGCCACACACGAGACATAACACACAACCTTCATACATCTCATAGAGCAAAAACAAGAGTGTTTATTAAACCTTCATAATCATATACACTCATACATCAAGCTCACACACACTACACCTTCTTATACACTTGTAGTGAGCTTAGATCACTTGGGTAACCAACTCACACAATCTTCTTTATCATTGTGAGTGCCCAAGTGTATTTTACAACTTTCTTATATAAAACACTTGCGGTTTGTGAAATCCTATTGTTTGAGTAATTGTAAAGGTTTTCGAGTGAGCTTACGTAGAAAACTCAAAGTGTAAAGGTTCAGAGTGCACCTTGCATAAAACTCTTGGTTGCGAGTGAGTCACGGAAACTCGTTATTAGTGAAAAGCTTCAAGTGCGGCTTGTGGGAGTGGATGTAGGCATTGTTGGCCGAACTACTATAAATCTCGGTGTCGTTTTCTCCATCCCTTAACTCTTTACATATTGCAAGTTTTATTTATTACATGTTTATATATTAGAAACTTGCATATAGGTTGTTTATTATAATAGAGAAAATTGACCTCAAGCATTAATTGGTAAAAGAGCTTAAAATCGGTAAAAAAAAATTATTTCCGCATATTTTTGCCGTAACCCAATTCACCCCCCTCTTGGGTATAGAGTTTGGTTTATCGATATTGCTTATAGGGAATTTCAGTTGGTATCAGAGCGAGGTATTCTCATCAAAGACTTAATCGTCCGAGAATAGATCATGACATCTACAAGCAACTCATCAAATCTTGCCGAAGGATTTTCAATAACTAGACCTCCATTTTACACCGGAACCGATTATAACTATTGGAAAATGAGGATGTTGAACTACCTTATAGCCATTGATCCGCCATTTTATTTGGTAATTACATGGGGTGCAAAAGGGCCAACGAAGAAGGATAACAATGATGTTGAGATTCCAAAGCCAACTTTAGAATGAGATAATGAGGATTTAAGACAAGCCTCACAAAATGCTAAGGCACTCAACCAACTCCTTTGTGCTATTGATCGGAGTCAAATAAACAAGCTTCCGGAATGTGGAAATGCATATGATTTGTGGAAGTTTTTGGAAATGATCAACAAGGGCACAAGTGACCGGCGTAAACACACACGTATAACGCAAGCGCACGTATCGTTCAAGTAGTATAAAAATATCGATCCCACGAGGACTTAATTCCTACTGTTGTTATTAATTGTTGAATCTATTTATTTACAAATATCTAATTAAAGGGAGAATGGAATTGATTGCTTGATTGATTTGGTTGATTGAAGATTTGCTAAATAAATAAATAAAAAGATAAAAGAAAATACTAAGGAAAATAAAAGATACAAAGATATAAGGTTGTGATTTCTTTTAATATCATTTAAAAGATGAAGTGATTATTTTATGTTTGTGTAATAAATCTGTTTATTAACCTGGAACACTAAATTATGTAAAAGCCTCTTCCGATGGTCAACTACAATACCCAGTATAACCCAATTGAACCATATTCCTATGTCAACCACATTACCTGGATTCATTAAGTCTAAGTTCCAATTATGGCTACCCCCGCCCTACAGGTATATTCCTATCCTGTAAGGAAATCTATTAAAGGGTTATCTATCCTCAAAGAAGATCGTGGGCTATTAAGTCTAAGGCTGAAACCTAAAATCCCTATGTCTAGTTCATTTTAGATTTACCATTTCAATCTTATTGGTGATCAGACAATAAGAAGCATTAAGCTTAAGACTTAATAAGTAAACTTATAAATTACCCAAACTATAAAATAATCCCTTATAAACTAGTGATATTAAAAGTCATCACAACCCCTAGATAACTAACACATAACTAGGACTAATAAAAACATAAAAATAAAAGACATAAAATAAAAATACTGAAAAGTAAAATAAAATAAAATGTTAGGGTAAAATGGTTTATTTCTACTACTACTTATTTAGATATCTCCCATTAAAATAATATAAAAACTTGTGTTTAATATCAACCAGCCATAAAGGCGGAACCAAAATAACCAGCCATAAAGGCGGAACCAAAATAACCAGCCATAAAGGCGGAACCAAAATAACCAGCCATAAAGGCGGAATATATGTTTTATTACCCACCGACCAATCTGGCGGTATCCTGATTAAGTCCAATTTAAATAGTAAATATATTATTTTTAAGGGAGATTAATCTAAATAGTAATAGTAAAAGAAATTACCTTTCACCCGAACATAAGGAAATTACCTCATCACGGTAAATAGTAAAAACTGTAAAAAGTAAATAGTAAATAGTAAAAACTGTAAAAGAAAGTAAAAAGTAAAAATTAAATTACTATTATTACAAAAAGTAATTAAAATTATTTACAAAACTAAAAAAAAGTAAAAATTAAAAGAGTTTAGAGAGAGAAACTCTCTCTTTAGAAGGATTTGAAGAGAGAGGATGGGATACAAATTTCTGAAATCTGGTTCTGAATTTATAGGCGCGGATGGGGTGCGCGCGTCGCGCCGCGCGCTACAGTGAAAACGTGGCTCAATCCTGGCTTGACACGTGGCGAGGCGGCAAAGAGATCCGATGACGTGGCACTGTTCATGACATCATCGCTTACGTCACGTTGAAGAAGATTGTCGGCAGCACCAGATTTTGACACGTGGCATGGGCTCATTTTAGCACGTCCGTTGAGATGTTGACACGTGTCCCGGCGCACGTTAGCATAGATAATGATTGTCGGCACCGTTGAGATGATGACACGTGGCAGCGCATGTTAGCAAGTCTTCTGTGATGGTGACACGTGGCACGGCGCACGTTAGCAAAGTCAAACTTTTCAAATTGTTGACCCGTTGACCACGGCGCATTTTAGCAGAACCGGCGCACGCTGGGCGTCGCGGCGCGCAAGGCTCCAGCGTCGCGACGCGAAGAAGATGGAATTTTTCCTGTTGACGCATTTTTGTCCGGATTTGCCCCAAATTGCCTCCAGTGCTGTCCAAACTTTATTTATCTGCAAAATAACAACAAAACATATCAAAACGTTCATAAATCTCGAGAAACAATACAAAACATTAGGTCAAATGAGTGGGAAATAGTGGTATAAATACCACTCATCAACAAGTCAAGTGAATGAATCAAAGATCAACCGGTTTATGTGCGAATTGGACAACTTCAAAATGGAATCGGGGGAAGAAATTGATAACATGATTTCGAGATTCACAATCATCATCAATCATTTGGGCGCATTGGGAAAAATCATTGGGCCAACAGATCACTTCCTAAGGAATATAGAAGCTACACCTCATCCATTAGAGAAGCAAACGACATGAACATCTTAAAGTTAGATGATTTGGTCAGTAAATTGCTCGAGTATGAAGTGGATATCAAAATGGATCAAAATGAGGAAGATGAGAAGATAACAAAGAAAAATCTTGCCTTGAAAGCAAGAAGAAGAGATGACTCAAGCTCAAGTGAAGATGATAATGATGATGAGTTGGCAATAATAACCAATAAGGTCAAAAAGCTCCTCAAATCCGTAAACCTTAAAGGAAAATCAAAGACAGATGAAAAGAAAGAAGAAAAATGGTCGCGGAAGAACAAGAAAATTATTTTCTATAAATGCAACAAACCGGGTCATATAGCTACTGATTGCCCATTGAGAAAAATGAAAGGAAAATCCAAGAAAAATGCAATGAAAGCTACTTCAACTTGGAGTGATAGTGACTCCAGCTCATCCGAAGAGGAAGAAGTCAAAGACAAAACAATAGCTTTCATGGCTATCGAGGATGCAGATTTCTTCTTTGAAAGCGAAAAAGAAGAGGTACACAACTCTCAAGATTATAATGATTTACTTGATGCTTTTAATGGCTTAAATGAGTTGTGTGATATTCTTAAGAAGAAACTAAAATTAGTTAAAAATGAGCATTCAACAAGAGTGTTTATTAAACCTTCATAATCATATACACTCATACATCAAGCTCACACACACTACACCTTCTTATACACTTGTAGTGAGCTTAGATCACTTGGGTAACCAACTCACACAATCTTCTTTATCATTGTGAGTGCCCAAGTGTATTTTACAACTTTCTTATACAAAACATTTGTGGTTTGTGAAATCCCATTGTTTGGATAATTGTAAAGGTTTTCGAGTGAGCTTACGTAGAAAACTCAAAGTGTAAAGGTTCAGAGTGCACCTTGCGTAAAACTCTTGGTTGCGAGTGAGCCACGAAAACTCGTTATTAGTGAAAAGCATCAAGCGCGGCTTGGGGGAGTGGACATAGGCATTGTTGGCCGAACCACTATAAATCTCGGTGTCGTTTTCTCTATCCCCTAACTCTTTACATATTGCAAGTTTTATTTATTACATGTTTATATATTAGAAACTTGCATATAGGTTGTTTATTACAATAGAGAAAATTGGCCTTAAGCATTAATTGGTAAAAGAGCTTAAAATCGGCAAAAATTTTTTATTTCCGCATATTTTAGCTGTAACCCAATTCACCCCCTCTTGGGTACAGAGTTTGGTTTATCGCTATTGCTTGTAGGGAATTTCATCATATTCATAATATATTGAATGTCAAATGCAATTCGTGTTTAAAAATCATGTTGGTACTTCTAAATTCTTAAATGAATCAAAATAAGAAATTCACACATAATTCATATTATAACAATATTCAAAGGAGCAAGACTTAATAATAGTAAGTTTCTTTCAAGATCAATAGTCTTGTCAAAATATCAAAAAAAATCACAGTAAAATACAAGATATAACCAAAGTAAATAACAAATTAATTACAATGTTTCTCAAACTCATCTTCTTCATATCTCTCTAACACAATCTCTTAATCATATTCAAACTCATAGTCATGTTCGCCTTCATCCTCAGTGTCTTCGTCCGATACAAAATCCTTTTTATGTAGCTATCTAACTTCAATATTCGTAGTATTTCTTCGAGGCTCTAAGAAATTAACTGTTCCGGATCCTTCTCCAACCACTCCCCATGTAACCCCCGAACCAGGTGCAATTTCTTCATCATCATCCCCACCATTAATAATTCATCCTTGTGCGGTACTAGCCTCACTAGCTAGTAGTACATCTACTCATTTTCCTTCTACCTTTTTTTTTTGTTAATGATCATATAATTGAATTGGACATAGACTAGATTATTCAATCTCTCTGTATCTAGTCTATTCATTTTCTTTGTATGTATCTACATAGAAGAAACGTTAGATAAATATTAGTACATTTTTATATAGCATAGATTAAAAAAAATGTTACTCCCTCAGAAGTACTCCAATTTCTCTCGCATCCCGATGAATTTATAGTTAAATAGAGGATTTTTGAAGCTATCTTTTGCAAGTTGGGTGTGCACAATAGTTGGACCACCATCAAACTAAGCACACAATATATATAGCACAAGTTAGTAGCAATTAATAACACACATGAAAAACTAAACAATACATTTTAAAGAAGCCTAATAACATACATACAAACATATAATCTTAGTATCTTATCCGGGTCATAATTATCATCATTCTTGGCACATCTCGACACAACTAATGCTCTTTCAAATCCACCATTTATTTTTATACCTCAACAACTCGATATTGGAGACACGATGTTGCATATCAAAGTCATCATGAAAGAAACTCTCAACATAAGTGAAGAAGACATCATTGATCAATGAATCATCTTTTATGGGGTTTTTGAAAAAGTAGTAAGGATTTAAAAAGTACGCCGGTAAATGTAATAGACCATCAACTCGGTCTTTGCCTTTGTCTTCAATAATTTTGAGAATGATTTTGTAGTTATCTCCATTTTTTTGAATGCCTTTTTAATCTCTCCATTTTCTTTCAATAAATCACCATATATAAAACCATTGATGGCCTTCGATCTCCATCAACAAGGTGAAACACTTTCACCAAATGAGAAAACACTTTCAAGCAAAGTGATACTCCATTCTAAAATGATATACTTATAACGGTGGCATAAACCATTTCCCTCTTCGTAGTCTTAAAATATTTGGACTTCTCCCAGCATCATTAGTGAACATTACCCTTAATTTTCTTTTTTGTCCATCAAACTTTGCAAAATTAGGAATGAAATTGCAAATCTAGTGACTCTCTGCCTCACTATGTCTTTTTTTCGTAGCTCTCCTCATCATCGATAAAGTGTTATGAAGCGAGTAAAAAAATATGTTAAGGCCTTTGCTTTGTCAATAAATCCTTTAAACTTAGGTAGCTTACCAATTCCTTCAAGCATAAAGTTCATGATACTTCCTCTTTTCCGATCACTCCAAGCATCGGTCATAATAAAACAACCATTCTTAGCTCACTCTTCTTTTTGCATCTTAAGTAAGTCTTTAATTCGCTCATATTCTTCTTTCAATAACGTCTCCCTTAACGGAGTATGTTTTTAGCTTCTCTTATAATTTCAAAGCTTTATTTATTTTTAATTTCATAAATTTTCTAAAATTCTTAATTTTTAAAAAATCATAATTTTTTTAATTATTTTTATTTTTAATCAAATTGAACATTTAAAAATCTTATCCGTCACTTGAATAATTATTTTTCTAACACTAATTTTTCTAAATTCTACTAAATTTTAACCTTAATTTCATAAATCACCAATTTATGAGGAATTTTTTTAGACGCCGCCTAAGCACCGAGCTATCACTCGACTAGTGTCTAATGTGTTTTAGAACACTATACATCATTAAGTTTTCTAATACCATGATTATGTCTAAATTAAGTTTCTATACATCATTAGGTACAACATTGCCGAAGAAGATGAAATTTAACAAATGTAAATATGCAGGTTTCCTTTCCTTATTTAGATAGGAGCACATTCAACTCTATTTTGAATATGTCAATGGGATTTCACCCATCACACAACACGTGATTGACTGTAGACGCATCTGGGATATGTTTAGGAATGAGAAATGGATCGGGTTTTGAAAAGCCTTATCACATTCTGAATATTTTTCATTTAATTTCGGGTCTAAAAAACTTAATAAGAACATCAATTGAAAGTTTAAGAAATTGGACTTTTCCAATATCTTCAAAATAACAATAAACAATACTTGATTTTGGGGATACGATTTTCGATTTCTTGCCCATTTGTCAATCCTAGATAAGTCAAAGAACTTATTTATGCTTGCTCTAGTACTTGATTGAATCTGGTTGCTAGGGGTGCTACTGTGCTGGCATTTCTTGTGAATTTGCAGGATGATGGTGAAGAAAATGTTTTCTAACTGCTCATATATTGTAAGTTTTTTTCATCACCTTCTCTAATTTACCATAGAGATTAGTACAAAACCAATTGTAGTCAGGCTACGAAGCATCTGTAGCGTCTGGCCCAACTAACACGACATTGTCTATTTTGGGACACACGAGAATGGATTTCAAGTCTAAATCCTGCACCCTCATGGTTCTATTCCTGATATTAAGGATCCAAAATGTCTCATGTTAGTTCAGAATGGTCAATTACTTATAAACATATGTCCATTGTTGACGTAAAGTATGCATGTATGCATACATCAGGAGCTCCAAGCATTGAATCCAGCTAGCATGAACAACTAGCATGCAGTTCCACCGAAAGTTGATTGCAAGCTTGAGCCAACTGTAAAAAACGTGTGCACTGTAGCACACATTTTTGACACTATAAATTTGAGCATTCTGATCATTCTTTAACACCCCATATGTGAGTAAGCTCCATGTGCAGAGATTTTGAGAGTGTGTGAGGTTTTTTGTTAAGTTTCTAGTTGTAAACTTGTATAATCTATTCTTGTAGTAATAGAAATACAATTCGGTTTTTCCTCAAATACACTCTAAAGTGATCGGTGAATCACAACAAGTGGTATCAGAGCTTTGGTTATTCTTTGGGGTCGAAAAACCGAAGAACTGAGCTCAGTTTGGAAAATTCGGGTTCCGTCGAAGTTGTCAAAAATCAACTTTGAGCATACCATCAACTAGTTCACGTCGAGACGAGCACGGTGGTATTTTTCGGCGATCAAATGGAGGTCGAGGGAGCCCTCACGCGCCTCACGCGCCTTCCACAAGCTAGCCCACGCGCCGCCAGTCGCGCCACGCGCCACACGCGCATTCAGAGGTTGAAGACGATTATGTGGCCGCCAAGTCAGCGCACAATCATCGCCCAGTTAGCGCCATATCATCACACAGTCAGCGCCCAGTCAGCGACACGTCAGCGCACAGTCAACGCCTCGTCAGCGAACAATCAGCAGCCACATCAGCCGCCACGTCAGCAAATCGGGCCCCACTTGCCACGTCAGCGCCCAGAACTTTTAGGAATTTACAAATCAGCCCCTATGTCGGATTTAGACCAACGAAGTGTCTATTCCACCATTTTCGACCGTTCCGGACGCAACGGTGACCTCAAATTTGTGAAATTCAGCCCCAATTTTATTGTATTTATATTTTAAACTTTAAAACTTAAAATGGAAATTGGAGATTCGTCTTCTGGTGCAATGATTAAACTGACTGCAACTAATTACTCCCTCTGGAGACCTCGGATGATAGATTTTTTACATTGCAAAGATCTGTTTGATGTCATCGAGTTGAAGGGAGTGAAACCAGAGTCTGTTAAGGAGTATGACTGTAATAAACTCAACAACAGAACTTTGGGTCAGATTAGGCAGTGGATCGGTCACAGTGTCTTCCACCACGTAGCACATGATTCAGATGCTTACGGGATGTGGATAAAGCTAGAAGACATGTTCCAGACCAAGACAGCTCGGAATAAAGCCATGTTAATGAGGCGTTTGGTGAACCTGAAGCTACCGAGTGGAACTTCCATTGCGGAACACACCAATGAGTTCCAGAGCTTGGTGAACCAGTTGTCTACAGTAGACATGCAGCTGAGAGACGAAGTACAAACCCTCTTACTACTCAGTTCCCTTCCTGATAGCTGGGAGACATTGGTGGTTACTCTCAGCAATTCCGCTCCAGGAGGTAAAGTTACCATGCCTATGGTAAAAGATACCATGTCGAATGAGGAGTCCAGGAGAAAAGATGTTGGCTTAGAACAGACAGAAGCCTTCGTCACAGAGACTCGAGGAAGACATCAAAGAAGAGACGGAGAGAGAGGCAGAAGCACAACCAGAGGTAGATTCTCAGATGGAAGGAAGCACACATATAAGTGCTACCATTGTGGCATTGTAGGCCACCTAAAGAAGAATTGCCGAAAACTGCAACGAGAGCAGAGAGAAGGCAATCACCAGCCGAAGAATGACGAAAGAGAGACACTGGTTGTTGTCCAAGAAGATGTAGCAATATGCTCCATACAGGAAGATACATGCCTTCACAACGCAACCCAAGATGTTGAGTGGGTGGTAGATACTGCAACATCCTACCACGCCACTCCTCATATGGATTTCTTCACAACATACAAAGCAAGAGACTTTGGAGCAGTGAAGATGGGAAATATCGGTTCCTCTGGGATAGTAGGAATGGGTGATATTCAGATGCGGACAAATGTCGGGTGTACATTGACCTTGAAGGATGTCATGTATGTTCCAGAACTTCGGCTGAATGTACTCTCGGGGATAGATCTTGACAAACAGGGCTATGACAATCACTTCAGAAATGGCACATGGAGAATGACAAAATGTGTCATGGTTGTCGCCCGAGGACATGCTTGCGACACACTATACAAGACTTATGTGAAAATTTATGCAGACAGCCTCAATGTAGCTGAAAAATAGGCTTCTCAAAATCTGTGGAACCGGAGACTCGGACACATGAGTGGGAGAGGGTTGTCTACCCTGAACAAGAAGGAGCTTACCAAGGATGCTGCACGAGGTCCTTGCAACCACTACTCAATTGGTAAGCAACGCAGAGTCTCATTTGATTTCTCTTCAGAGAGAAGATCAGAGTTGCTCAGTCTGGTGCACTCTGATATTTGTGGTCCCTTGGAGGTTGATTCATTGGGCGGTAACAAGTATTTTTTGACTTTCATTGATGATGCTTCTCGGAAAATCTGGGTGTATTTCCTCAAGACGAAGGATCGGGTCCTAGATCAGTTCAAGTTGTTCCACGCCATGGTAGAGCATGAAACATGGAAGAAGCTGAAGTGCCTTCGCACTAGGGATGGCAATTTTACCCACCAACCCGCAAACCCGCAAAAACATGCCCGCAATGGGTAGGATTTGGTAAATATATTAGTGGGTGCGGTGCGGGTTTGGTAATTTAAAGCAAAACCCGCTGCGGGTGCGGTGCGGGTTTGGTATTTAAGAAAAAAATGCGGGTATCCGCTGCGGGTATCCACATACCCGCAATATTATTTTTTATTAATTAATATTTTTAGGACAATATAAAAAAACCTTCATACAAAAACAACTAACAAAACCTAAACCTAAAACATTAATCCACAGTTTCACACTCCCACTCAGCCGCAACCCGCAACCTGCCCAACTGGAGATTTTTTGCATGACTATTATTGTTTTTTTTAATAACACTTGTTAATAAAATTATAATACAAAATTTTTGATTAAGTTCACATGATCAGAAACGGGAGAGAAGCAAAATAAGCTAGTGTTTGCTGCAACTTCAGTAGCTTTCCTGCTTCTTAATTACACTTACAACACTTGAGTCTTGTAAGCATCACTTTCATTACACTTAGCACAAAAATATGACCAAAATGTTGGTGATTACTTTTTAGCTTATTGTCGATTGAGTTGGAAAACTTAGATCATTATAATTATGAAAGGAAGAACTCGTTTTAATTATGTTTATATGAAAAAATAACATATGGTACCGAGTCTTTCATACATTATATTATCTATGTACTGTATATACATACATTGCATGTTGTATATGTCAAATGAAAAATAAATGTGAAAACTACAACTAGCAATTAAAAATAAATTATTTAATTAAAAAATATTATTAAGAACACAAAATAATTCAATATTTTAAAAACCCGCAAAAAATCTGTTGGGTACCATTGCGGGTTTGGTAATTTATTTTTATATGCGGTGCGGGTTTGGTAATGAAAATTAAAACCCGCAACGGGTATGGTGCGGGTTTGGTAATTCATTTACATATGCGGGTGCGGGTTGGTAATGGCAAACCCGCACCATACCCTACCCACTGCCATCCCTACTTCGCACAGACGATGGAGGCAAGTACAGTTCCAGAGAGTTCGAAGCCTACTGCTGGAGACACATGATTCGACATGAGAGAAATGTTACACACACACCACAACATAATGGTGTCGCTGCGAGAATGAACTGCACCATTATGGAGAAATTCAGAGGAATGATCAGTATGGCTAAGCTGCCAAAGCCATTCTGGGGAGAAGCTGTTCGTGCTGCCTGTTACCTGATCAACAGATCACCATCTAAACCGTTGAACATGGAGATTTCGAAGAAAGTGTGGTCTGGTAAGAATCTCTCATACACTCACCATAGAGTATTCGATTGTTTAGCCGTTGTATATGTATCCAATGAGCTCAGGAAGAAGCTCGATGCAAGGACAACTCCATGTATATTCCTAGGCCATGGAGATGAAGAATTTGGATACAGACTATGGGATCCGAAGGAAAAGATGGTCATCAGAAGCCAGGAAGTAGAGTTTCTTGAAGACCGAACAATTGAAGACATTGAAATGCCTAGAATGTCTTCCAATACCAGTGCCAACAGAAATCCAGACCCAGCACCAGCACATTTGGCCACATATATGGTGCACGAGGAAATTCCAGAAGCAGAACCAGAGGAAGGAGATAGAGATGTTGAGTAGGGGGAGACACATCCTGTTCCATCGGAGATTACATAAGAAAGTGTTGAGCAGGGGGGAGCCGCAACCCACTCCATTAGAAGCTGCAAGATCATTCACAGAGATGGATGATGACAGACCTCCAGAAATCAGTAGACCTCAGACAAGAAGATCTGAACGAGGCAGGATTCCATCAACCATATATCTAAGATCCGAATATATTCTGCTTACTGATGTGGGAGAGCCAGAGAGTTTCCCAAAGGCAAGAAGGCACTGAGGAACAAATGGGTGAAGAAATATGGCAGCAAAACTGTGCAGAGACACAACAGAAGATTACTGTGCAGAGACACAGTGGATTGTACTATACAGAGACATAACAGAAGAATATCGTACTATGCAGTGAAGTGTGTTGTGCAGAGACACAACCGACATGTCAACAAAGGAACGGTGGGTACCCGAGACAAGCTAGAGTTGTGCAGAGACATAATCGGGATAGCTGTCAGATAACGATTATTTCAGATACAGAGAACTATGATTGACTCAATCCCAACTCATGGTACGTAGGCAGTCATACAGATGCAGCCAGGGGAGAATCCATTTGAGGATCCGATTTATGATGATTGATGGTCGGCTCAGATTTTGAGCAAATCTTCACCGATTGGGAGATTTGTTGACGTAAAGTATGCATGTATCCATACAACATGAGCTACAAGCATTGAATCCAGCTAGCATGAACAGCTAGCATGCAGTTCCACCGAAAGTTGATGGAGAGTTGATTGCATGCTTGAGCCAACTGTAAAAAACGTGTGCACTGTAGCACACGTTTTTGACACTATAAATTTGAGCATTCTGATCATTGTTTAACACCCCAAATGTGAGTAAGCTCCATGTGCAGAGAGTTTGAGAGTGTGTGAGGTTTTTTGTTAAGTTTCTAGTTGTAAACTTGTGTAATCTATTCTTGTAGTAATAGAAATACAATTCGGTTTTTCCTTAAATACACTCTAAAGTGATCAGTGAATCACAACATCCATGTCCAATTCCCAACATGGTTTATTAGACGAGCTTAGGGTATGATTGAGAATGAGATGTCTGGCTATATACAGGTGAAGCATTTTTAAAGTTAAGTTCAACTTAGAGGTACAATAGTTAGAAATTACGAACAAAGTTACTAAATTACAATTTTATATCTCTTCTTGAAGAGAAACTTATATGAGACAGATTCAATATATCCAACCAATAAATATATGATATGTATTGATTAATAATTTTCTCTTTGTATCCGTACATTTGTTCCACACAATTTTTTCTCCTCTTCTTGAGAACCATCTCGAATTTATTTTTGTCCTTGCATTTCCGTTTGAAGTATCTTTGCTTAAACCTTAGCAATCATAATGATGGCTTAAACCTTAGCAATCATAATGATGGCTTGAATATAACTCACTCTCACTTTTCTTCAATTGTTTCCCATCATAGAAATATGGCTTGGTTTTGTTCCTTATGAAACGAGACACACTTTCATTATGTTTCCGATTAAATTTTTATTTGTATCCAATAGGTTTAATCCTCTTTATGTTTGTATCCAATTTTTGGACCGACCCAGATATTCTCAGGACATAAGATCATAAGATCCTTTTGCATAATATAATATTATAATAAAAAAATTAAAATCCTTAATTATTATATATAAATAAATTAGGTTATAAACTCATCAAATATTATTTAATTGTTAAATAAAAAAATCACATCACATCATCAAAATTGGTTTTAAAAGAGACATCAATTGAGATTTTTCAAATTAGATTTTACTTCTCACTCTTTAATATTGAAAATTGACTTATCTCCCTATTACTAATAAGTATTTACTTATTAAAATAATATAACTAAAATAAACCTCATTCAATTTAATTAAAATGCTATAAATATGTTTATATTAGCTCAGTTCTATCAATATTATATAATTTTTATATCACATCATCATCATCACTTATAATTATTTTATATAAAAAACATATAACAAAAGTAGACCCATTTAATTTGATTAAAATAATATAATCTTATTTTTATTTGAATACTCTTTTAAAATAGAACTTATTTTTTCACTCTTCGATTTGCCAAATAAGTCATCAAATAAGTATTTAAAGAATGAAATTAGATGTATCTTTTGAAATTACTCTTAAAACCTCTCAACTGAAAGAGGAAAAAAAAAATGACCTGATTTTCTTCTTCACTCCCTTCTTTTTCTATGCCCTTTTTCGTCTCTTCTCTTCTTCATCCTATATTTTCTCTTGTATTCCCTCTGTCTTTTTGTATTGATAGGTTTTTTGAGTGGTGGTTTTTATTATCTATATGTCTTAAGTTGTGGATCCACTCATTTATAATGGTAACACTCTAATTTTGTGGTAGGTGTTTTGTTTATTATATTATTCCGCTTGTAGTTAGAAGTATGTATTCACCAAAACGGTATTGACATAGAAAGATTGATCGGTCCCATAATTCTCTTGTAAGCAAGTGATTTTAGTTGTGAATCTGCTTTCTTATAGATTACAAAAAACACATAATACGCATATTATTTTATTTCGTTAAATTTTATCCTAATTAAACTCGAGTCTTAAACATTCCTAATAATTAGTCAAACCTAATTATCAACCATATAATTACATTGCTTACGATGTATGATTTAAGGATGGCAACGGGCCGGGCTCGGGCCGGGCTTATCAAAGCCCGGCCCGGGCCCGTACTGTCATCGGGCCGGGCCGGGCCGGGCAGGCCCGGTCGGGCTCGGGTCGGGTTCGGGCCGGGCTCGGGCCTGATTTTTTAATTATAAATATTATTATTTTAAGCCCGGATCCGATTTTTTTATTATAAAAAATTATAAATATAAAAAATTTATTATAAAAATATATATATTTTATGAATTAAAATATTTATTTATTTATTTTAAGCCTGGATCCGATTTTTTTATTATAAAAAATTATAAATATAAAAAATTTATTATAAAAATTTATATATTTTATAAATTAAAATATTTATTTATTTATTTTAAGCCCGGCCCGGGCCGGGCCGGGCCGGGCTTCGGGCTTTTCTGCCACCCATAGTATGATTTTCTTCGAAAGCAAATCCGCAAAAATTTGTATCTAAATCTAGGGGTGAGCAAAACCGGTTTCGGTTCCGGTTCCGCATGGAACCGGAACCTACCCAAAAAAATTCGGTTCCGCACTAAGTGGAACCGGAACCTACCCAATTAAACAGGGTACCCTATTATTCGGTTCCGGTCCGGTTCTGAATTACCATATTTTAAAATATTTTAATAAAAACTACATTCCAATACGTGTCCGTAGGAAAAAACGGGGACCAAATCAAAGTGCGGAAGCTCAAGAACGAAGAAAATGAAGCTTTAGACTTTTAAAAACATAGGCCATCAGTAGTCCCAGTTTAAACAGAGGTCATCAGTAGTCCCAGTTTAACACTCAGTTGAATGTAATCAGAACAAGTAAATAAAAAATGTTATAATCCAGTAAAAGTATTGGCCAATTGGAAATAGCCAGTAATAACAAGAAGTAATAAAAAGGTTTTAAACATCTATAAATTTCACATTGTTAAGACTAGATTCACTCTCAGAAATACAGTTTTCGACCTAATTTAGGTTCTAAATTTCAACAGAAATTATCCGGTACTTTATTAAAACCGGTTCCATGGTCCGGTTCCGGTTCCGATCATTTTGGAACCGGAACCTACCCGGATAAAATCGGTTCCTTCATTTTTGGAACCGGAACCTACCCGATTATAACTGGTTCCGGTTCCAAACCCGGAAAATCGGTCCGGTTCCAACAGGTTCCGGGTAGACCCGGAACCGTTGCTCACCCCTATCTAAATCAATTTGTAAGCGACAATATAATACCAGTAATCAATTATGACCCAATTTTGTACCAGTTATTATTATTATTATTTTTTGTTTGAAATCGTTGGAAACCCATCGCAAAACCACCCATTTCAGGGTTAAACGAAACAGATAAAATCTCCGACTATCCCAGACTCTTACAAGAAACGCACTCTCTGGATTCAAACTCATGACTTCAATGTGAGATCATGAACCATACACCATCAAGTCATGCCACTTGATGACATATACCGGTTATTGTTAGGGAATTTATCTTTTTTGTACAATCCCATAATTTTTTAATCAAATTTGAGTATGTAATTTTTTTGTCTACAAATGAATAAATACACTCATCTCAGGACAAAAACACCTGTCAACCTTCATCTAAAATTTTTTCTTTCAATTTTTTTTTTTTTTAAAGAAAAAAATTCTGCAAACATGGTTTTCTGCAATTTTTTTACATAGGGTATTTATGACACTTGTTGCGAGTGTCGTAAAACCCGTCTCAAATGTCGCAATATATTTGCGACACTCGCGACATCACCATCACCAAATAAAAAAAAAATTACAGGAGTTTGTAGCCATGGTTCCATGGCGGCGAGCTAAATTAATAATTAAAGAAAAAAATTCAGTTGAAGAAGAAAGGTATATTTGTCCAAGACGAGTGTATTTACTCATTTGTAGATAGAAAAAATATACATGCCCAAATTTGATTAAGAAAAAAATGAATTGCCCAAAAATGATAAATTTCCTAGTTATTATCTGCTGCTGGGATTTCCCAACTGCTAACATAGGAGTCTAATTATTTGATCAACAAGCAACACAGAGTTCAGTAGCAGCAAAACTGAAAACAAATTTGGGAAGTGCAACAAGTATAAGCAACTTCAACATGAAACGTATATATGTAAAATGGATATTTCAAAAGTATAAACTGGTACCAGGGTGATAAATTTTTTACAAATATGCAAACAAAAGATGCACGCAAAACTTGTCAGGAAATGTTGAACTATAAAGAATTCTTAATGGTAACATCAAAATGGACATTTACCTATGATTATTATCCGAATAGTAAAAGTGCACTTGTTAACTAATCAACAATAACACCTCTTCTATGTCATCCACAGCTTTGGGATACGAATCGCCTTTCATCCCTGCCAAAGCCAAAAAAAAAAAAAAAAAAAAAAAATGAATTTCTATACACAATTTCCCAAGCAGGCAAGTAACTTAAATGGTTAAATCAATGAGACGCTTACTTATAAACAACACCAACAAAGCACAGCATCTTCTAAATAGTAGTATTATACTGAAAATGCTGATAATATTACCAGAAACATGCTAAGGGAAGATTTCGAAAAACTTTGCAATTATTTGACAAAGGACATTTGAAATTTTTGATTAGTGACATTTTAATTGAAATTAGTAGTTCTTATGGAAAACGGAAAAACCTTCACATGTATTATTCATTCAGAAATTAATTATCTTTTGCTGAATCCTCCCAACCTCTGCTTCTACATTATACCTGTCATTCCTCTTGCCTGAATGACATTCAGCAGTTAATGCTTCCTTATTTTCTACTAATGGAATGAGTAATTTGAAACTTGACAAATGTCTATGAGAGCAGCATTAGTTTCCCAGGGTATGACAAATAGCTATTGTGCAAACTTTTGTGCGAAACTCGACCATTGTCAAGCCATAGAAAAGAACCTATGAACCAAACTCATCCTTTGGCTGAGCAAAAAAATCATGATAGTGGATATGTCCACTACTTCAAAGGCAAAGAGAAGCCATGACAACAATGGGACTCAAATTGTCAAAGGAAAGCTTAGCATGACTAATAGAAAGGGTCAATTTGAGGACATTGATTGACGTGTTCAAGGGTTTGAATCATGAAGCGAGCTTCAAAGGAGGTGCAGGTCCAAAGTCCTCGATCATTGTCGGTGAAGTAAAGGAAAAGGACGAAACCCTCTGATTACCGATAGAAACTAGATGGAAAAAAATCAGAATGTTAACACAAAGTTCTGCAGTCTAGCAATTAGTAATTGTACATAGCTACTTAAATTACAAAAGGAACTTATGTGCTTAGGCCTTAGAGTGGAAGTGTATTTGAGGGTGAAAAATAAGTAAGCAAAGAAAGTTTTGTGGATGTTTATACAACAAAGCCTTATATATCCCTTTCTTACCCTGAAGGCAACTGTTTCTACATGGTGAATTTGATTACTAGCCGTAGATAAAATGATAATTCTGTCTCAAGAATATCATACTAAAACTCGTGCCACACTAAAAAGTTCAAAAACAAAAAATAGCAGCTTCTTGAACTGCATCAGTATTCTAAAACGCACTAGGAGCTAGTCAAGCAGCAACTACCGTCTAGGGCACCAGGCGCAGCCTTGGAAATTAATCAGAAATTAGGGTTTTCTATAATTAGGGTTAGGGTTTGGTGTAATTTGGACAAATTAATCTTAAGAAAATGTTGTTTAAGTGGTGGGTAAGATTTATAGATGTCAATTTGATGAAAAACTAACAAAAATTGAATTTTTTGAAATTAGGATTTATGTTTTAAATTGGGATTTTTTGAAATTGATGAGATGGAGTTGATTTTGTAAAATTAAGGTTAGGATTAGGTTGTAAAATCCAGATGGATTAGGGTTTAACTGACACTTTTCACGGCGAAATTTCATTAGAATGGGCGGAAACACCTGGCCGCAATAATTTAGGGCCAAGCATGGCAGCCTAAAACGCCCCGCCTACGCGAAATGTTTTAGAACACTGAAACACATGCACCAAAATGTGTCTGCAAGGCTCCGAAAGGATACAATTTAACAACAATTCAAAAACATGTAGAGTCCCAAAACTTAGATAAAGAGGTTTTTCCAATAAAGAGAATAATTTGATTGAAAATAAGAACAATAAAAGCACACAACAAGACATGACAAAGCATTAAATTAGCTCAAGACGTGACAAACCATAGAATTAGCTCAAGAATGATTCTTTTACTATCACGTTATATTATAGGCCGGGCATAAACTCCTAGTTACATGTTGCAAAACTGATTGA
The DNA here is from genome assembly GCA_019454045.1 of Zanthoxylum bungeanum. Classification (NCBI taxonomy): domain Eukaryota; kingdom Viridiplantae; phylum Streptophyta; class Magnoliopsida; order Sapindales; family Rutaceae; genus Zanthoxylum; species Zanthoxylum bungeanum. Next base: position 162,059 of record SKCR01017064.1, on the reverse strand, counting down.
TATATGTCCTAAGTTTTAGGCACCAGTGAAAGATTCTCTAATTGCATCAGGAAAAAAAAAAGTTAAGCTAGTGAAATGCCAAACCTTAAAAAGTAAACTCTTCTTTTGGGATTAAATTATAAATTCCTCCAAATATTTGAACTGATGGTTTTCCAAACAGCCACCATAATAAAGAACCTATAAAATGAAATTATAAATTTTACTAGTAGTAGTGACTTTCACATAGAGCATACAAAAAAGAGAGAGGAAATGAAATAAAAAAATTAAAAGGCACTCAATTTCCTTTGTTTAATTTCATTTAAATTTTAAGGGTTGCTGCCTAATTGTTCAGAGGTTTACAGCGAAGGAAATTGTAAGCAAAATAAACAAATTCACTATCATCCAATTCCAAAAGAATACAACTGCCCCAAGCATTCTGAAGAAGATGCAACTGTGCAAACTATGCTGTCAAAGGAGGTAGAAAGGGCACGAGAGCTGCCTAAGCGCCGTTTTTGACCAGTCAAAGGGTGGATTGACTAGTTAAACTCATAATTTTAACTAATATATAAAGAGTCATAACTTAAAATACCTAAGCGCAGCCTATAGCAGCTAACCGGCTGTTTGAAAAGCCCACCCAAGCGCAGCTTAGCAGCGCCTTTAACAACATAGATGCACAATGCACTCGCAATCAAGAAGAGTTTACCATACAAAATCTTACTCTTCACACCAGCAACCTGACCCTTAACCCTAAAAAAGAAATCATCTTATTCACTCCATATGGACCATATCCACCAAAAACTAGAAAAGTAGAAAAGCCTTATTGTAAAAATTCCAAAAAATGGAATAACAAATTCACTAAAAAATAGAATTATTCCATGATAATAGAAAAACAAATTCACTAAAAATTTGAATAATCCCATTAAAATTTCAATTTTAACACTCACATAAAGTGATAAACAAAATCAACATAACTGCAACTACAATGTCACTTACTACCCACCATCCAGGCTATAAACTTTTACCTATAAAATACTAATATCAAGAATAATGTAGCAATACTTACAAAAAGAAAGCAGGTAATCATTCTAACCAAGTACCAACAAAATAAAATCTAAAAACAGTAATAAAAGCAGCAAGTTCAATGGTTACAAGTGCAATACCAAAGCCTTCTTAATCAAGATCTTCTTGTCTGGGTTCTGATTCCCTGTTTCCTGCGTTGGAATCTCCATCATTGTTGCCACTCCCACTGTTTCCACTAGTCTCCGCACGAGAAGAAAACGCGCTGAAAGGCCACGGCAATGAGATTCTAAGCCTTCGTTCCACAGCCCTTGGAGTCTCGGCATTCCCTCCATTCCCACCACCATCACCACCCGACCCACCACCACCAAAACCAAACCCCAGATTGTAACCCTGATTGATACTATTGCTATTATTACTATTATTACCACTTCGCCTTTGTTCATATTCAGGATCGTCAGTGGGCAACTCGTATCGACAAACAGGACACGAATTATGCAATTCAAGCCAAGGCATGATACAATCCGAATGATATATATGCTTACAAGGCATTTGTTTGGCTTCTTCATTCAATTCAAAGCTATCCTTACACACCGCACACTGAGACGAATCTGAACTCATCATCTCAACCGTGATCATGATGTTCGGCAGGCCCTCCACGGCCGATTTTGAAGCAGGCGGAGTCCCGTACCGGTTCGGATCATTCTCAGCGAGCTGTTGGATCAACTGCTCGAGTCCCGGCCCGACGAAGTAGTCTCCTAGATTCGCCGGGACACGAAACGCAGCCCCGGCGCCGGCTCCGGTGGTGGGGTCGATGTTGGAGCTGTTCTCGACGACGAATTGAATGCTGGCCCCGTTTGCTCTTAGGGTTTCGAGATAGTTCTGAAGGAAAACGAAGGGATTGAATTCGGCTGGGTCAGTTAAGGAACGGGTGGGGCCCATGCCTAAGAGGGTTGAGAGATCGTCTAAGAAAAAGGCGTCCGTTGGATTAGGGTTAGGGTTAGGATTAGGAGATTCGAGCTCTTCGAGGAAACCGCCGTTGCAAGAGGGGCAAACGAGATCGGAGGATGGAGAGGGAGAAATCCTGACCGTACGATCACACTGGTAGCAGAAATACATCTGCGGTTGTTGCAGCAGAGCCGCTGCCGCCGCGCCACCGGTGTATCCGCCGGATAAAGACATGTGAACGAAACAAAAAGAGGGAAATGATTTTTTTTTTCAAAGGTGAAAGAGAAAATTGGAGTGGAATTTGTTGAAGGATTTATATATTAAGGTGGTAAAGGGTATTTTGGTCTTTTGGAGTGTTAAATTAAATAATAAGATAATGACGTGTAAATATTAAAATTTTAATAATACATGCCGGTTGAGTAGGGATTAATTATATCTTTAGACCCGGATACGGTTTCGGTTCGGTAGGAACTGATTTTTTTCGTTCGATTAGGTAACCACCCTAACCGAATCGGACGGTTCGAACCAGAAATCGTTGGAACCATTCGATTCCACAATTCCAACATGAATCGTACAGTTCCGGTTGGAACCGTTTGTGCCCAATGGTTACCGGTCGTTGGGACAACACCCAACAGTAAGGAGCCGTCGTTTTTTAAATTTTTATTTTTTGTTAAATAAAATTACTAAATTATCCTTAATAATATTAATAAAACTGCTAGTTTTATTGGCAATTTAGATATCACAAAAATAATTCAAAAATATATAAATATGGGTCATATTTCATTTTTGTAACACATCAATTATCAATTCTCTCAATTTTTTAAATTCTCTCATTCTCAATTCTCTCATCTTCAATTTCTCCAATTGATTTAATTGTGCAATTCTTCAATATTAACAAAAAAATGACAAGCTCATATGAGAACACCATGTCCAATGTGCCAACCTAATAGAGCGGCCAAAGTATTGGTATACGAAGAAGAGAAGTTAAGTCTCGATCTTCTGATATTTTCAAAATTCATTTTCATTTAGGCGAGACTGAAAATGAAGGTTCAAGAGCAATATGCAACTATTGTGGTGTATTTTACAAATTTATTGGCGGTTATGACAATATAAACAAGCACCTGAATAGACATCATGCCGCTGAAATTGGATTTGATACAACACAAATTCAAATGAGTAGGTACGCTTCATCTAGTAGAGGTACGATTTCTTTAGATTTATTTAAATATTCCAATGCTAAAAATAGAGAAGAATTTTCTAAATTTACTAAAAATATAGAAGAATTTGCTAAATTTATTTGTATGAGACATCTTTTTTAGGTTTTGGTGAAAAATTATTTTTACTAATTATGTTCGAAATGTTTTTAATCTTGCTGCCTGTAAAAATACCTAGAAATACAATAAAACGATAAAATTTTAAATTATACCAAGATGATAAAATTATTTTAAATGAAATATTTAAAGATATTAAATGTTGTCTTTCTATTTGTTTTGATATTTGGAGAGACCATTGGCAAACACACTCATATATGAGTGTGACTTATAATTGGATCAATGCATCATGGAACATGCAAAAACGACTTATTATATTTAGAGTTTTTGATGAGCATCGTACTACACAAAATATTTATAGAATGATTAAATATGTATTATGTAATTTTTTTCCAACATGTTCAACATATAACAGTTTTGCTTAATCAGTGAGATATTTGTTAAAATATTTTTAAAAGTTTTTAATTATGCAACAAATATTTTTAGTGGAGTTTATTATCTTACAACAAATGTATTTCTTGTTGAATGTTTGAATATTGTTGGTGTTGGGGTTTTGGCGCGGGCGCAGCGGAAGCTCGTGGTTCGGGTGAAATCGTAATTTTAAAACTTTTTAAATTACCGAATAAATTATTCAATATCTAATATGAATAATTTATTCATATTTCACCTAAACATATTTATTCGATATCAAATAACGACATAAATAGTTAATAAACATCGCAAAACTTTTACGAAAACGTTTTTCCGAAAAATAGCATAAAATGCGCTTTTGACCGAACCGACTACCCAATACACATGAAGGCTGCCCATGTCAGCCCCAATACTAGGTTAGTTCATGAGCTGCCCGAATAGTGACCAATTCACTGTTTGGGCAACTGTCACACAGTTGACTTAAAAGTCACCCGATAACGCAGTTTTTCGTCGTTTTCGCATATTTTAACTCCGAAACAATTTCCGAAAATTATTCCAACACCCAAAACACATCCAATACATTCATATGACATTATTTTCATCACAATAAACCCATTTTTTCGAGAATTGATTTCCTTCATTTTCTCCCTTGAATCATCAAGTAGAATTTGAGAGGTATTTGGAAGACTCATTTTCGGCCATGGCTAGGTTAAAACAAGAAAAGAAAAAAATTTCCCTTTAAAAAATGGCCAAAACAAACTTTATAATGGTATTTTGGTCATTTTTACAATTTAATTTCATTAAATTAAAAACAAGCTTTATGTTAGCAAATCAAATTTGCACACATTAAGCTTAATTAAATAATGTCATATGTAACCAATAATAATTAAACATTTTTCATAACATTTATGAAAAAGAATATTATTTAATTATTCAAATATTTAACATTTAAATATCTAAATAATTAATTAATATAATTATTATTATATATATGTATTTTTATTTATATTAAACAACAAATACATATATTAATGGCATGTGTCAAAGTCTCATTTGACAATTAATTAATATGTATCTAATCAAATTATGTATCAGATACAAATACACAATAATTACGATTGACCAAAAATGCCCTTTATGCATGTGTTTTCGTTTAACCGTTTAAATTATCTGAATTAACTATTTAATCCGGTGAAGTTTATGAATAATCTGTATTATTCATAACGCGTTACCCAAGTGCTCAACAAGTACACTTCATATTGTGGGACTCTCTAAGTTTAGATTTATCCGTCACGAAATCCAATTTCGTGTCCATAATTCATCCACTCATGAATTATGCGACCACAGATAATCTCGCTAAACTATGCAAGTCGAGGTCATTGCATATGTATAATCCATCCGTCATAGGCTATCCATGTTATACTTGAGATATAGATAACAATGTCAAATCCTTATGGTATAATATAGTCGACTTTCAAATTTACGATCTCGAAATAACACTCGGAACTTACTTTCGAAGTTATACCACGGCCATGGATTTACTAGATCGCAAACACGTGTAGGATACCTATGCCCTATACAAAGGACTGACGATTCTGTCTTGATACGTACGAGATATCATGAGCATCAGTCCACACCCAACGAACAACAGAGGTATGATCTAAATAGATCGGTGACGTGACTGCCATCAAAGTGTGGAGGATAACTCATATATCCACTGTGATATCTCAAGTCAATGACCATATGCTCGCTCAACTCGAGAAGATTCATATTGACGTTGGTGTACCATATATTAGGAAATCTTCAGTGAGTCGTTCAGTGTTTATCAAATAAACACCTACATGTCTATACGAGTCTCTCGAGACTCATGGTTCATTGGGATGAACCATCAGACCAAGTCACGATATACGACATGTACTGGACTCGGCGGATTTTACTAACCAACCCGTGTTAGTAAATCTTGACCATGAACTTTATTTAAGATATATAACTTATAGTGACGCTTCCCAATGTCAATTACAAACTACGTAGTACTGCGCACTACGTTGTAAATCCTAGGGTCTTTGTCTAATATACACGTATCACTAAATCAGATTTAGTTTCAATCTAATCATAATTAGATATCTAATCGTAATTAGATCGAATATGTATATAAAACAAGAGGTGCTGCCATTAAATAAGTAATATTATGGAAGACAAGAGGTGCTGTCATTAAATAAGTAATATTATGGAAAAATGCATTGATCATATTCATGAATCAGACATAAATACGATCCGGATTGGCACTCTGAGCACCAACCCTAACAATTTCTCCCATTTGCTCTAGTACCAATCCACTGTATCATATACACATCTCTATGTGTATCACATACTCATGGCCCTCAAAATCTCACCTAGCACTCAAGAGGTAGGCAACATATTGAGTCTGTCCAACAAACCTAATTGTTTCCCTTAACAATCATCATTCATATTTTGTAGAACCCAAGTTCTACATCAATATGACTCAGATGCGATATCAATATTGTGCTATAGCTACTAAGTTGTCTATGTATTTAAGGATCAAATCCAAAATAATTTGCAGACAACCGCAAGCACAACACTAATATCAAACTTCTAATCTATAAGGTCAATATGCATCTTCATAAGTCAATACTTCATAAGTTACAAATAATTCAGTAGAATCAACTGTGACACTCCCATAACATCTTTTCTGACTTTATATGACGGAGACCATCTAACATCATAATTAGACTCAACATTAATCTGACCATAATGGTTGCAGATTATATTCTCCATGAATAAGAAACTTGTTCTTAATATCTCAAAGATCACGAAGAACATGTTTCAAGACACATCATATGGCCTGCAGCATATCAAAATAACTTGTAACAATTACAATTAATTTGGTATCTTTAATCACACATAATACATTATTTATTATGCCATCATCATATGATGCATCAAATTGACTAGACATTCTAACCAATTTCTCTTTCGATAAAGGAATCATCCTTTACGAAAAATTAATACTATATATAAGAGACACACTAACTGTCAAACAGTTATATTTACTGCCATACATATAGTCTTGATGTGTCCTTTATTAGATCATATCTAATGCACGACTAATGTGAGTATCTCACAAGTCTCTTGTTTTATATCATATATAAAAACTTTATATCAAATATAACAGAGACTACTCTCACTGCTATCACAGAGAAAAGAAGACTTAGATAAACCTTTTACCTCACAAACATTTCATTATTACATTAATAATGATAATGTCGTAAGGATAAATAACACTAGAAAGAAATTTGTACGCTCACACTGACCCTACTATCAAATGTGTATTTTCTATGCTTTGATAAAATCAGACAATCTAACTATTATCAAAATTAGAAAACACAGATTTTTGGAAAGCTTATCTGAGTCTAAAACATGCTCTATAAGCTAGTATATCAAAATGTGATCTTAGTAGAATATAAAATCTAGGGTCATTCTAGAATGAACTCTTCAAACAAAGAAACCACAACGGATCTCTCATTCGAAGAAAACATTCATGAATGCCACTTTGCATTCTTTAGCCAAAATACATTGTTTAATATCAATATTAACCAACAAATCTTTAATTGTTCAATTAGTGTGACTTGAGACAAGTTTTCTCAGAATCTACAATAGATCACCGAGTATAATTTTTCTCACTATTATATTATAAAGGTCAAACCTTTATCGAGCTCACTTTGCTTTTGTTGCGCAAACAATTTGTACATTTTATGAACGATTCATAAAGAAAACTTAATCAAGTTCAAAACTTGATCGTAGTAAGCTACAAACAATCTTAGATCTATGGTTCAATGCTAACTTCCGAAATCGATATCAAATATCGCTCCCACTATAACCAATAAGTATCAAATACTTTGTAAATGATTCTGACATCCTATTAAACTTATACGAAATATATCGTAGAGTCATTTCATTTAATTAATTATGTAGTTCCATTACAGTTTATCACTCTCATATTTGACTTCAATAAGTCAAGTCTTTTCTACAATTGTCAACATCTGATGCTACACACCAAGTAATAAAATAATTTTATTACTCGGGATCGTAGAAAAGATACTCTATCAAATAGAATATAAAATTATATTAAATAAAATAAATGATAAACTTTTACTTGTACCTCCAAGGCATGAGTACTTTCAATTATATAACTATTATACAAAAGAAAGATTCAAATCTCAAACTCTTCAAGATTCAAATTTTCTACTTATACATATCATATACGTAACTGTAGAAACTAATGGAACATTAATTAAAATGATGAATTAGTGTTACTGGAGCATAACCCCAAGAGTATTGAAAACTAATTTGGTAACACTCAATTTCAAACGAATCAAATCATATAAGATACGATTTCTCCCACTGATCAATTCCATCACGATGGAATTGTAGGAGAATACTATTGAGTAAGAATCACATCTATTTAATAACTGATCGGTGCGTAATCACACGTGTATAACGCAAGTGCACGTATCGTTCAAGTAATATAAAAAGTATCGATCCCACGAGGACTTAATACATAATCTATTAATTTTAATACCTAATCTAGTAATTTTATGAGGTCAAATGATTACTAGTATCAAACAGGTTGATTGATTGATTTGAAATGGTGATGATTTTGAATTTAAAAATAAGTAAATAAAATTGCGCGAAAGTAGGTTTAAGAAAATTCAATATTAGGAAACTATCTAGGGTTGTGAATCTTCCAATATCATTTTAAAGATGAAGTGATTATTTCATTTTTGTGTAATATATCGGTTTACTAACCTGAAACACTAAATTATGCGAAAGCCTCTGTCGATGGTCAGATGTAAATACCCAGTATAACCCAATTGAACCATATGTCTATGTCAACTAAATTACCTGGATTCATTAAGTTTAAGTTCCAATTATGGCTACTCTCGCCCGACATGTATATGTCTATCCTGTAAGGAAATCTATTAAAGGGTTATCTATCCTCAATGAAGATCGTGGGCTATTAAGTTTAAGGCTGAAACCTAAAATTCCTTTGTCAAGTTTATTTTAGATTTACCAGATCAATCTTATTAGTGGCCAATTAATAAGACGCATTAAGCTTAAGACTTAATAAGTAAACCTTTAAATTACCCAAACTATAAAATAACCCCTTATAAACCGGTGATATTAGAATTCATCACAACCACAGATAATTAACTTAGTTACGACACATATTTACGGGTAGTAAAAACTTAAATAAAATAAAAAACATAAAATTAAATACTGAAAATTAAATGCTGAAAAGTAAATGCTGAAAGTAAATTACTGAAAAGTAAATGCTGAAAGTAAATTGCTGAAAATAAATTGCTGAAAAGTAAATGCTGAAAGTAAATTGCTGAAAAGTAAATAAAGTAAAAGTACAATAAAAGAAAATGCTGAGGTAAAATGATCCACTTTTATTACTTCTATTTTAGATATCTCCCTTAATATAATATATTAACTTTGCATGATAATTACCAACCAGCCATATAGGCGGTATCCAGATTAAGTCAAATTAATAATTAATTACCAACCAACCAATTATGTGGTATCCAGTTTAGTCAGGTTAAAATCAATTTAAATAATTACCAACCGACCAATATGGCGGTATCCTCATTAAGTCAGGTTTTAACTAGTTTATATATTATAATTAAGGGAGATTAATCTAAATATTATTAATAAAAGTTTTACTTTTTACCTCAGCAAAGGGGAGTTACCTCCTAATTACTCAAAAGTAAAAACTGAAAATTAAAGAAAGAAAATAATGTGTGTAAAAGTAAATTGCGGAAAGTAAAAACTGAAAAGTAAAGAAAAGAAAGTGCGAAAGCGGAAATTAATTACTGAAAGTTGTAAATAAACAAACAAGATACAATCTTCTTAGTATTCTTAAGGAATTCCTTAGAAGAAAATATGAATTTACAAATGAAATGACTTGGTATTTATAGGCAAAATTTTGCCTCCATCAAATCATCCACCAAATCCATTATTAATTGCTCCACTAATTGCTCCACAAAATCCATTATTAATTACTCCACTAATTCTTATCATGTTTGGTGGTGATTTGATAATTTTTATTATTTATTTATTAATTTATTTTTTTGCTTTGAAAATGATTGAAAATGACTTTAATAATTACACACAACACACTTCTGAATGGTTCATCAATTTCGGACATGAAATCTTCAGAATTCGAAATTATTTTATCTTTAAAAGTTGTAGATATTTGAGTATTCTTTAATCTGGAACTTGAATCAGCTCAATCCATATCGGAGTAACAAGTTATGCCCAAAATATGACAGATGCGCAAAATTGGAATTTCCAAAACTGCACTTCGTTAAAACGCCATTTCAAGTTTCCAATCTCCAAAATTATAACTGTCAAGTCCAATGTTTGCCCTTATTTGACCCACATTTCGTCCTAAATGATTTAATTGTGTCCCAATATTATTTTATCTGCAAAATAAACTAAAACACATCAAAACGTTCATCAAACCCGAGAAACTAAACAAAATATTAAGTAAAAGAGGTGGTAAATTTTGATATATTTTCCGCTCATCAATAACTATAGAACTAATTGTCATAAATTCATATGTTTGATCATATCAAACATAATTGAACAGTTTAATGACTCACAATGAATTTTAAAATATAGTTTTCAACACTTCAAATAGAATATCTTTGAACTATTCAAAATATTATATCCGCGTTTCATCAGAAACATATTGAAATTTCTCGAACCATTCAAGACGTTCAATATATTTACGCTTAGAAATATGTAACCAAGTCATGACAATTCATTAACTAAGTTACGAAGTAAAGAAAACTATCCATGGCAATTTATAATTCATTAAACTGCATACTTCCAAAGTATTAGTTTAATAAATCTGTGGTCCAATGACGATCATTGGTTAAATGAGATTTAATCACATCCTGAATACAATATTCATTAAATGGATACAGATATATGGTGTGATCTTGTATCAGACCATCCTTTACCATAACGGAATAAGCATCTACTGCTTATTTTATAAAATCTCATAAAACACTGTTCTAAGTTATTTAGTTAACCAAATATTTTCTTAATGTTTATCTCTTCATCAATGACACTACTAGTCATATTAAAATATATAACAATTATTTATAAAGAACAAGTAACTATCCAATAGTCGCAAGTTCTGATATCAAATATCAAAACAATCATTAAACATTATTTTAATTAACTAGACGGGAGATCTGGTATCCAATACCAATAGTTGCCGTATTGTGAGAATCGATATTCTCTATACACAACTATACACATCTCCTTTATTAAGCTCTATAATTTTCCTTCAATTATTCACAACAATTGCAAATAATTGATTAGCAAAATGTGTCAAACACGTGACTTCTAAAAGTCACTAAAGCCCAGAAACGTCATTATAAGATAAACAAATACCTAATGGTCTTTTCTTAATGCCAGTCAAGAATCTCGAGACATGAACTAATTCATGTCAATTCTTACCGCACAAGAAACTATTCTCTCTAGACAATTATATCCTAAAACAGATATCTATTTAGACTACCTAATCGTGACTTAGTAACTAAGTCACTAACCATCTTGATTTTCAAGAAAATCGGAACAACAGTTCCCGATGGTTTTGACTAATCTAACAATATCCAAGTCCACTTAAATTCTAGAACCTATTCTAGAAATACTCAACCATAAGCGAAGTCAACACATATTCAATAATATGCATGCAGTGGATTGGAAGTTTAATTCTATTAACAATATAAAATAAAGGAAAACAAAAGCAGCAATTTCCATAAAATTACACACTACTTTAGTTATGAATTTTTAACCCAGCAATGTCTCCCACTACTTTACGTAATACCGTAATCCCCAACGGAAAATGGGAATTCAATAATTAAATCGAATTCCATAGTGAGAGGAAGACCCCATGAATATATTTTGACTCAAAGTTTTGGCACGATCTCGTTAACATATATTCATTAGGTAGACAACTCATTGTCAATCACACTCACTGTGACTCATGATTTTGGTCCTGACCGTTTCTCGTTATGAAAGCTTTGGCACGTTCACAAGAGGCGTATCAATGCTTCACTTGCCAATGACAAACTCAAGCTACCGCTGTAGTCCTAACAGCTTTGGTACGTTCAGGATTTCCACTTTCACTTGAATTTGTCTAGTATCAAATATACATCCGGCATGAATAAAATTCTATCAACTACACCCTCACTGTTTTAGTACTTTCTCGGATGCAACCATAGAAAGATACCCATAAACCGTATTGACAAGACGAACCAAGAAACATGTATCCAATACATGTCACTTTACTGCCTTATTTAAGCTGAGATATTCCTCAAGAAAGCTTTGCTCTACATCAAATGCAGAATATAATCTAGATCAACTTCTAAACAATTCAATTCTACTTTAGAAAATATAACTTAACTTAACCATTAAATTTTCGTTACGTTTACCGTTAGCGTAGAACCGAAAAGTCAAGAAATATCTAAATTACATGGATGTGCAAACATCAAAATTGGATTATATATCATATATCAAGCATGACAAAAGTAATGGATGAAGGATCATACCTGCTCTGATACCATTTTTTTGGGGTTTTGGCGCGGGCGCATCGGAAGCTCACGGTTCGGGTGAAATCGTAATTTTAAAATTTTTTAAATTACCGAATAAATTATTCAATGTCTAATATGAATAATTTATTCATATTTCACCTAAATATATTTATTCGATATCAAATAATGACATAAATAGTTAAGAAACATCGCGAAACTTTTACGAAAATATTTTTCCGTAAAATGACATAAAACATATTTTTGACCAAACCGACAACCCAATACACATGGGGCTGCCCAGGTCAGCCCCAAATGTACTAGGGCAGTTCATGGGCTGCCCAAACCGTGACTAATTCACTGTTTGGGCAGCCGTCACTCGGTTGGCTCAAAAGTCACTCAATAACGTCGTTTTCTTCAACTCCGAAACAATTTCCGGCAATTGTTCCAATACCCAAAAAAAAATCCAATACATTCATATGAAATTATTTTCATCACAATAAACCCAGTTTTTTGAGAACTGATCTTGTAACAAAAATAATCATATTTTCATGCTTTAATCCAACTTTTTCAATATTAATCATATTAATACTAACACTAATCCAAGCCACCACCAATGAAGCACCCAAGAACAATTCTAGGCATTACAAGAGTGGTCATAACACTCTAGAATGACAACATATCATCAAATGATCAAATTGAACAAATATTACAATAATATCATTCAAATCAACTTCACACATGCACCAAGCCTTCAAATCCATCTTCCAAATAAAAAATACCAAACTCTAAGAAAATAAGAAACCCTAGAATCTATCTAGATGATCAAGAACAAGAAACATGCTTTCCAAGCTTAGGGATATTGAGGATTACCTTTAATTCACTTAATTTCCTAAAGCTTTTTCTTGATTTCCTTCATTTTCTCCCTTGAATCATCAAATAGAATTTGAGAGGTATTTGGAATACTCATTTTCGGCCATGGCTAGGTTAAAACAAGAAAAGAAAAATTTTCCCTTTAAAAAATGGCCAAAACCGACTTTACAAGGGTATTTTGGTCATTTTTACAATTTAATTTCATTAAATTAAAAACAAGCTTTATGTTAGCAAATCAAATATGCACACATTAAGCTTAATTAAATCATACCATATGTAACCAATAATAATTAAACATTTTTCATAACATTTAAGAAAAAAAAATATTATTTAATTATTCAAATATTTAACATTTAAATATCTAAGTAATTAATTAATATAGTTATATATATATATATGTATTTTTATTTACATTAAACAAAAAATACATATATTAATGGCATATGTCAAAGTCTCATTGACAATTAATTAATGTGTATCTAATCAAATTATATATCAGATACAAATACACAATAATTACGATTGACCAAAAATGCCCCTTATGCATGTGTTTTCGTTTAAACGATCCGAATTAACTCATTTAATCCGGTGAAGTTTTATGAATAATCTGTATTATTCATAACGCATTGCCCAAATGCTAACGAGTACACTTCATATTGTGGGACTCTCTAAGTTTAGGTTTATCCGTCACGAAATCCAATTTTGTGTCCATAATTCAACCACTCATGAATTATGACAACCACAGATAATCTCGCTAAACTATGCAAGTCGAGGTCATTGCATACGTATAATCTCTCCGTCACAGCCTATCCATATTATACCTAGGATATAGATAACAACGTCAAATCCTTATGGTATAATATAGTCGACTTTCAAATTTACGATCTCTAAATAACACTCGGAACTTGCTTCCGAAGTTATACCACAGCCATGAATTTACTAGATCGCAAACACATGTAGGACACATATGCCATGTACACAGGACTGACAAATTCTATCTTGATACGCACTGGATATCATGAGCATCAGTCCACACCCAACGAGTAGGCGTAGGTCTGATCTAAATAGATCGGTGACGTGACTGCCATCAAAGTGTGGAGGATAACTCATATATCCACTATGGTATCTCAAGTCAAAGGACCACTATGCTCGCTCAACTCGAGAAGATTCATATTGTCATTGGTGTACCATCTATTAGGAAATCTTCAGTGAGTCATTAAGTGTTTATCAAATAAACACCTACATGTCTATACGAGTCTCCCGAGACTCATGGTTCATTGGGATAAATCATCGGACCAAGTCACGATATACGACATGTATTGGTCTCAGTGGATTTTACTAACCGATCCGTGTTAGTAAATCTTGACCATGAACTTTATTTAAGGATATACAACTTATAGTGACGCTTCCCAACGTCAATTACAAACTACGTTGTAACTGCGCACTACATTGTAAATCATATGGTCTTTGTCTAATATACACGTATCACTAAATCAGATTTAGTTTCAATCTAATCATAATTAGATCGAATATGTATATAAAAGATAATAGGTGCTAACATTAAATAAGTAATATTATGGAAAAAGACATTGATCGTATTCATGAATCAGACATAAATACGATCCGGATTGACACTCTAAGCACCAACCCTAACAGTTGGTACTTTATATGAGCATGCTGAAAGTTCAAATGTTAATTATATTGTTTTAATTGAAGTCATTACTGTTATGAAGAAAAAAATGATTGACTTATTTTAAAGACATTTCATTACCTTATCTTATTCCCATTTTTTTATTCTAGATTTAAATTAGAAGGTTTTAATTGTGGCTTACAAACTTACTATGATTTTTTAGGAATAGATGATGAAATTAATGTTAGAAAAATAATAGATGGAATAAAAAATAATTTAATAGATTTATTTAGTGATTATTTCAGTAGATATAACTTGCAATCATCAGCACAATTTAGTAGCGAACCCGTAATACATTCAAGACATAACATAAGTGATCGTTGGTTACTACAACGAAATAAAAAACAGAGGAAAACCACGACTAACAATCCGGAATTAGATAATTATTTGTCAACCAATTTCGAGTTTCCTCCTGAAAGTTTGATAAGTAAAAATTTTCAAGTACTTGACTGGTAGAACCAACATCAAAATGTCTATTCTGTTTTATCAATTATTGCTAAAGAGGCGATGTCAGTATCTTTTTCCACTGTTGCAGTTGAACACGTCTTTAGCTTAGGAGGTAATATTTTGGAAGTGAGACGGTCTTCATTAAATCCAAACACTTTAAAAGCAACAACAAGTGTGGATGATTGGACCCGAACTGATCTGAGGTAACAAGAAGATACTCCCGATGACTTTGAAGACTTGTTTGACAATGTATATGCAAATACAAGCGGAAAGAGAGCTGAATGATCAACAACAGGCACAAATAATGATGATGAATAATTAATTATAATGGGGAACTATCTAAAAAATATAATGAAATTACGTGAGTTTTAATTCCTCTCACTTCAAGAGGATACGTAGGCAACTTAAATTTTTAAAAATTTAAGTTCAAGTTATTTTATTTTATTTTTAATTTATGTTTTTAATTTAATGTAATATAAATTCAAATTACTAATTTCAAATCCCATTTTTAATTTTTTTAAAAATTTAAAATTCGATTTTTAAATTAATTAAAAAATCGAAATCGAACCGAACGGTTCCACAAGCGTAGAATCGAGAACCAGACAGTTCGGTTTCGGTTCTGAACCAACTCAAACCAGTGGCCGGGTCAATATATCTTAAATGCAGCATAAAGTTCTATTATTCTCATATTTTCAAGAAAAAACACGGCCGCAAATATTTTAATTAATATAGAACTTATTAGTGTTGATTATAGAAAGTGTGCTTTTCTATCATCAGAGGATCATTTCAATTCATGGATTATGAAATGTAGCAGAGTGTTGAAAGCTAACCAAAATTGGCGTCATTTACTTAATTCGAAAATATGGTTAGAGAGTAAAATTTTCATTGTTGTAAAGATTAGTTATAAATCTGTTAAAAGGTAGTTAAGTGGTTAGAGTTAGTTATAAAAAAAACTATTAGAATCTGTTTGAGTTAGTTAAGTGGTCAGATCTCTTTTTTAGAAGGAAAAAATCTCGTTAATAAGGGAAAAATGAAATTAACAATTATGGAATGTGGTAATAAGGAAAAAATATAATGGTTAAGAAGGAAAGAATCTGGATTTATGGAAATTGGCTAATAAAAAAAGAGAGATCGAATCCTTTTGTAAAACTAGAAACGCGATGCATATCCGGCCTGACTTAGGTTATGTCCGGCTAGATGTAATGGCTATGTCTGGCTGGATGTGATGGTTTATATCTGTCCGAATGTAGATAGTTCTTCTATAGAATTCAAACCTTACAATCTTCCTAAACCTTCATACGGTATCCATATTATGAGACTTATCATCGGGCCATGCAAAAATGCAATGCCTACAGTCGACTCCATTTTGATAGACTTGTGCAGTGTATGAAAATGATACACCTATCAAAGTCATGTATGTATTTTGACTTACCTGGTTCACCGGGCATCGCCAGACTTACCTGGTTGTGTTGATTCTCATCGATAGATGGTTGGTTGATGGACCTTTGGGTTTGTTGATGGCTCGATCGGTGTGAAGATGAAGATAGGCACTCAGACTCCGATACTCGGATCGATTGAGGTGAAAATGGGCGTTAGGGACCCTCTGCGGCTGTGAGAGTTGAGATAAAAATGGGCACTCGGGCCCATTGGTGGCTTGTGAAAGTTGAGAGATGTCTTAATCTTTGCTGTCATAGTTGATGAACATACAGGTCATCTAATGTATTTTGTTGGTTTAAGATGCCTTGATCTCAGCTATCTTAGTTTTTGGACACTTAATCCTCTGATACCTCGATCAGTTATGAAATACCTCGATCTCTGCTGTCATAATTATTGGACCATTGGTCCTCCAATACCTCGATCGATTTGTGAGATGTCTTGATCTCTAATGTGATAATTATTGGACTATCGGTCTTTCGATGCCTTGATCGGTTTTTTAGATGCCTTGATCTCTACTGTGATAGTTGTTGGACCCCCGGTACGTCGATGCCTCGATCGTGTATGAGTTGACCCGATCTCTGTCGTCATAATTATTGGACCCTCGGTCCATTGATGCCTCGATTGATTTGAGATACCTCGATCTCTACTACTATAGTTGTTGGACCATCGGTCCGCTAATGCCTCGATCGGATGAGATACCTCGATCTCTGTCGTCATAGATTTTGGACCTTCGGGCCCTTTGATATTTCAATTGGATAAGATACATCGATCTCTATTCAGAATTCTGATAGATTGGACATTCGGGCTTATTAGATGCTTTGACCGGATGGGGTGCTTCGACCCATATCTCCTTTTATAAACGGGCTTCGCCCTTGGTATCCTCTTTTAGGTGGACATCGCCCCCACTTTTCTTTCTTATGGGAGCTTGGCCCCTAAAATTCTCTTTTAGACGGTCATTACCCTAGTGTTTATGCTTTTAGATGGGATTTATTCCCGACTTCTTACTCCAGTCTCGGAGTTGTTGGATGTTCGTCATGAATCTCATTCTCGGAGTTGTATATTTCTTGTCCACATTCTCGGAGTTGTATGTATCCATTCTCATAGTTATCTTCATTTTCGAAGTCTGTATCCATTCCCGGAACCATCTGCCTTTTGTCCTTATTCTCAAGGTTGTCTGACGATTTATCCTTATTCTCGAGATTTTACTTAATTCCTGAAGCTTTATGTTGTTCATTCTCATTCTCAAAGTTTCACTTCATTCCCCAAGTTGTCCTATGTTCAGGCTTATTCACGAGGTCTTACTTTATTCCCGAAGCTGTCCTATGTATATCCTCATTCCCGAAGCTATCTCATGTTCATCCTCATTCCAGAGGTTTCACTTCATTCCCCAATCTATCTCATGTTCATCTTCATTCCTGAGGTTTCACTTCATTCCCGAAGCTATCTTATGTTCATCCTCATTCTCGAGGTTTATACCTCATTCTCGGAGTTATTTGTTGTCTTGTCCTCATTCTCGAGGTCCTAGTCCATTCTCAGAACCATCTGCCTTTTGTCCTCATTCTCGAGGTTCATACACTAGTCTTGGAGTTCTCTATGGTGTTGTAACTTCATTCTTGAAGTTGTTGGTGTTCCAAATCCCATTGGTGTTCTAATTATGTCTAGCTTTCCAAATTTGTTAGTGTTCTAAACCCATTTCCAATTCTTTTGGCGTTCTAAGTCCATTAGCATTCCAGACCCTTTGGCATTCTAATTCCGATAGTGTTCCCATCCCATTGGCATTCCAAAGTCGTTTCTAATTCCAATTCCAAGTGTGTAGTTATTCCAAATTTATTGGTGTTCCAAATCCAGCGATGTTCCAAATCCATCGGCGTTCCAATCCCATCAGTGTTTCAATCCTATTGGTATTCAAAGCCAATCTAGTTTTCCAAACCTTTCAGTATTGGTGTTCTAAACCCATCTAGTTTTCCAAATCTGTCAGTGTTCCAAACCTATTGGTGTTCTAAACCCATCCAGTTTTCCAAAACTATCAGTGCTCTAAACCAATTGGCATTCCAAAGTCGTTTGGTGTTCCAAATCTTCGACCTGTTTCATCTTTCAGATGATCATTTTCTTTTACAGTTCGAGGAGTTCAAAAACTTTTATTTACTCCAAATATTTTTGTCGTAGGCATTGCAAAACCTAATTTTCCAATCTCAAGGCATTCCAAAACTTATTTCTATTGTAGGCATTTCAAAACCTAATTGTGCGACGGGTATTTCCCCCGGCTATTACATCTAGGCGTGCCTCTCCCCCAGTTACTTCGTTTAGGTGGGCTTCGCCCCCATGTCTTATCCTTCTGACTGTCGAGTGTGTATGACACAGAAATTGGCGACGCTGTTCCAGGCTCGCGACCCGGTCGGGAGTACAGAGTAGCCCGCAGGGGACTAAACCGGAGAAATAAAATGGAGTCGCCACCCAGTGTGAACTGGGAAATGATTTAAGGCCGCACTCACCCCTCGCAAGGGAAGACCTCAAACCGTTGGGTTCGGAATGGTCCCCTACTTATGTCACTTGTAATGAATGGATTTATGCAATAATCTAACCAAGTCTCATGCAACACATACAAGATAGTTTAAGCAACACACAAGTTTACACACATAGAAGTAAATGAAATAAAAGCGAGCACACAATCCCATGAACATATGCGTGAACGTTTCCTCAAGCGGTACGTGGAGTTGTATCCCAAGTACAGACCGCACTACCGTCCATTTGGATTCGGCTACGAAATTTACGTCTGGATTTCCATCCGATATACCACGAGAAGCAACACTCAATAACTAACCCAATATTGACATACATGAAACATGATAATGCATATAACCATAAATAACCGAAGAGACAAACATGCGAAACACAAAATAGATGCGGAACAACAAAACAACAATAAACGGAATTAAATGTGAAATAATAAAAGACTAATAATGCGAAATAAATGTGGAACAATAAATATGTGACCAAAGAATTTGGCCGTTTTCAATGTAGGACTTCGCATACCCGGTTGGACGTATTCCACGTCCAACCGAGCATTCCGTTTCCAGGATGACAAAATAAAATATAACAAAGGGTGCCCTTAGGTCGTACCTTTTAAGTCGCTTCTCGGAAGTGCGTTACGTGGCCGTCGGAAAGGTTAATGCTCCACAATTTTTTCGGTTCACTAGTTCAATGTTTTCCTTTGTCACCTCGCTGTTTTGGGCTGCTGTTTTCTCTATTTTGAGCTGCTGTTTTTGCGGCTATTTTTGGACCGTTTAAGGGGTGTTTTAGGGCTACAGTTTACAGTAATTTGAGAGTGTTTTTTGGGGCTGTTTTGTTGTAATTTAGGGTGTCTTAAGGTGCAGTTTTTGTGGTGATTTGGGATGTCTTAAGGTGCAGTTTTTGCGGTAATGTAGGGAGGCTGTGATTTGTGGCAGTTTGAGGGCTGGTCGTTTGTCTTTTGTTGCTATTTTAGTCGGTGAGGATTGTTTGTTTTTGTTGCTTTATTTTGGTCGGCTAAGGGTTCGTTGTTTGTCTTTTGTTTACTGGTGGGCAGTTGGTTGATTGGTGAAGGGCCTAGGTTCATGTAGGCTGCTTTGTTGTTTGATATTTAGGGTTTGTCGAGAGTGGTGAGAGCATGTGGTGTGAGGGGCTGCTAGCTTGGCTTCGTTTGATTTGTAGTGTGTTCGTTTGGCAGGTTAGGCGTGAAAAGAATATGGTTGAGAGAGGCCGAGAATCGGTAATCTTGGTCAGTTGGTGAGTAAGGTGTCAAAGAGAGAGTTGATGAGAGATGCTAGGGTTTCTAATTCTTTGATTTGTTGTGCCGAGTGTGGATAGGGAAGAATAGTGCCCATGGGAGTGAGCAGCATGTACCTAGGGTTTTATTTTTCATGCATGCCATGAATCTCATGTGAAGAGAAGAAGGCGTGAAGACTGTGTAATGTCGTGGCTTGGTGAGAGTGTGTGAGAGGTGTTTGGCCGTGAGATGAGTTTAGGGTTCTGTTTGTGGTGAGGCTGCCGAGTGGGTTCATAGCTTGGGTACGTGAGAGTCATGGGATTTTATTATTTTATGCAAAGGGGGCAGTGTGGAGCCAGAGGTTTTTTTAGGGTTTGTTGTTGTTTCATATAGAGAGAGATGAGGGAGAGAGAGATATGACTTAGGGTTTATTTGTTTTGGATGTGTGTGTGTGTGGAATGAGAGAGAGAGTGTGGAGAAAAGGGAAAGTGACGGGGGATCTTTTAGGGTTTTTGTCGAGAGTGGAGTTGGTGGGGGCTTAAGGTGTGAAGAGAGGGAGCATGGGGCTGTTATGGTTTCTGGTCTTCATGCGCAAGTGATGAGAGGAAGGAGATAGTGGCCGTGTAGGAAGCTAGGGTTTCTTTGTTGTCTCACCGAGTGAGAGAGAGTATCAAGAGAGGCGTCAGATCCAACGAGCGAACCCGAGGCTAAACAAACGAATAAATTCTAGCAAGGTACTGATTTCTAAATTTTCCCTTCCGACGTCCGTTTCCCGCGACTTCCGCAACTTAAAGGGTAGTGCCTCCATATGAGGCTCATCATCGGGACTTATATGCAAAAATACAGTGCCTACAGTCGCCCCCACTTTGATGGGACTTGTGCAGTGTGTAACAATGACAATCTTATCAAAGTTATGCATGAATTTTTACTTACCTGGCTCGCCAGCTGCTGTTTGACTTGCCTGTTGCTTCGAACTGAGTTAATCTGGTGGTGAGGTGCTTCGACCCCTGAGGTTCATCCCTGCAAGATGCTGCGATCTCTAGGAATCACTATCGAACTGAGCTGATATGGTGGCGAGGTGCTTCGACCCCTGGGCTTTGTTCTCAAACCACCGAATGTGGGCTTTGTTCCCTGGGCTTTATTCCCGAACTGTGCTGATAAGTTGTGGTCCCCTTCTGAACCTTGCTCCATTCCAAGAGCGCCATCCCGGCATGCTAAACCTCATTCCCAAGGTGTCGCTGGTCCCCTTCCGAACCTTGCTCAATTCCCGGAGCGCCATTCCCGGCATGTTAAACCTCATTCTCGAGGCGTCGCGGTTGTGGGCCTCGACCCATGCTCCATTCCCGGAGCGCCATTCCCGGCATGCTAAACCTCATTCCCGAGGCGTCGCAGTTGTGGGCCTCGACCTATGCTCGATTCCCAGAGCACCATTCCCGGCATGTGATGATGTGGGCCTCAACCTATGCTCCATTCCCGGAGCGCCATTCCCGGCATTGCTGATGTGGGCCTCGACCCATGCTCCATTCCCGGAGCGCCATTCCCGGCATTGCTGATGATATAGGCTTCGACCCATGCTCCATTCCCGGAGTACCATTTCCAACATTGCTGATGATGTGGGCCTCGACCCATGCTCCATTCCCGGAGCGCCATTCCCAAAACTGCTTGTCTTGTGGGCCTCGACCCTGGGATTCATTCCCGAAACTGCTGACAACGTGGGCCTCGACCCTGGGATTCATTCCCGAAACCGCTGACAACGTAGGCCTCGACCCTGGGATTCATTCCCGAAACTGCTGGTGATGTGGGCCTCGACCCTGGGTTTCATTCCCGAAACTGCTGACAACGTGGGCCTCGACCTTGGGATTCATTCCCGAAACCGCTGACAATGTGGGCCTCGACCCTGGGATTCATTCCGGAAATTGCTGATAATGTGGGCCTCGACCCTTGGATTCATTCCCGAAATTGCTGACAATGTGGGCCTCGACCCTGGGATTCATTCCCGAAATTGCTGATAATATGGGCCTCGACCTAGGGATTCATTCCTCAAACTGCTTGTCTTTGCCACTTTTTTTTTGTTCTTCAAAACCTGCGAACAAAAACAAAACAAAAAATGCGTGTATGTGACGTGTATGCATGCATGCATGAATGTGTTTCCTATTCCGATGGGTTAGGCCTTCCTTGTGCTCCTTGGTGCCATTTGCCTATAAAAGTCTTTGATCGCCCCCTGGGTCTGCTTACAGTTTCCTTCTATTAATTCTACTCTGATGATTGTTCAGTTTTCTTTGGTCCCATGACTCAAGATTCTGTTATGTCCTTTATTCGCGAGGTGGTAGACTGGTCCCCCCAGTCTTGATTTAGCTTTCTGCTCTCCGCTGCTTACATTAGGTCAAGGTGGACCATATGGTATAGCATTCTACATCATCATATTATATCACATGCTACGAAATAGTCTCAATAGTTACACATATTATTGCCCTCAAAGAATGCCCAGTATTGAAACCATAGAACCTTCAAAACATTCAACGCAACTCAAATCCAAGTCTTTGAATAAATGATCAAAGTGTGTGTGTGCAAGAGTTTCTTTGCAGATTCATCCCCAGGTAAGCCACTCAATGATTTTGTCAAAAAATGGGATCGATGGGTCAAACCAACCTAGATGTCTCAATTATGCCTGCAGTTGCTTTTCTGTGCTCAATGTGGTATGGTTTTATTTCTCCTTTGTCTCTTTCTTTTTTCTATTCATTTTGAACTTCTTTTTTTCCTTTTCCTTTTCTTTTTCTTTTTTATTTCTTTTTTTAACACACCTACCCTTTAAGGTAGCATTTATCCTCATGGTGGTCCTAATACTCGCCCATGGGTAGCTTCACGCTTATCAGTTATAGGTGGTTCAATTCTTTTCTTTAGAGACTTTTCTTTCATTTTCAACCATACCACACATCATAACATAAGCAAATCAAGATATACATCTAAGCAAACGGTCATTCACCGACCTACAATTTCTTCAACTAGTTACCTTGCCAACTACTCAGGTTTTCACCGCTAAGAACCTATAGTGAATTTCTTACGAGTCTAACATAGATCAATCACTCAAAGTATCAGATAAAAGCACATCAAGAGTTTATCGTTTCTAAGATTTCACCATAAAGCAAACGATTTCATCATTGGACTTATGCCTAACTATTAAGGACTAAGAACACACAATTTTTTTTTCTCTCTTTTATTTTTTATTTTTTTCTTCTCTTATTTTTTTTTATTTTCTTCTTTTTCCTGTTTTTTTTGCTGAAGGCCCCCCAATGGTCTTTCTATCCTTGCCGTAAATTTTTATGTTCCTCGGTTTCCTTTTCCCCGATATCTATGTTTGCTAAACTCTTCTTGACAAATCTTTCTTTCTTCTCTAACCCAATGTATATCTACGATGGCTTTTAAGACACAAGGGTTAACATGATGCGTGTATGCATGAGATGCATGTGGTTATCAAAACAGAATATATCCTTCCGACATTATTCCTCCCACACTCGTGGTATGTCCATTTCTGTCCTAGGTATGGTTTATTTTATGCACCAATATGGGATACACAAAATCGTTCTCTCCTATGCTACGAGGTGAACCTTGGCTACCTCGGTCCCTTTCCATCAGAAAAAGACAAGGACCGCCCATTTTCCACATGGACTAAGCCGATTATGGGATCATGCCATTGTCTAGAAACGACGAATTGGGCTTTCGGCAACCGTGGTCGTGGGGATGAACTTAGAAGCGTCCAAAAGTATAAAAATATGCCGTAACAAGGCGTATCCTTTCTGGATGAAAGCCAATGCGGATATCGAACTCATTCTTCTAGCATATTTGGATAATGTTTAGACTTTCTAAGCCCATTAAGGTTTTCATACAAGTTGGCCCATTATCATTTCAAAGCATTCAACGATACTATTGCGAGGTGCAAACTTGTCCCAGTTGCAAAAGGCTCAACAGGTTTACGCTTTCGCGATAACGTGGCTAAATAACTTCAAATGATACGGGGCCCAAGCACAAAGTGGCCCATCAGCATTTTAGAAGCTTTTGGATCAATTTTCATAAGACACAAACTCGTCCCAGTTTAAATGGCCCAACAAGTTCATAGCTCATGACGAAAGGTCCAACTGAATCCAAATGATGATAGTCCCCAAACGCAAGTATAAAGGGATGGTTTCTATTGGTCATACAACTATGGTTCACAAGTGGGTTTATGGGAGTGTAGAAAAAGGCTCCCGCTGGCGAAGGATTTCCCACAACTAGGTCTCCCCACTTAAGGGTCCGAGCGACCAAGCGAGCGCACCTTTTTTATACGCTAAGGTACGTGTCAACGAGTGATGATACATGACTGACTGTCAAATGGATTTCTTATTGAAGATTCCCCAGAGCGAGGGTGGAGCAGACTCTTTTAAATACCCAAGCCTCTTAGGCTCTTATCGCCTTGATGACAGGAATAGACAATAGGTCCTCCAAATTAGTCCATCACGGTAAGCTCCAGGTAAATGATTATCTAGGTGCCTTCACAGCTTTTCCCTTCAGCTATAGAAAGGTAGTGAATGAAGGAAGACACAAAATCATTACCTAGCTTTAATAATGCCTTTAATTAAACCCCTTTCAACCCACGGTAGACACGATTAACTAAAGCACAAATTACAAACATTACAAGACATTATTTCGGGGCCGATTCTCTATCCCCAGTGGAGTCGCCAGACTGTAGGACACAGAAATCGGCAACGCTGTTCCAGGCTCGTGGCCCGGTCGGGAGTACGAAGTAGCCCGCAAGGGACTAAACCGTAGAAATAAAATGGAGTCGCCACCCAGTGTGAACTGGGAAATGATTTAAGGCTGCACTCACCCATCGCAAGGGAAGACCTCAAACCATTGGGTTCAGAATGGTCTCTTACTTATGTCACTTGTAATGAATGGATTTATGCAATAATCTAACCAAGTCTCATGCAACACATACAAGATAGTTAAATCGACACACAAGTTTGCACACATAGAAGTAAATGAAATAAAAGCGAGCACACAATCCCATGAACATATGTGTGACCGTTTCCTCAAGCTGTACGTGGAGTTGTATCTCAAGTACAGACCGCACTACCGTCCATTCGGATTCGGCTACGGAATTTACGTCTGGGCTTCCATCCGATATACCACGAGAAGCAACACTCAATCACTAACCCAATATTGACATACATGAAACATGATAATGCATATAACCATAAATAACTGAAGAGACAAACATGCGAAACACAAAAATAGATGTGGAACAACAAAACAACAATAAAGGGAAATTAAATGTGAAATAATAAAAGACTAATAATGCGAAATAAATACGGAACAATAAATATGTGACCAAAGAATTTGGCCGTTTTCAATGTATGACTTTGCATACCCGGTTGGACGTATTCCACGTCCAACCGAGCATTCCGTTTCCAGGATGACAAAATAAAATATAACAAAGGGTGCCCTCAGGTCGTACCTTTTAAGTCGCTTCTCGGAAGTGCGTTACGTGGCCGTCAGAAGGGTTAATGCTCCACAACTTTTCCAGTTCACTGGTTCAATGTTTTCCTTCGTCGCCTCGCTGTTTTAGGCTGCTGTTTTCTCTGTTTTGAGCTGTTTTTTTTTGTGACTATTTTTGGATTGTTTAAGGGGTATTTTAGGGCTGCAATTTGCGGTAATTTGAGGGTATTGATGAGAGATGCTAGGGTTTCTAGCTCTTTGATTTGTTGTACCGAGTGTGGAGAGGGAAGAAGAGTGCCCAGGGGAGTGAGCAGCTGTGTACCTAGGGTTTTATTTTTCATGCATGTCGTGAATCTCATGTGAATAGAAGGAGGCGTGAAGACTGTGTAATTTCGTGGCTTGGTGAGAGTGTGTGAGAGTTGTTTGGCCGTGAGATGAGTTTAGGGTTCTGTTTGTGGTGAGGCTGCCGAGTGGGTTCATAGCTTGGGTACGTGAGAGTCATGGGATTTTATTGTTTTATGCAAAGGGGCAGTGTGGAGCCAGAGGTTTTTTTAGGGTTGTTGTTGTTTCATAGAGAGAGAGATGAATGAGAGAGAGATAAGACTTAGGGTTTATTTGTTTTGGCTTTGTGTGTGTGTGGAATGAGAGAGAGAGAGTGGAGAAAGGGGAAAGTGACGGGGGATCTTTTAGGGTTTTTGTCGAGAGTGGAGTTGGTGGGGGCTTAAGGCGTGAAGAGAGGGAGCAGAGGGCTGTTAGGGTTTATGGTCTTCATACGCAAGTGAGGAGAGGAAGGAGACAGTGTCCGTGTAGGAAGCTAGGGTTTCTTTGTTGTCTCACCGAGTGAGAGAGAGTATCAAGAGAGGCGTCAGGTCTAGGGTTTGTTTTGGTGTTTCACGTGAGTGAGAGGGAATGGTGAGAGAGAGTGTGTGTTTGAGGGTTCCTTTTTATTTTGGTCGTGTGTATCAGGAAGAGAGCAGTCTGTGATGGTCGAGAGCTTTAAGGTTTTTTTGTTATGAGGTTGCCGTGAATGAGCTCTTGTGTTTAAAGGTTTGGTTTTTGTTCCTTTTTATAAGAGTGGGTTAGGGTTGTCCTTGTATGGGTAGGAAATGGAGATTGTGTGATCATGGGGAAGATTTAATTAGTTTGTTATAAGGAAATGATTTCTTTAGTTTATGAAGGTGATTTATTTAATTTAGGAAAGAGATTTATGGGATTTGATTTGATTTATTTAGTTTAGGCATGAGATTTATTTAAATTAGGAAAGTGATTTATTTAGATTTCAACATGTGTTTAATTATTTTCGATTAGGCTTGGAGGCTTGGGTGTGTGGCTTGGCCTTTTTGGTGGGCTTGGGCGTGTGGTTGGTGGTGTGTGGGCTTGGGTGTGTGGCTTGGTATGGGTTGCGGGGGTTTTGGGCCAAGGATGAATTTTAAAACAGAGATCCAACGAGCGAACCCGAGGCTAAGCAAACGAATGAAATCTAGCAAGGTATTGATTTCTGAATTTTCCATTCCGACGTCCGTTTCCCGCGACTTCCGCAACTTAAAGGGTAGTGCCTCCATATGAGGCTCATCATCGGGACTATATGTAAAAATGGAGTGCCTACAAAGTACTTCATGTCTTGGAGGCTTCAACATTTGTCTGCTACTGAGCATTTTTTGTCTTGCCCCACTTTTTGGATGATGGCATTCATTCAAGTTTCCTGCAAAAGAAATGTTGTATGTATGTTTGCATGTATGTATGCATATATGTACGCAAATGATCCCTAACTGCGTGCCCGTTCTTCAACTTGAGAGGGTGCATGAGTTACGATGTTCTTCTTATCGTTAGATTTTGTCTAATTCCTCGCACAGGCTGTCCCTCGAGATTTCCAAATCATCGATCTTACCTTCCCAATTTTATCATGCAATGACTACTTGCATGCTCTCAAATGTCTTCCTTTAAAATCGAGTCTCTTTTCAAAGTATGAGCATTGACTAAACCCAAAAATCAATTCCAACAAGAGTTTCACCTTTCGAATGCTCTTCCATGTGTGTGTGTGATTCTTTTAGAAAGAATTACGCGTAGCCTGGATCGGTTTATACTAGCGTTAAATGTAGATAAGTACTAGTACTTTAGTTCATTTTTCGTCTTTTCATTGGTCAATGTAATCTAACACATATTTAAGGATCAACATGAATTTAGAATTTGTAGGGTTTGTCTTTGTCTCTGGCTTCATTGAGTCGTCAAATTGCCTTTTGACGCAAAGTCTTCATATTTGTGATACGAGCCCTTGGTTACTCAACAATTTCACCAACTCAAGTTTCTTTGCATACTGGATTTTTAAATTGTCATTTGACGCAACGGTAGTCATGGGGTTCACGATATTCTTGATTACTAAACAATCCAAACAACAGAGTATATTTTATGGGATTCACCATTTTTTTCTCTCTTCTTTTTTTCTCTTCTTCTTTTTTTTCTTATTTTTTCACATTTTTTTGCGTCATCTCCTTAACCTAGTGTCATCTCAGTTTTAACCTTTGAAAAAGTCAAATGAATGTCAAGTGCTTTGAGCATTTCTACGAGTCGTGCCAACATAAATTCTTTCTAAATAGGCATTGTAATTCCAAATGCGAGCTTGAATGTGCATTTGTGGATAACATTCTGCTAGTGAATCCAAAGTTGAAACTTCTTTCAAAATTCAGACATGCTCATTCTTATCAAGAGACGAAAAATTATGCAAAACTAAATTTATTTCAAAAATGAGTCATTACATGACGAAAAGTAAATATGCAAATGCGATGATTCAAAATCCGATTACTGCATGGATGTTGATCCTTCGGGGTTATGTATCTTGCTTGTGTCGATCAGGTTATGGATTTCATGTCTGAGGCGGGTACATCTGTCAGTCGCATGTCCCGAAAATCGATGGAATGATAATATTGGCTTAGGTCCATGTAGACGGGTATTGGGTTTGGCAAAGGTTTGGGTTCTAATGGCTTCAACAGGCTTTGTCTCTTGAGTTCAACCAAAATTTCGGACATCGGTCTTCCAAGGTTAGAGAAGTATCTCTTTTGGATGCAGTTTACTTCCGATGTTCCACTTCATGAGCCTCTTCTACTGTTTTTCTTATATCGCCCATAGTCATAGAACTTATTATACTTACGCCTCTCATTGCTTGCTTCGGCCCTAACCATCTGAGGTGTCGTCCAGTTGATCATAGCAGTGGTCAAAGTTAGTAGTTGTTCAGTCATTTTGTTCAACTTATCCTCCATTCGGTCTATGTGAGAACTGTTACTATTGGCCATTCTTTGCTTTTGTTGATTGACCTCTGACTAATCTTCCTTTTTCTCTAACCCAACGGGCAGCTATGATGGTTGCATTATAAGGTGTTAACATGATGCATGCATATATGCATGCATGAATGTATGCATGAGGTGCATGCAATGCAGGGTTAGTCGAAGCAACATACATATTTCCAACCTTATCTCTCCCGCACACACGGTAAGTCAATATATGCCCTAGGTATGGCTTAGTTTATGTACCAACATGGGGTACACAAACTCGTTCTCGTCATATGCTAAAGGTAAACCTTGGCTACCTCAGTTTCATTCCATTGTTGAAAGTCAAAGACCGCCCATTTACAAAATGACTAAGCTTAATATGAGGATCGTGCCATTGTTTAAAAATGACGAATTAGACCATTAGTAATCATGGTTATTGGGGATAGGCCAAGAAATATTTAGAATTATCCAAACAGGCCAAAACATGGCGTACCTTTCTGAATGAAAGCTAGTCGAACATCAAACTCATATCTTAGCACATTAAGATCATAACTAAATACTTTATGCCCAACGGGACTGTCAGACAAGCTGGCTGTAGGACACAGAAATCGGCGTCCGCGTTCGTATAGCGTTCGGAAATGTGTTCGAACGGGGTAAGACCTGAGGCATGATAAAACATAATATGTGCGTGTTCGAGTAGCATTCTGAAACGCGTTCGAACGTAAATGAAATAGAATGTACGCATTCGTATAGCGTTCGGAAACGCATTTGAACGGGCTAAGAACTGATGCATGATAAAAAAAATAGATGCGCGTTCGAGTAGCGTTCGAACGGAATGAGGCATAATGTATACGCTCGTTGGCAAAGGTAGCCTTTAGGCATTTCCCACGAATAGAGGACCCTTAATCCACCCTGGTTAGCCCATGCGCACTAGACTGCAGGACACAGAAATCGGCGATGCTGTTCCGGGGCTCGCGGCCCGGTCGGGAGTACGGAGTAGCCCCCGAGTGACTAAACCGGAGAAATAAAATGGAGTCGCCACCCAGTATGAACTGGGAAATGATTTAAGGCCGCACTCACCCCTCGCAAGGGAATACCTCAAACCGGTTGGTTCGGAATGGTCCCTTACTTATGCCTCTTGTAATGAACGGATTTAAGCGACAATATAACAAAGTATACGCAACATACATACACAAGAATAACCTACATCTATGTTTGCATACAACATATATCTAAGTTCGCATACAACCTATATCTAAGTTCGCATACAACCTATATCTAAGTTTGCATGCATAAAAGTAAGTGAAATAAAGGCAAACACACAATCTCATGAACACATTAAATAGATAAATACTGAAATATAAATAGATGATAATTGTCTAAGCGTAAATAAAATAAATGATATGATTAATCATGTAGTGCAAAAGAAATGATCAAAGAAGCAAACATGCAAGAAAAGTGACGAATAGATGTTTGCGCACTGTATGTGCGTGCGTGTAGCGTTTGAAACACGTTCGAACGGTAAATAGAATGTTTGCGTTCATATAGCGTTCGAAAACGCGTTTGAACGGGACAAGGCCTAATGCATGATAAAATAGAATACATGTGTGTTCGAGTAGCGTTCTGAAACGTGTTCGAACGTAAATGAAACAGAATGTCCGCATTCGTATAGCGTTCGGAAACGTGTTCGAACGGGGTAAGACCTGATGCATGATAAAACAGAATACATGCGCGTTCGAGTAGCGTTCTGAAACACGTTCGAATGTAAATGAAACAAAATGTCTGCATTCGTATAGCGTTCGAAAATGCGTTCGAACGGGGTAAGACCTGATGCATGATAAAAAAAAATAGATGCGCGTTCGAGTAGCGTTCGTAAACGCGTTCGAATGGAATGAGGCAGAATGCATACGTTCGTGTAGCGTTCGGAAACGCGTTCGAACGAGGTTACCAAAATGGCATCTGAAATGACACAAACACATGCATGGATAAACAAATACATAATGTAGGACCTCGTATGCCCGATTGAACATATTTCACATTCAATCGAGTGTACTTCGTCCGGCGCGACAAAACATCGTGGTAAAGGTAGCCTTTAGCCATTTCCGTCGAATGGAGGACCTTTAATCCACCCTAGTTAACCCATGCACACTAGATCACAATGAATGAATAAACAAAGAGATAATATGCAAAAAATAAATAACGGAATAATAAAAGGCGCAGCAAAATATCGTGGTAAAGGTAGCCTTTTAGACTTTTTCTCAAATAGATGACTTTGAAACCAACATAATTAGCCCATGCGCATCAAGTAACAATGCATAAAAGATAAATAAAGCAATAATATGTGACCTTGTATGCCCGATTGAACATATTTCACATTCAATCGAGTGTACCCCGTCCGACGCGGCAAAACATCGTGGTAAAGGTAGCCTTTAGGCATTTCCCTCGAATAGAGGACCCTTAATCCACCCTAGTTAGCCCATGCGCACTAGATCAACAATGCATGAAAAAAATACATAGAAAATAGATAGCGGAACAATGAACACAAAAATACCTAAGACATGATAAAGGAATCTGTCCAGAATGCCCGCGTTCGTGTAGCGTTCGGAAATGGGGGCGAGGCAGAATGTGTGCGTTCGAGTAGCGTTCGGGAATGCGTTCGAACGGGATGGCGAAAGTGGCATCCATAATGCAGTAAACACATGCGGGAATGTTTCCCCAAGCGGTACGTGGAAATGTATCCCAAGTAAAGACCGCACTACATCCATTCGGATTCTGCTACAGAATTTATGTCTGGGTTTCCATTCGATATACCACGAGAGGCAACATTCAAGCGTTAACACAATGCAATCATAAAAATAGACATGAAGTATGATAATGCATATAACAACACATAAACAAAGAAAGAAACATGCGGAATGATAAAAAGCTAATAATATGAAATAAATGTGCGATAAATAGATAAAGGAACGTTAAAGAAAGATGTGACCAAGAATTTGATCATCTTTGATATAGGACCTCGCACACCCGGTGGACATATTTCATTGCCAACCGAGCGTGCCGCATCCAAACTACAAAATAAAAAGTAATAAGAGGTGCCATCAGGTCTTACCTTTAAGTCGCTCTTCAGAAGTGCGTCACGTCGTCGCCGGAAGGGTTACTCTCCGTAACTTTTCTGATTTTCTAGTCCACTATTTTCCTTTGCCGTTCCGTTATTTTCGCTGTCGCTTTCTCGGTCTTTCCTCGCTATTTTTAGCTATTCATTTGCCGCTGTTTTTTCGTCGTCTTTACTACTATTTGGTGGTTATTTTTAGGACTGATTTTGATGATTTTAGGACCGGTTTTGATGATTGTTTTTAGGGGTAGTTTTCAGTGATGAATGTGACTGTTTTGGGCTGCAGTTTTGGGTAATGTATGGGGCTGTTTTGGGTGTGATTTTTGGTAATGTATGGGCTGTTTTGGGGGTGATTTTCGGTGGTGCAAGGGCTGGTTCTTGTTGTTGTGTTTGCGTGAATGAGCCCTAGAGAGAGGAGTGAATGTCTAAAAAGTAATGGGGTTGCCTTGGGTCTCTTTTTATAATGGTGAGCCTAGGGTTTCCTTGTGTGTGCATGGCTTAAAAAGGGAATAAAATCAAGTAAATATGGGGTGTATTTAATTTAATTATTTAAGGAAGTGATCTTGTTTATTTTTGGTGGGGGAATATCTTTAAATTGGTAGGTGATTTATTTAGATTTGTTTTAAATTGATTTGTTTTATTTGATTAGGAAGGATATTATTTTGATTTAAATTGATTTAGTTTGATTGGATTTAATTTGATTAGGAATGATATTATTTTGATTTAAATTGGATTTGATTTAATTTGTGACATGTATTTTAAGTGTTTTAATTATTTTTGGATTGGGCTTGGTGGGCTAAATGGGCTTTGGATGGGCTTGGGCGTGTGGCTAGTAGTAAAACAGAAATAGTGATGGTCGTTCGAACGCTTATTCGGACGCTACACGAACGCCCGCAATCTGTTCTCCTTTTGAACGTGTTTCCGAACGCGGTACGAACGCACATGCAGTGAACATGTGAATTAAATCTGATGACATACTTATTTCCCTTCCGACGTCTGTTTCCCGTAACTTCTGCAACTTATCGGGTAGTGCCTCTGACCGAGGCTCATCATCGGGCTCATGCAAAAATGCAAGTGTCTACAGTTGCCCCCACTTTGATGGGCTTGTGCAGTGTGTGACAGTGACAATCCTGTCAAAGTCATTCATGTATTTTTACTTAACTGGCTCGCCAGCTGCTGCCTGAATTACTGTTGTTGAGATGCTTCAAACTGATTTGATGGTGGTGAGGTGCTGCGACCCCTGGTCCATTCCTGAACCATTACTGTGAGGTGGTCCATTCCCAAACTGTTACTATGAGGTGGTCCATTCCCAAACCGTTACTGTGAGGTGGTCCATTCCCGAACCGTTACTGTGAGGTGGTCCATTCCCGAACCGTTATTATGAGGTGGTCCATTCCCGAACCGTTACTGGTGGTGTCCATTCCCGAAGCGTTACTGTGAGGTGGTCCATTCCCGAACCGTTACTGTGAGGTGGTCAATTCTCGAACCGTTACTGAATGAGGTGGTTCATTCTCGAACCGTTACTTGTAGAGGTGGTTCATTCCCGAACCGTTACTATGAGGTGGTCCATTCCCGAACCGTTACTATGAGGTGGTCCATTCCCGAACCGTTACTGTATGAGGTGGTCCATTCCCGAACCGTTACTGTGAGGTGGTCCATTCCCGAACCGTTACTGTGAGGTGGTCCATTCCCGAACCGTTACTGTGAGGTGGTCCATTCCCGAACCGTTACTGTGAGGTGGTCCATTCCCGAACCGTTACTGTGAGGTGGTCCATTCCCGAACCGTTACTGTGTGGTGGTCTATTCCCGAACCGTTATTGTGAGGTGGTCCATTCCCGAACCGTTACTGTGTGGTGGTCCATTCCCGAACCATTACCGTGAGGTGGTCCATTCCCGAACCGTTGACAATATGAGCCTCGACCCAGGGATTCATTCCCGAAACTGCTGATAATGTGGGCCTCGACCCTGGGATCCATTCCCAAACTGCTGATAATATGGGCCTTGGCCCTGGGATCCATTCCCAAAACTGTTGATAGTGTAGGCCTCGACCCTGGATCCATTCCCGAAAACTTCTGATAATGTGTGTTGCCATTCCTGACTCGCTCGTATTCGCCGCTTTTTTTCTTTCTTTAAAACCTGCGAACAAAAACAAGACAAAAAATTACGTGTATATGACGTGTATGCATGCATGCATGAATGTGTTTCCTATTCCAATGGGTTAGGTCTTCCTGCCAGTTCCCCTGGTGCCATTTGCCTACAAAAGTCTCTGATCGCCCCCTGGTTCCGCTTTCCGCCGACTCTCTTCTAGTGATTGTTCAGTTCTTTAGTCTCATTGCTCAAGTTCTCAATATATCCCTTATTCGCGGGGTGGTGGACTGGTCGCCCCCAGACTTGGATTAGCTTTCTGCTCTTCGCTTCTTGCATTAGGTCAAAGTAGACCATGTGGTGTGACATTCCATATCATCATACTATATTATATGCCGTGATCCTAATAGTTACACATATTATTTCCCTCAAAGAATGCCCAGTATTGAAACCAGAGAACCTTTAAAATATTCAACTCAACTCAAATCCAAGTCTTTGAATAAATGATCCAAGCCAGACTCAAGTGTGTGTGTGCAAAGGTTCCTTTGCATATTTATCCCCAGGTAAGCCAACTCAATGATTTCATCAAAAAAAAATGGGATCGATGGGTCAAACCAACCTAGATGTCTCAATTATGCCTGCAGTTGCTTTTCTGTGCTCAATGTGGTATGGTTTTCTCTCTCTTTTGTCTCATTTTTTTTTTTCATTTTGAACTTTTTTTTAACACACCTACCCTTTAAGGTAGCATTTCTCCTCATGGTGGTCCTAATACTCACCCATGGGTAGCTTCACGCTTATCGATTATAGATGGTTTAATTTCTTTTTCTTTAGAGACTTTTCTTTTATTCTCAACCATACCACACATCATAACTCAAGCAAGTCAGGATAGACATCTAAGCGAACAGTCATTCATCGATCCACAATCTTTTCAACTTGTCATCTTGCCAACTACTCAGGTTTTCACTATTAAGAGCCCATAGATAAGTGCTTACGAGTCTAGCATAGATCAATTACTCAAAGTATCAGATAAAAGCATGTCAAAAGTTTATAGTTTCTAAGATTTCATCCTAAAGCAAACATTTGCATCATCGGACTTATGCTTAACTATTAGGGACTGACCGGAAACGGCTCGAATGAGTAAGCAAAATAAATGTAGGACAAAAATTGAATCAGATCAGGAAAGTAAGCATCTCCGAAATTTGCAGCCTCGCCTTTTTTCGTCTTCTTGCTTCCTTCAAACATCATATTTTCCAACTGCAGTAGTTCTTTTTCCCATCTACTTTCCTCATTTGCAACCCCCTCCTTGTCAACATTCGAGAGGTTTTCCCATAAATCCCTCTTCTGCTCTATCTCATCTTTACTATCGTTGCCCCATATCCCCATGCGGGAAGTTTGGTGTTTGTGCGTTTGGAGGGTAAGGCTGTCGGGTAGGCCGGAGCTAATCAGGTAGGTGGGTGGTGGAACAGAGTGGTAGTTGGGTAGAGGGTTCTTGTGTGTGTTGGGTTGTTCTTTTTTATGGATCAGGTATTTTATGGGCATCAATGAGGTTTTGGATCTCATGCCTAAGGCGGGTGCAGTTGTCGGTTTCGTGGCCTCTTTGCTGGTGGAGGTAGCAATATAGGTTTAGGTCAAGGTAGCGGGGCACAGAGTTTGGAAGTGGTTTAGGTTCTAAGGGATTTAGGAGTCCTTACCTTTTCAGTTCTTCAAACACCTCTGACAATGGTCTACCAAAATTGGAGAATCGCATTTTTCTGATAGGGGCGACCTCAGAGGGAGTGGACTTGGTCCCTGAAGGTCCCTCAATGATCTTTCTATTCCAGTTACAGAACCTCCTATTATTGGCTATATGGGGTACGGTCAAACTGGCCACAGCGTTAGTCAAAACTTGTAGTTGCTCGATAATTTTGATTACTTTGGTCTCCAATTGATCCAGACGAGAAACCTCATTATCTGAATCGCTCATGTTTTCTAACTGTTTTTAACAAGTCTTCCTCTTTTCTAACCCAACGGATATCTAAGATGGCTGTCGAAACTATGAGTTAGCATGATGCGTGTATGCGTGCGATGCATGAGATATATAAGATACATGTGGTTATCAACACATAATATATCCTTCTGACCTTATTTCTCCCACACTCGTGGCAAGCCTATTCTTGGTTCTAAGTATGGCTTATTCTATGCACCGATGCAAGGTACACAAAATCGCTCTCTCCTATGCGACGGGGTGAACCTCAGCTACTTTAGTCCCTTTCCATCGGTAAAATACAAAGACCGCCCATTAACATGGAATAAGCCTATTATATGATCAAGTCATTGTCTAGAAACGACGAATTGGGCTTCCCGCAACCGTGGTCATGGGGATAAACTTTGAAGCATCCAAAAGTATACAAATATGTCATAACAAGGCGTATCCTTTCTGGATGAAAGCCAGTGCGGATATCGGACTCATGCTTCTGGCATACCTGGATCGTATTTGGATTTTCTAAGCCCATCGAGGTTTTCATACAAGTTGGCCCATTATCATTTTAAAGCATTCAATCACATTATTGCGAGGTGCAAACTTGCCCCAGTTGCAAAAAGCCTAACAGGTTTACACTTTGCAATAACGTGGCTAAACAACCTCAAATGATAGGGGGCCCAAACACAAGTGGCCCATTGGCATTTTAGAAGCTTTTGGCCCAATTGTCATAAGACACAAACTTGGCCCAGTTTAAATGGCCCAACAAGTTCACATCTCATGACAAGAAGTCCAACTGAATCCAAATGATGATGCTCCCAAACATAAGAATAAAGGGTGGCTTCTATAGGTCATACAACTACGGTTCACATGCGGGTTTATAGGAGTATAGATAAAAGCTCCCGCTAGCGAAGGATTGCCCACAACTAGGTCTCCCCACTCAAGGGTTCGAGCGACCAAGTGAGCGCACCTTTTTTATACCCTAAGGTACGTGACAACGAGTGATGATACATGAATGACTGTCAAATGGATTTCTTATTGAAGATTCCCCAGAGGAATGGTGGAGCGAACTCTCTTAAATACCCTTGCCTCTTAGACTCTTATCGCCTTGGTGACAGGAATAAACAATAGGTCCTACAAATTAGTCCATCACGGTAAGCTTCGAGTAAATGATTATCTAGGTGCCTTCACAACTTTTCCTTTCAGCTATGGAAAGGTAATGAATGAAGGAAGACACCAAACTATTACCTAGCTCTAATAATGCCTTTGGTTAAACCCCTTGGACCCAACCCACTTGTAGACACGGTTAACTAAAGCAAGAATCACAAACATTATAAGACATTATTTCGGGGCCGATTCGCTATCCCCAGTGGAGTCGCCAAACTGTAGGACACAGAAATCGGCGACGCTGTTCCGGGGCTCGCGGTCCGGTCGGGAGTATGGAGTAGCCCGCGAGGGACTAAACCAGAGAAATAAAATAGAGTCGCCACCCATTGTGAACTGGGAAATGATTTAAGGCCGCACTCACCCCTCGCAAGAGAAGACCTCAAACCGTTGGGTTCGGAATGGTCTCTTACTTATGCCTCTTGTAATGAACGGATTTAAGCGATAATATAACCAAGTCTACGCAACATACATACGCAAGAATAACCTACATCTAAGTTTACATACAACCTATATCTAAGTTCGCATACAACCTATATCTAAGTTCGCATGCATAAAAGTAAGTGAAATAAAGGCAAACACACAATCTCATAAACACATTAAATAGATAAATGCGGAAATATAAATAGATGATAATTGTCTAAGTGTAAATAATGAAATGATATGATTAATCATGTAGTGCAAAAGAAATGATCAAAGAAGCAAACATGCATGAAATGTGACGAAAAGAAGTCTGTGCACTGTATGTGCATTCGTGTAGCGTTTGAAACGTGTTCGAACGGTAAACAGAATGTTCGCGTTTGTATAGCATTCGGAAACGCGTTCGAACGGGACAAGGCCTGATGCATGATAAAACAGAATATGTGCGCATTCGAGTAGCATTCTGAAACGCGTTCGAACGTAAATGAAACAGAATGTCCACGTTCGTATAGCGTTCGGAAATGCGTTCGAATGGGATAAGACCTGATGCATGATAAAACAAATATGTGCGCGTTCAAGTAGCGTTCTGAAATACGTTCGAACGTAAATGAAACAGAATTTTCGCGTTCGTATAGCATTCGGAAACGCGTTCGAACGGGGTAAGACCTGATGCATGATAAAACAAAATAGATGCGCGTTCGAGTAGCGTTCGTAAACGCGTTCGAAATGAATGAGGCAGAATGCATACGTTCGTGTAGCGTTCGGAAATGCGTTCGAACGAGGTTACTAAAATGGCATCTGAAATGACACAAACACATGCATGGATAAATAAATACATAATGTAGGACCTCGTATGCCTGATTGAACATATTTCACATTCAATCGAGTGTACTTCGTCCGGCGCGGTAAAACATCGTGGTAAAGGTAGCCTTTAGGCATTTCCGTCGAATGAAGGACCTTTAATCCACCCCAGTTAGCCCATGCGCACTAGATCACAATGCATGAATAAGCAAATAGATAATATGCGAAAAATAATAATGGAATAATAAAAGGCGCGGCAAAATATCATTGTAAAGGTAGCCGTTTAGACTTTTTCTCAAATAGAGGACCTTGAAACCAACATAATTAGCCCATGCGCATCAACTAACAATGCATAAAAGATAAATAAAGCAATAATATGGGACCTTGTATGCCTGATTGAACATATTTCACATTCAATCAAGTGTACCTCGTCCGGCGCGACAAAACATCGTGGCAAAGGTAGCCTTTAGGCATTTCCCTCGAATAGATGACCCTTAATCCACCCTAGTTAGCCCATGCGCACTAGATCACAATGCATGAAAAACACATAGAAAATAGATAGCGGAACAATGAACACAAAAATGCCTAAGACATGATAAATGAATCTGTCCAGAATGCCCGCGTTCGTGTAGCGTTCGGAAACGCGTTCGAACGGGGGCGAGGCAGAATATGTGCGTTCGAGTAGCGTTCGGGAACACGTTCGAACGAGATGGTGAAAGTGGCATCCATAATGCAGTAAACACATGCGGGAATGTTTTCCCAAGCGGTACGTGGAGTTGTATCCCAAGTACAGACCGCACTACCATCCATTCGGATTCGGCTACGGAATTTATGTCTGGGTTTTCATCTGATATACCACGAGAGGCAACATTCAAGCGTTAACACAATGCAATCATAAAAATAGACATGAAGTATCATAATGCATATAACAACACATAAACAAAGAAAGAAACATGTGGAATGATAAAGAGCTAATAATATGAAATAAATGTGCGATAAATAGATAAATGAACGTTAAAGAAAGATGTGACCAAGAATTTGGTCATCTTTGATATAGGACCTCGCACACCTGGTTGGACATATTTCATGGCCAACCGAGCGTGTCGCATCCAAACTATAAAATAAAAAGTAATAAGAGGTGCCCTAAGGTCTTACCTTTTAAGTCGCTCCTCGGAAGTGCGTCACGTCGTTGCCGGAAGGGTTACTGCTCCGCAACTTTTCTGATTTTCTGGTCCACTATTTTCCTTTGTCGTTCCGTTGTTTTCGTTGCGCTTTCTCGGTCTTTCCTCGCTGTTTTTAGCTATTCATTTGCCGCTGTTTTTCCGTCGTCTTTGCTACTATTTGGTGGTTATTTTTAGGACTGGTTTTGATGATTTTAGGACTGGTTTTGATGATTGTTTTAGGGGTAGTTTTCAGTGATGAAGGGGACTCTTTTGGGCTGCAGTTTTCGGTAATGTATGGGGCTATTTTGGGTGTGATTTTCGGTAATGTAGGGGCTGTTTTGGGGGTGATTTTTGGTGGTGCAAGGGCTGATTATTGTTGTAATTTTCGGTGATGCAAGGGTTGGTTCTTGTTGTTGTGTTTGCGTGAATGAGCTCTAGAGAGATGAGTGAATGTCTAAAAAGGAATAGGGTTGGCTTGGGTCTCTTTTTATAATGGTTAGCCTAGGGTTTCCTTGTGTGTGCATGGCTTAAAAAAGGAAATAAAATCAAGTAAATATGGGGTGTATTTAATTTAATTATTTAAGGAAGTGATCTTGTGTATTTTTGGTGGGGGAATATCTTTAAATTGGTAGGTGATTTATTTAGATTGG
The DNA here is from genome assembly GCA_019454045.1 of Zanthoxylum bungeanum. Classification (NCBI taxonomy): domain Eukaryota; kingdom Viridiplantae; phylum Streptophyta; class Magnoliopsida; order Sapindales; family Rutaceae; genus Zanthoxylum; species Zanthoxylum bungeanum. Next base: position 121,527 of record SKCR01017064.1, on the reverse strand, counting down.
TTTTAAATTTATTTGTTTTATTTGATTATGAATGATATTATTTTGATTTAAATTGATTTAGTTTGATTGGATTTAATTTGATTAGGAAGGATATTATTTTGATTTAAATTGGATTTGATTTAATTTGTAACATGTATTTTAAGTGTTTTAATTATTTTTGGATTGGGCTTGGTGGGCTAAATGGGTTTTGGATGGGTTTGGGCGTGTGGCTAGCAGTAAAACAGAAATACCGATGGTCGTTCGAACGCTTATTCGGACGCTACACGATCGCCCGTAATTTGTTCGCCATTCGAACGTGTTTCCGAACGCGGCACGAACGCACATGCAGTGAACATGTGAATTAAATCTGATGACATACTTATTTCCCTTCCGACGTCCGTTTCCCGCAACTTCTGCAACTTATCGGGTAGTGCCTCCGACCGAGGCTCATCATCGGGCTCATGCAAAAATACAAGTGTCTACACTGGCCCATTGACATTTCAAAGCATTCAATCAAACTATCATGGAACACGGACTTGTTCTAGTGAAAAGGCTCAACAAGTTCCTTGTTCCACAGTAAAAAGATTAAATGGCTTTAAATGGTTAGGCCCCAATCACAAGAATAAGGAGGCTTATTCTTTAGGGCAAATAACTATAGGTTCACACATGGGCTTACCAAGGGTTCGACTTAAGCTTTTATCGGCGAAGGGTTGTCCACGACTAGGTCACATCATCCAAGGGTTCGAACAACCAAGTGAACGCACCTTTTATACTCAAAGATACAGTTTATCCACAACTAGGTCTCCCCACCCAAGGGTTCGATCGACCAAATAGACGTGCCAATATCAAGGATATGTGTCAATAAGTGATGGTTATCATCATATACTAATCCATCGCCTTAAGTGAAAACGATTTCTCGATATGTAACATCATCGGGGTTCAAAGGGTATGCAAAAAGAATGAAGACATGATTCACCTCAGTTTTGTCATGGATACCATAAGGTATTTTGGGGGGGGGGGGGGCGATTTTCTATCCCTAGTGGAGTCGTCAACTGTAGGAGTGAAACATGGTTTACAGCTGTGTCTATGACGTCAGCGACCATGACATTGTTGAGCTCGCAGCTCGTAGAGAGTACAGATTAGTCTGCGGGAGACTAACCGGAGAATAAATAAGTAGTCATCCAATATGAGACACTGAGAATGATTTAAGGCCGCACTACACCCTCGCAAGGTATGTCCTTAAACTCGTTTGGGTTCGAAATGGTCCCTTACTGAAGCCAGTATAATATCTACGATTAAAAGAGAATCCACATGTCTTATAATACATAAATAATAAAAGAACAATTTATATTGCATATAATCACACAAGACAATTTATATTTCATGCGGTAGTCAAGCGTTCATGAAAGCAATAATAAAGCAGAATAAATAACGAATAAAATAAGCTTGGCCGGACATATCTTAGGTCTGGCCGGATATGTATATTTTCACTATATGTTCGGCCGGACATACTCGATATGTAGTCGGATTTACTGCGTAAACTAGAAAGCCTAAAACGCGAAATTATGCATGACAACGAATAACAGAGACATATCACGATATGCTTGAAACTAGAATTCATAAGACGCAGAATCATGCATAGCAGTAATAGTAAGACATTGATAAGGCAAACAAAATGATCACATGACAACAATAATGAGAAAACAGTAAAAGAAGACACGCGTAACTGTTTTCCAAGTGGTACATGGAGTTGTATCCCGAGTGGAGACCATATTACCGTCCATTCAAAATCGGCTATGGAATTTATGTATGGCTTTCCATCCTATATAGCATAGGGAAGCAAATATACGCGGCCGGATGTAGCCGGTGGTACGACCGGAATTTTTGTCATTTTTTCTATGAATGCAATTTAGTTACTCATAATGTAACTTAGAATTGAGTGTATATATTATGTTTCTAATGGAACCAAGTGGACCCATTTTCTTATAAGCTCATTGGCTTGTATAAGGTAATGTACGTAAAGGTGTCAACCTTCGTTTGACATCCATCCATTTCTAAAATACTCTTGATTGCATGGTGCACATTTATGACAAGACATGTTGAAATATGGTATTATGTATAATTACATGTGGACTGCCATTCAAATCCATTAATCTCGTATGTGGTTTATGACATCATATACTTCGGAGTACTGAGTTGGGATTAGAATGCCTCCATTGTATTTCTCAGATGGATTTCAGAGTAAATCCTCTTCGTAGTGGGTCTAGATCGGATTGGACTGATCTTAAAGAATTTTCATTTCGGAGTGAGTTGGCCTCAGAGTGACGTCTGGGGTCGAGTTCCAGTTATAGTTTTCCTGAAAGTCTTCGGACTTTGGAGATAATCATGATCTCTCTCATCTACTAGCACTGTGTGCTCAACAATATCATGACATGTATCATTATTCCATTGGACCTCAACATGTCCACAATAGTTCTACTAAAGAATCGTGTTGAGGAAGATTCATTTATGTGGCGACACATGACTAATAGTGCAGTGCTAAAATTAAGCACCTACAGATATATAATTTGATAAGCTTATAAACTAGTTTATTCTCTTACTACAATATTTATAAGATAACTTATACTTTCAATCAACACTCTCTACCAAACGGTATTTTTATTAAAATATTTTATTATGTACAGAAGCCTCGAAAAATAAAATGATATTGAGCTCCGAGAATACATACAACCCAATGTTCCAAGCCAATCACTTTGATGAACGGGAAGCCCAGAATGAACCCAAATTTTTGCAAAATTCCCCTGGCTGGTCGGCATTTTTTTCAATCAACAGAAATGAAAATTACAACCTCCCAATCCAAAGACATGAAAAAAGCTTTATTAATAGTATAATTAATCTGCGCAAGGTGCTGAACGGAGGGAAAACTTTGAATTCCCAAAAACTCAACTCTAATCAAAATCAATCAATTGCAAAATAAATGCAGAGAAAATACAGCGTTTTAAGAGTTGCAGAGATGTCTCTTTTCCCAAATTAACTTGCCAGGCCACGTTGCTTGAAAACGTCAAGCATAGCAGCACCGATTTTTGCAGGAGACTCTACTACTGTTACCCCAGCTTCCCTGAGGGTCTTAATTTTGTCTTGTGCCGTGCCCTTCCCACCTGAGACGATAGCTGCACATGTAGAAACCACAAAGAGAGAAAAGGAAACCAATCATTTATCTCGTAAGGAGAGGGCTAAAGAGGAAAATATGAGCTACCAAACAATTGACAGTACATTTTTCCAAAACATCAGCTTATCCCGCACAAACAAAAAATAGTGTTTTATCCCATCCACAAGAGACGAAGAGATAGGTCAGAATCTCATTGCTATTACTAAAACAAGCATATATATAAATAATCACGAAAAAATCAGCCATTATAACAAGTAAATTGATATCAGAGGCAACTTCATCTTTAGGCAAAAAAATAGAAAACACACTGCAAGGATTTGAAAAATAATTTCTTTTTCACCAAGTATTCCACAGCCTCAAGATTAAAGCTTTATATTCTTGACGGTAAAGGAGGATCTCGAGATATTTATGAGAAAAGCATCAACCAAACACTCCACTCAGCAAAAACAGGTTGAGCTCTAGCAACCAATAATAATAATGGTTTCCCACGGGTTATGTTCGGCATCAATCCCCTCTTTTCAGACACACCCAAAGGAAAATTCCTATGGTGCAATTTTCATAGTTTACTGAGATATAATAAAAACAACTTTCAGGATTGGCAATATGTAGAACAAGGCTGTGTAGCTTCTCTAACTTTTTCAGAGTCAACGAAATACCAGAAAATTTTCATCGATTTTGGGCCAACTTGTTATTTGTGGTCAAATAGTTCAAAACAGCTGAAAGGAGGTGAAAAGCTGAAATCTTAGAATTCTTGGCTTGGCTGAAGGCTACATATTTCAATCTGAAAATACTAATTCTGACAGCCAGTAGTGCAGAGGGTCTTATGCACTATTATCGTGGTCTCTAACTCCTTCAGAATTAATAGATGAAGCAATGTGAGCACTTTAGAGCACATGCTTAGTTTTAAGCACAGTAGTTGTACTCCTTAAGCATGAAAATTCCTATCGCCCAAATCACATCAACTGTGAGAGAATTGAAATCCATAATTAAACAATTCACAAACTGCAGATATTCCAATTGTCGATCTTTATCCCATAAAACATGGCAGAAACCAACTCAGAGACTCCAATTCTCCCGAACAATGCACAATCCTGAAAGATGTGGACTCATATTTTTTCATCCTTTCCCCAGAAGTCATTTGCTTTGAATGGAGAACAGGAAAAAGGAAGCATACTAAAAGCAATCTTCAGTTTACATTAAAATGCATTGGAAAGTTTAGAAAAAATGCAATACGTCAGAAAGAATAATAAATGGTGCAAGTATTCAAAACTAAGCATGTCATATTGAATGTTCATTCAAAATATTGTACCTCCAGCATGACCCATACGACGGCCAGGTGGAGCAGTTAATCCAGCAATAAAAGCAACAACAGGCTTCTCAGTCCCACTTTCCTGTTTAATTTAACAAGAATCAGTTTGCATTTCCATAAACAGAGTAATGAAATATTTCAAGAATGGATCAGTGGATATAATAATCAGGGAAGAAGATGCAATGTATAAGCTATGAGAAAAAACTATCTTTTACTATAAGGTCATTGAAAATCAAACAAACATCTCCCTGAAAGTGAAGGGGCATACACCTATTATGTTTAATCTCCTTTTGTTATATTTACATTAACTGAAACAAGACACTGTTGAAAAATTGACAATAAGTTGTTAATAGAACTCTGTGGTGCCAGGAAGGCGCTTCAATCATGTAAGTTAAGAACAATTGATTTAAAAGATGAGCCAAGATAACCGAAAAAAGACACTGTTGACTTATTGACAAAAAGTTGTTAATAGAACTCTGGCGCCAGGAAGGTGCTTCAACCATGTAAGTTAAGAACAATTGATTTAAAAGATGAGTGAAGATAGATGTGCCTTAAACCTATATTAATACTTATATATGTTGTATTTCAGGTTCAAAGCAGATGATTGCTCAGATTCTATGTAGATCATGATTAATTATCATGTTTTACCTTTATCAAGGCAGCAGCATCCTCTTCTGCAGTCCCACCAATCTCTCCTATAAGAACAATACCTGAAAGGCATATAGCATCATATTTAGCTATCGCCAACATAATTTACCTGTTCACACACCACATTTTAACATAATCTCTCCCACATAATTTACATTACAACATGACAGAATAGGGATCACACACAAGGTAATTAATATCGATGTATTGGTGAAGGATTGATGGCAGTGAAGTAGAAAGAAGCTAACGATCAAGTTACTTGCTACTGATAAGACGGGTGAGGATAACAGCTCATTAAATAAAAGAATTTGTTGCTTTACCTTCTAACCTGAAATACAAAATAATCATTCTTACATAGAACAGAATTTTCTGGTCCAATTATAAACGGGGAAAATACTAATTGCCCACAGCTACTATAGGAAGATATTTAATCCAACTCAACAGAAATTTGAGGACTTAGTCAAAAATTCAAATTAATCCCTTTAGTCTTTAATGTTAACATAATCAATACCAACTAAATACAGAAAATAGTTTTACTCAAATTTATACTTCTTGCATCACGAAATGCAAGATTATTATTTAATGGCTGATTCCTACCATCAACACGATTCCTAGTTCCTTCCATAGTCTTTTTTCCAACAAGCAAAGTAAGCAAACAAATAATTCAAAGAACAATTTACCTTCTGTCTGGGGATCAACTAGGAATTTTTCAAGGCAATCGACAAAGTTTGTCCCATTAAAAGGATCCCCACCTATACCTACACAGGTTGATTGTCCAAGGCCAACTGCAGTTGTTTGAAAAACCTGTAATATATAAAATAATCATATCAGCAAACTATGTAGCACTTAAAATATTAGAGAAAAAAGGTGGTTAATGGACTTGGAACGAACATCAATTATGTCAAGGGATAGGCTGAACAGCTCAAAAATTCAGCTCTGGTTCTATCTTCTATGATTACCGCATGTGTGATTAAAAACTTGAAAATATCGCTAAATGATAATCATGTTGAAGATAGAAACATATATTCTAAACTATTTTAAAAATCCTATAATATATGCATTATGAAAATACAATAAGCAAAATTGTTGGTATATTCAGATCATTTAAAATTATTTAATATCTACAAGATAATTAGCATCCTAGAGAGACAACTGTAATTAATATGTTTTTTCTATGGACTAGTTTTCAACTCATGATATTAACATTTTAAGAACTAAGAAAATAAACATTAACAATGATGTACAAACTTGAAAGTCCAATACTAGCACAATGCATTTCAATAAATATCACTATTAATAAAATCCATTTTTTTTGCTTAGGTATAGGCAGGTTGGGTCTTAGTGATGTACAAAAGTTTAATAGGTCACACGAGGGCTTTTTTCCGATGCCCATGTTGATTACTGGTTCGCTTTTGTAACTTTCATCTTTCCATATTTCAAACATGTTTCTATTTCCTATCCAAAGAAATTGATATCACAATAATTTTCTGTTTCAGAGTGAAAAAATGTCAAAATTAATGTTCAGTAATTAGTAATTACATACATAAGCATGATATATCATATTATGATCACGTAACGTCTGCTAAGCAAGAAATTTTAATTAATAGTTAAATGACAGTTCTCTAAATAACTCCTTCAAAGTGCTTAATTCATTCTTACATAAGGCAAGACAGAAAATAAACCCCAAAATGATATATAGAAGACAAAAAAATATAATCTAACCCAACTGAATAGCACCAGATGGTACGAGTAATTGAACACAAGAAAGGTACCAACTACCAAGTCATTTCTCTAGGAGACAAGACAAAATACCTCCATAATAATGATATGAAGGATTTAGAATGTATGTCATCTACCCTAATGAATTTGCACCAGATTAAGCGGATAATTTAGTACACGGTCAATTCCTTCACATACATGCAAAAAAGTGATTGTGCATGAAAGCACAAACAAATTAACAACTGCAGTAGCAATTTTATAGAATGTGTCATTGATCAATGATACCAGTACCACCTCCCACCAATACCGAGAAGCAATTAACCAAACCAACAAATACAGGTCATCGTACAAAAAATACTTTATCCATTCAACGGCATCACAAAGTCATCAACATTCAACACAATCTCAGTTACATGGAAAATAGATACTTACTGCTTCATAGGTCAAGGTACCAGATCGAGAAACAATTCCAACACGCCCAGGTTTATGAATATACCCAGGCATAATGCCAATCTTACATTCTCCAGGCTTGATGATACCAGGGCAGTTGGGACCAATCAGCCGAGTTTTCGATTGCCTGTTGAGAGCAGCCTTCACTCGTACCTGAAATTTACAAACATTAGCATCAACCCCACTTCCAGACTTACAAATGGAAGTCAATAATGGATCATATACTTGATTAGAATAAACAACCATTGTCATCCAGCATGCAATAAAAAGGTTAATATCATTAATCTCTCTTTGTTTATGGGTATGTTTGGAATTGATGTTCTGTAGCTTTTAATCATTAGTTGTCATGCCAAATAAAAGTAGCAGTTAAGTAAACACTTTAGCTGCTGCACTTTCAATTAAATTTAAGCAAATGCGAAACAGTTATCGTGTTAAGGGATGTATTTCAAGGAAGTTTAGAAAGCATCTAAATATTTTAACCCAGTAAACTCAATTACCATATCATGTTGAGGGATTCCTTCGGTGATACAGACGACAAGATCCAACTCAGCCTCCATAGCCTCCATGATAGCAGCAGCAGCAAACGGTGGAGGGACATAAATGGCCGAAGCATTAGCCTTTGTTTCAGCCTTCGCCTCAGCAACTGAGTTGAATACAGGAAGCCCCAAGTGCTCCGTTCCGCCCTTCTTCGGCGTTACGCCACCGACCTAATTAAAAAGCCAACGTTTTTGGGACGCACAACTCCTTAAGTAAACATTCAATTAAAGGTAAATATGGAAAAAAAATGGGGAAAAAAAAAAGGTAAAGCAGTAAATATTTAATAACCATTTTGGTGCCGTATTCGATGGCTTGTTCGGTGTGGAAAGTGCCATTTTTTCCGGTGATGCCTTGGCAAATTACTCGAGTGTTTTTGTCCACGAAAACTGCCGGTTGAGACGCCGCCGCCGAGCCATAATGTCGAGAGTGGGACGACGCCGCCGCCGCCGATGACAATCTGTAGAGTGAAGCAGAAGAAGTGGAGGATTTGCAAGATGCGATCGAGCCTATCAGCTTGGCAACGGATTGACGAGCCATTTGATTCACTTCGCTTTTGATCTGATTCCTTCCCGTTTCTTGAGTCTCTCTCCCCAAAATATTGAAAGAAAAAGATTTTCAGAACGCCTTTCTTTCTTTGACCTTTTTTTTTTTAAACTAAAATAAAATAGACATGTATAATGGAATCTTTCCCAAACTAGGCGCGGGCCGAAAGAATTTCCCCAAATACCATTCCAAGCCTAGGAAATTTCAAAAAAATTAAATTGTTTTGGGTAGGTCCCGTAAAATTAAAAAAAAAAATTGAACCACTTATAAACTGTTTGTTTCAAAAAATTATATTATGTTTCGGGTGTATATATCATCTCTCACAATAGCTGTTACTGTGAGAGAGATGACATATACATTTGAAACATGATATACTATCTCGTTTGTTCCATGCCCATTACCAAAAACTTTTAATTGTTTTTTTAGTATCAAAAATCCATTACAGTATTTGTTTCCTATACACTCCAAATGCCATTCGTGATTGACCATTTTTACGCCTAACAGCAAAATAACTAATCACCATTTTTTTTTTTTTTGAAACGATGGAAACCCCGCTACCAAACCACCCATTCTGAGTCGCGGCACAGGTAAAATTACCGGCTGTCCCAGACTCTTACAAGAAGTGCACCTCCTAGATTCGAACCCAGAACCTCAAGATGAGATCCTGAACCCTACACCACCAAACCACACCCCTTGGGGACAATAACTAATCACTCTGTTAAAACTAAGTTGTACAATAGCGGTGATCGGAAAACCACGAGCATCCTTAATGATACTATTAAAAAGTTCGACCATATTGGACGTTATAATTCCGCATCTGAGGCTCTGAGCCATTTCTAAGTCGTTTGAACTTCCTGAGCCTACTGGAGTATAATCGAAAGAAGCACATTGCCGCCATTGAAGTCCTAGACTAGTTGTTTCGATATTTTAAAAAATATTTGATATTTATGTTGGGTCACATAAAGTTATGATATGAAGCATAATAGCATAAATATCAAGCAGTTTGGAAGTGAATTTTTTAAGATCGGGTAGCTTGGTATGTCGAGAAATACTTTAATCTCGAGTCTAGTTTGGGAATAATATTTTATCAAATGGGTAGTTTAGAAAAAGACTATGTATAATGGGTAGGGAAATGATTTGGTTTCATCAAAACCAAATTAAATCAAACCAAACTGAATTTAAATTTTGAAAAAAAAACCGAATGGTTACAAACTAATAAACAAAATAGTTTTAAAATCGAATCGAAAATTGACAAAAAGCGAACCAACTCTAAATACCCACCCTTTAGCAAATGTTAATATATATATTTTTTATTTTCTGCGTACAAAAATATTTACAAATTCTAAATTGATATTATATTACGTACAATAATAATATTGTTATGTTCACATACCACAATAAAAATATATTTAAGTCGAGATGATTAATTTAAAATCAAACTGAATCAAATTATCAAAATGAAGTAAACCGAACAGAAATATAACAAAAATAGAATAGTTCCAAATTCCAAAACTGAATCGAACTTGAAATGCCCACACTATGCACATGTCGACATCTTTAATAGAGAATATAAACTAGTTTATAAGTATAAGTTACTTTATAAGTGACCAAACTTTATACCAATGGTCAATAGAGTCTGAACAATTATATATATATTTTTGGATCCAGATCCAAAAAATATAAACTGTGGCCGTTTAAAGGAAATATGTTATTATTATTTTATAAAAAGAAATTAGTCGAAAGCACGAGCGATGCGCGTATTAATTTATATGCAAGTAAAGATAAACAAAATCCTAATTTATTTCGCAGTTCATAACCACCCATCTTCACAAAAGTTGTAGTTGAAAATAAATTCCCTAATTTCCACTTTTCCTCTCAATTTACATAAATTATTGGGTGTAACAATATCATATATGAACATAAAAATATAATAATGTCATATATGTTCAAATATAAAAACACTCTTCAATATATGAAACAAGAATCAGTTCAAAATGATGAAATAAACGTTAAGAGAAGATAATTTATTTTGATGGAAGCCAAATGTTAAAGGAGATCCAATGGATGAAGTATTGGAGTAAGGTCCTCAAGGGGTTGGACTTGGTGGTGTAGGGATAAGAATCTGACTTTCAGGTTCTGGGTTCAAATTTAAGGAATGCGTTTCTTGTAAAAATCTGGGACGATCATGTGTTTTACATGCTCCGTTTAAGCCCGAGTCTGATGGTTTGGTGATGAGGTTTTCAACGTTTCCAAAAAAAATATTAGAGTAATAAATTCCAAATATTGTGCCAAATTCAACCTATTCGAGATCATGGGAGGCAGATGACTCTGTAAATGGAGAGAAAAATAAGCACTTGTTTGATATCTCTGTGTTTTGATTATGGAAAACTTCTTCATATAGGGAGAAATTATGTTTATCTTTTCAGTTTCTGGAACAGTTCAAAGCATTATAATTTATTATATATTATGTATGTATACGTTACAAAAATTGATTAATTAAGATATGACTAAATACATTAAACCCAACTTCACAAAACACACGCCTTCTATCTTTTATATTAAATTCTAACTTAACCAAAATGCATTAGTCTCCACTTTAAGAAACACATCTTCCACATTATACATTTAATTCTAATTTAAAGGAGAGAATTGGAAGTTGGACTTGGCCACCAGTCCGGCTTGGTTCCGAATCGGACGGTTCTGGTTTCTTGCGTATTTTTTTAATTTTAATAATGATTTTAAAATAAAAATAAAAATGAGATTGAAAAATTTATTTAAAATTATGAATTTGAATTTAGATTACATTAAATTAAAAATAAAATTAAAGAGCTTGAACTTAAATTTTTAAAAACCTAAGTTGCCTACGTATCCTTCAGGGGTGAGATGAATCAAAGCTCACATAGTTCCATTACATTTTAAAGATAGTTCCCCATTACAATTTACAATTATTTACTGATCAATCATCATCATTATCAGTGTCTGTTGATCCTTCAGCTCCCGTTCCGCTTGCACTTGCAGATGCATTGTCGAACAAGTCTTCAAAGTCATCGAGGGCATCTTCTTAATGCCTCAGATCAGCTCGAGTCTAATCATCCACACATGTTGTTGCTTTTATAGTGCTTGGATGTAATGAAGACCGTCTCGCTTCCAAAATATTGTCTCCTAAGCTGAAGGCTTGCTCAACCGTAACGGTATAAACAGGTGCTACCAGCACCACTTTAGTAATAATTGATAACACGGGAAAGATATTTTGATGTCGGTTCCACCAGTCAAGTTCTTGAAAATTTTTACTCATTAAAATTTCAGTATGAAACTCGAAATTGGTAAATAAATAATTATCTAATTCCAGGTTGTTTGTCGTGTTATCCCTATATTTTTTATTTCGTTGTAGTAACCAGCGATCACATATGTCAAGTCTTGAATGTATTACGGGTTCGCTACTGCTAGTTCCTACTGATTGTAAGTTATATCTACTAACATAATCATTAAATAAATCTATTAAATCAATTTTTATTCTATCTATTATTCTTGTAATATTAATTTCATCAGTTATTTCTAAATATCCATAGTAAGCTTATAAGACACTATTCAAACCTTCTAATTTAAATCTAGGATGAAAAACCGTGACAATAAGATATAGTAATGAAATGTCTTTAAAATAATTCAACCATTTTTGTTTCATAACAGCAATAGCTTCAAATAAAACAATATCATTAGGATCAGAATTTCCAGCATGCTCAGATAGAGTACCAATAATATTCAAACTTTCAACAAGAAATAAATGTATTGTAGGATAATAAACTTTGCTAAAAATATTTGTAGCATCGTTAAAAACTTTTAAAACTTTTAATTTTTTTCACAAGTATCCAATTGGCTAGGCAAAAGTGTGATATGTTGGGAAAAAATAACATTACACATCTTTGTATTGGAAAGCTTGACATAAAAGAAAATAAGTTGAATTCCAACGTGTTGGAACATCTCGTGAAAATTTTACCGATTTAATACCATTTAATTTATAAAACTTGGCTCATTCTCTCCGATTTTAAGAATATGACCAAATATAATTAAATGCAGTATTAATTGGATCAATGTAAGGTTCTAAACAAGTCAGACCATCTTGAACACGTAAATTAAGGACATGACATGTGCAACAAACATGAAAAAATCGACCTCCAAAATTTGATTGACATATTTCTTTTAAATCTCTAATTGAAGCAGTATTTTCAGATGCATTGTCAAAACCAATTGTTAAAATTTTACCTAATAAACCATATTCATCAAAAATTACTTTAACCATTTTATAAATATTTTGAGCAGTATGCTGCTCATCAAAAACTCTAAATGTAATAAGTCGTTTTTGCATGTTCCATAATGCATCAATCCAATGACAAGTTGTTAGTCTCTAAGACATGCTACAAGATCTCTAAACATGATTATATGTGTGAATTAATCAAGAAAAGTGGCGGAAACACTTACATTGATTTGGAGAAATTCGAAATTTTTCCTTTTGGATGAAGCTCCAAGCTTATTGTAGAGTTGTTTGTTCCTTGGGTGAGTTTCCCTATCACCTCAAATGACTCCCCAAATGCTAGCTTTGATGAAAAATTTGAAGCAAAATTTTTCTCCAAGTTTGAGAGGGTTTCGGCCAAGCCAAAGAGAGAATGAGAGTGAATAGTGAATTCAAGACTTGGTTGGTGTGTGTGTGTTAAAGCATCCAATTTATTAAAGCCAACAATTTCCATCAATTGTTGACATTTGATGTAAGTGAAGTGGTCCCATAACTTTTTAAATTCAAACTTTAGAGTGGCTTCTCCAACACACAACTAAGCTTGGGCCCGGGTTCGTTTAATTCTGAATTAAACGAATTTGTCGTCGCTACATAATTAAATCCAATTTAATTAAATAATTATGCCTCGCAAAATTATTACGATAGTCGCTTTCGAATTAATTCTAAATTAATTCGTTTGCCCGAATTAAAATCCAATTTTAATTTCGTATTGAAATCTGATTTCAATTAATATATCCGATATATTATTTTAGCCCAAAATAAATAAATTAAATAGAAAAATCTAATTTAACTATTAAATTTATTTTATCGATTAATTCTAAATTAATCGCGTTCTCTCTTCTATACGAATTTAATCCCAGATTAATTCTTGCCGCAATTAATCCCAGATTAATTTTCTCTCTCAAAATTAATTTCAGATTAATTCTATTTGAGTAAAATGTCATTGGTGAATCTTTGGGAAGCGACCCAAGAGATTCCTAGATATGTTGGCAGTAAATACGGTTGTCAGACTATCCGAACACATGCGTACCCATACCACGTTCTCACCGATTTACAAGACATAGTTGGATTCTAGCAAAACACAGTGTCTACCCAATTCTCCAGAAATATTCACCGAGGAATATAATCTGTATCAGACGTAGTAATACTAAGTAATACGTAATATGATCCAGTATCAGATGTCACATGCTAGGCCTAAAGCTGGCTCTGTGTCTGCCCCGTACGAAGCATATATCGGATCCCGAGTAACTAATCTATGTAATCGGGAAGTCATGACCTAGTCATACTATCCCGATAGCTGTAGCTTTTAAGAGTACTAGTTCCGTATCTTGTGTTACCATCATCTCCATATGACTGAAGTGATACTCTCGTCTTGACATCACATCCAATACACTACGATTCTCAGTAAACCCAATACAGATGTACATAGAACCTGTTAAAGCTCCAGACGACCAATACTAAAGTAAACTGATTGTTGTAAGTAATAGAGACATAAGTCTCAGGTTAAAGATTACATACACCTATCCTGATTCGGATTCCCATAGACACATAGTCATACTACCAATGGGATTCCGAGTTGGTCTATCCAGAGCAAACTGTTCCCGGTCCAACGACTAACAGAACCTCTTATTACACTTGCATAACTATCCAATACCTAAATATATGAGAACTATGATGTTAAGCTTCCATAACACGCACAAATAATACTAGTATATTCCGCTTTATCAATGTCGAGTCTCGATATTACTACGACTAGAGATATTTAATGATCAAACCATTTGTGGATTAATATTGTCTCATATCTTATTAATCTGGTAATAATCATATAAACTTTTATCATTTATATATCCAAGTAATCCAATTACAAAATGATAAAATAGCAATTTCCTTTGTCACATAGTTAATTTGTACAAAAACACAATGTCTTTTACAAATAGTGATGTTATGGGTCATAATTGTCCAACAATCTCCCACTTGGCTCATAGCCAATCACTCAAGTATCTAACACCTGAACTATGTACATGTCGCTCAAATTTTTGCTGAGAAATAACATTCGTCAGCGGATCTGCAATGTTGTCATCTGAAGTGATCTTTTCGATCTTCATATCGCCACGATGTATGATCTCACGAATCAGATGAAACCGTCGAAGTACATGCTTAGATCATTGATGAGACCGCGGTTCCTTAGCCTGTGTTATAGCCCCGTTATTGTCACAATACAAAGGTACGGGCTCAGCTGCCAACGGAACTACTCATAATCCAATTAGGAATTTACGGATCCAACTGCTTCTTTTGCTGCCTCAGCTGCATCAATGTATTATGCTTCTGTTGTTGAATCGGCAACAGTCTCTTGCTTGAAAGATTTCCAGCTCACTGCTCCATTGTTCAAACAAAATATATACCCCGATTGCGACTTACAGTCGTCTTTATCGGTTTGGAAACTTGCATCAGTGAACCCAGTCACCTCAAGTTCTCCATCTCCATAGACTAAGAAAGTACCTTAGTTCGTCTAAGATACTTAAGGATGTTCTTTACAGCAATCCAGTGACCATCACCCGGATCGGCCTGATAGCAACTGCACATGCTTAAAGTATATGAGACATCAGGTCGCGTACATATCATGGCGTACATGATCGATCCGACTGCTGAAGCATACGGGATCCGAATCATTACATCTCTCTCATCTTGAGTTTTAGGACACATATCATTCGATAGAGAGACACCATGTGACACCAGAATAAGCCCACTATTGGACCGATCCATGTTGAATCTCTTCAACACTTTGTCAATGTATGAGTCTGGGAGAGTGCCATCAGCTTTCTAGATCTATCCCAGTAGATCCTTATTCCTATAATAAAGGCTGACTCTCCCAGGTATTTCATGGAGAAATTTAATGAAAGTTAAGCTTTCACCGATTGTAGCATGAGAATGTCATTGTCAATAAGCAATATATCATCAATATATAGGACAATGAATATCAGTGCGCTCCCACTAACCTTCTTATATACACAAGACTCATCTTCGTTTTGAATGAAACCATATTCTTTTTATGATCTCATCAAATCGTTGGTTCCAAGAACGTGATGCTTGCTTTAATCCATAAATGGATCGGTTTAATTTGCAAACCTTGTTTGCATGTCTTGGTACGACAAAACCATCAGGTTGTTGCATATAAACATCCTCCAAAAGGTTTCCGTTAAGGAAAGCGGTTTTGACATTCATCTGCCATATTTTATAATCGAAATATGCAGCAATAGCAAGCATTATCCGAATGGATTTAATCATGGCAACGGGTGAAAAAGTCTCGTCGTAATCAACACCATGTCGTTGACGATAACCTTTAGCTACAAGTCTAGCTTTGTACATTTGTATGTTGCTTTCTATGTTTGTCTTCTTTTTGAAGACTCATTTACAACCAATATGCTTAATGCCTTCTGGTACATCAACCAGTGTCCAAACTTGGTTGGTATACATGAAATCCTTTCGACTTCATGGCTTCTTGCCATAAAGCGGAGTCGATACCTTGTATCGCTTCCTCATACGTAGCCGGTTCATCTTCCTTAATAAGATTAATGTCTATATGAGGTGAGATCAGAAACTCATACCTCTCAGGTTGTTTTCTGACTCTCTCCAACTTACGTGGTTCTTGTGTATTAGAAGATTATAGAACACTCTCATCCCTGATGGACTGTTCGTGTTCCGTGAGGGGGTCGGTGCCAGGAATAGTATCACTATGATTTTCATCGAGTTCTACTTTCCTCTCACTTACCACTGCATTCATGAATTCCTTTTCGAGGAAAACTGCATAAAGAGCAACAAATATTTTGTTCTCTTGTGGGTTGTAGAAATAATATCTTTTCGTTTCCTTAGGATAACCTACAAATAGGCACTTATCCGATTTGGGTTCTAGTTTGGTACTATCCAAACATTTAACATATGCTCAACATCCCCAAACCTTCAAGAATGAGAAACCCAGTTTCTTTTCTGTCCATATTTCATATGGAGTTTGTTCAACAGATTTTGACAGAACCTTATTCAAAATAAGTATTGCACTGTCTAATGCGTATCCCCAGAAGGAAATCTGTAGCTCTGTGCGACTCATCATTGACCTTACCATGTCCAACAAAGTTTGGTTTTTCTGTTCGGACACACCGTTCAATTGAGGTGTTCCGGGAGGAGTCCACTGTGAAAGAATACCATATTCTTTCAAGTAATCTTGAAACTCATTGCTTAAGTATTCTCCACCATGGTCTGACCGCAATGTTTTAATACTTTTGCCAATCTGTTTTTTTACTTCGTGTCGAAACTCTTTGAATTTCTCAAAAGTTTACGACTTGTGTTTCATAAGATACGCATAACCATAACGCGATGCATCATCCGTAAAGGTTACGAAGTATTCATATCCACCTCTAGCCTGGCTAGAAATGGGCCCACATACGTCACTATGAAAGAGGGCTAACAGCTCGGCGGCACGTACATCTTTACCACTAAAAGGTGTTTTAGGCATTTTGCCTAACAAACAAGATTCGTAGACATTATATGAATTAGGATCAAATCCGTCCAAGTATCCATTCTTCGAAAGTATGGATATACGAGTTTTGTTTATGTGTCTCAGACGACAATGCCACAAATAAGTCTATCCAATAGTCGCAAGTTCCGATATCAAATATCAAAACAATCATTAACTAACATTTTAAATAACTAGACAGGAGATCTGACATCCAATACATATAGTTGTAGTATTGTGAAAATCGATATTTTCTATACACAACTATACGTATCTCTTTTCTTTAGCTTTACTATTTGCCTTCAACTTATTCACAACAATTGCAAATAATTGATTAGCAAATTGTGTCAGACACATTGCCTTTAAAGGTCATTAAAGCTAAGAAACGTCATTACTAGATAAACAAATACCTAATGGGGCTTTCTTAATGCAGTCAAGAATCTCGAGACATGAACTAATTCAAGTCAATTCTTACTGCATAAGAAACTATTCTCTCTAAAGTATTATATCCTAAAAGGGATATTTATCTAGATTATCTGTCATGACTTAGAAACTAAGTCATTAACCACCTTGATTTTTGAAGAAAATCGGAACAACAGTTCCCGATGGTTTAGACCAATCTAATAATATCATAATCTAGTAGTATCTAGAACCTATTCTAGACTGCAACCAAGAGTCAAGTCAGATAACATATCAAAATATGTGTGCAGTGAATTAAAAGTTTAATTCTATCTAATATAGATTAAGGAAAACAAACAAGCGGCTATTTCCATAATAATACACACTGCCTAAGTTAAGGAATTTTTAAACTTAGCAGCGCCTCCCACTATTTTACGTAATACCGTAATCCCCAATGGAAAAATGAGAATTCAATAATTAAATCGAATTCCATAATGGGAAGAGGACCCCATGAATATATTTCGACTCACAGCAGAGGCACGGTCTCGCCTACGTATATTCACAGGTAGACAACTCATTGTCAATCACTCACTAGTGACTCCTGGGTTTCCGGTCCTGGTCGTTTCTCATTGTCGCTGCTAAGGCAGGCCCACAAGGAGACGTACCAAGGTTAAACTCGTCAATGATAAACTCAAGTTACTTGCGTAACCCTGACAGCTAGGGCACGTTCAGGATTGCGCTTTCGCTTGAATTTATCTAGTATCTAATATACATCCGGCATAACTAAATCTCTATTGGCTACACCCTCACAGAAGAGGCACGGTCTCGGATGTAGTCACGGAAAAATATTTATAAACCGTATTGACAAGACAGACCAAGAAACAAGTATTCCAAATACCAGTTACTTTAAAACCTTATTAAGCAAAGATATTCCTTAAATCGCCATACACTTTAAATTTAATCAAATTAAATGAAAGCATGCATGTATCAAGTAAAGAAAAGAACAAACACTAGATTTTAAAGGGCTAATCATATCGGGGTGTCCAGAATCAGACTTGCTCTGATACCATTTTGTAGGGGTTTTAAGGGGAAATATCGGTAACGCAGCGGAATCGCGGAAAATCAAATTTTCCGATTTCAAATTTTTTTTCTCGGATCAATTAAATAAACTTATTTATTTAATTATCCAATTATCAAATTCTGAAAAATTACATAAAAAATCAAATTTCTTGGTAATTACCGAATTGCCCCAAAACTTTGTTAATTTATCATTTTAGTCCAAAAGTTGTCAAATACAATTTTGGATGATTCTAAATCATTTCTAAAATGTTTTTCAACACATCTAATGCATCAAAATCAGATTTAACACAAATCCCCTATTTTTCCTAATTTCCGTGACAACCCCCAAATTTTCAAGTAATTGTGTTTTGGTCCATTTTGTTCAAAACATGCCAAGATCAAATCCAATCAACCCAAAAATTACATGCATCATATTCATACCATAATACATCACATGTACGAAAATCCCCAAATTTGGAGTGGGTTATGAACCCTAATTTTTCAATTTCATCAAATTATCCAATTTCACCAAATTTACAAAATCCTACACTTTAATCCATTCAATACTTCACCAATCTAGCCTCACCACTTTGAAACAACTCTAGAAAAATTCTAGGTCACCGAGGAGTGGCTTACCAACTCTAGAATGGCAACTTGATTATCTAAAAATCAAAAGTAAAGCTTTGAAACCATTTCAAGCTTACTTACATGCATCAAACTTTCATTCAAGTTCACAACCATATAAACACAAACTATAAGAGTAGATATAACATCAAAGCATCACAAAATGAAGCTAATCATGTTAGAAACATATTTCATGTTGAAGACATTAAAGAAAGACTTAGAAAAATAAGCTTTTTCAAGCCTTTTTCCCTTTAGCCTTCAAACTTTGCTCTCAACTGTCTTTTATGTTTATTTTGGTTTCAAATGAACTTGTTAAACCCTAAAAGATGAAACAAAACAATATATACTCCACAAATATAGCCTTGGCCGAAATTGATGGTGAGAAAATATCAAGATACTTTCATTTGTTTCATTTAAGTTCAACTTGTCAACTTGAATTTCTAAATCATTACACTTTAATGAATTATTCAACCAAGTCAACAATTGCAACTCAAAAATATAACCATTATATTTATTTAGGGTGTTGGCCGAAAATACCAAAGAAAAAGGAAAATGAATATTTTCAATTTTAACAATTAAAACAAATATCCAAGGAAGTCAAATTCAATTTGACAACATTTTCCTTTAAGTATAAAGTCAACAATAAACACTTATAATCATTTCCTAACTTTATCATTTGGTGAGATATTTATATTTTAAGTATATTAATCGTTTAACAATTAAATAATAAATTAAATACAAATATCTCAAATATATGTATTATATTTACTTTAAATATCTCAAATATATATATTAATGATATATGTCAAATACTTTTATTTGAAAATTTATTAATGTGTATATAATAATATCATATATTAAATACAAATACACATTAATTAGGAAATGACGGTTCGGCCCGTTTGCATGTATTTTTCGTTTAACGTTTAAACGATTTATAAATAATCATCATTATTCATAAAAGTTGCCATAGTGCTCTATGAGTATATTTCATTGGTGAGACTCTATAGATTCAGGTATATCCGTCACAAAATCCAATTTCGTGTCCATAATTTACCCACCGTAAATTATGACGACCACAGATAAACTAGATGAATCATACTGGTCGAGGTCATTGCATACGTATAATCTATCCATCACAGGTATCCGGATAATCCCAGAGATATAGATGTAAACGTCAAATCTCTATAGGTATTATCCCGTCGACGTTTCTATTAGCAATCTATAAATAACATTCGGAACTCACTTCCGAAGTATATTATGGCCATAGATTTAACTGATTGCTAATCACATATGGACTACCTATGCTCTGTACACAGAACTGACGGATCATATCTTGACACACACAGGATATCATGAGGATCGGTCCACACCCAACGAAAAGGCGGAGGTCTGATCTAAATAGATCGGTGACGTGATTACCATCTAAGTGTGTAGGATGTCTCATACATCCACAGTGGTATCTCAAGTCGAAGGACCACTATGCTACTCAACCCGAGAAGATTCTTATTGACGTTGGTGTACCATCCATTAAGAATCTTCGGTGATTCGTTCAGTGTTTATCTATTATAAACACTTACACGTCTATACGAGTCTCTCTAGACTCATGGTTCATTGGGATAAACCATCGGACCAAGTCTCGATATACAATATGTATTGGTCTCAACAGATTTGACTAACCGACCCGTGTTAGTAAATCTTGACTAGGAACTATATTTGATAATATACATTTAGTAGTGACACTTCCCAATGTCAATTACAAACTACCTTTGTAACTGTGTACTGCATTATATATTATCGGGCCTTTGTCTAATATATACATATCACTAAACCATATTTCGTTTCAATCTAATCGTAATCAGATTGAATATGTATATAAAAACAAGAGGTGCAACAAAAAATAAGTAATATTATGGAAAAAAAAATTGATCGTATTCATGAATCAGACATAAATACGGTCCGGATTGGCGCTCTGAGCACCAACCCCAACAATTTCTCCCACTTGATCTTGTGCCAATCCACGGTATCGTATATACATCTCAATATGTATCATATACGTATGGCCCTCAAAAGCTCACCCAGCACTTAAGAGGTAGGCAACAAGAAGTAAGTCAACTATAGCATATTGAGTTTGTCAAACAAACTCCATTGTTCCTATAGCCAGTATCTTTCATAATTTGTAGAATCTAAATTATACATTAATATGAATCAGAAACTACATCAGTATTGTGCTACAACTACGGAGTTGTCCAAGTATTCAGGGATCAAATCCAAAATACTATGCGGACAACCGCAAGCACAACACCAATATAAAACTTCTAATTTATAAGGTCATTATGCAACTTCATAAGTCAATACTTCATAAGTTGCATCTAATTCCACTGTAACAATAGAATCATGTGTGACACTCTCACTGCATCTTTTGTGACTCTTTATGACGTAGACTGTCTAACATCATAATTAGTCTCAAAACTAATATGACCCAAATGGTTGCAGACTGTATTCTCCATGAATTAGAAACTCGTTCTTAATATCTCAAAGATCACAAAGAACGTGTTTCAAGATCCATCATATGTTCTATAGGATATCAAAATAACTCGTAACAATTACTATTAAATCGATATCTTTAATCGCACATAAGAAAGTATTCATTATGTCATCATCAAATGATACATAAGATTGATTAGACATTCTAATCAATATTTCTTTCGAAAAAGGAATCATCATTTACGAAAGATGAATACTATATACAAGACACACATTGTAGACGCTGATTTTCGCTCCACGTCTACAATCGAGATTTTGTGTAAAGGGCACTGGCGATCATGCAAAACAAAGAAAGTATGGTGAACGGAGAGGGTCTACCCACCGGTGTGGTGGTTGCCGTAGGCACTCCGACTCCCAAGTCAGTGATGAAAATGAGGTGTGCTAAGACCGTAGAAGGCGGAACAAGGTCAGACGTTACCTTGATCCCTGAAGGCTGCCGTGAGGGCGGTAGGTCCGTGGTACTGAGAGCTATAGAGGGTAATTTTAGGCTGAGGATATGAGTGCTGGAAGTCCCCACTCTCAATCCCAAAAATCCCTTTTTATACATCTTCCCAGTAACGTGTGTCTTTACTCATTTCTTAATTACTCGTCCGTTACTTGGAGTTTAAATGCCTCAATCTGCCCGTTGTAGGTCGGTTCGGGTGAGTCATTAAGTGTTTGTTTTAAAGCTCGGGCGTTACGTGGGTTGGCCGTTTGTGTGGCCATTCATTTATGGGTGTCGGTATTCATTGGGCTTGGGCTTACATTATGTCCATGGGGTTCAATCTGGAGGCTTCAGGGGTGCATACAGCATTGGGCCCCTGAAGCGGAATAATGAAACTACCCCTGGACCAAATTTGGCCCATAAAGTTTGCTCCATACTCTCTAAGTCAATAAGTCTTTGGCTTGGAGAGTACTTGGCGCGTGTGTCGCTTGGGACAATATCACAACATGCAGGCGTATTGGAGCGTCATCGCTGTGCTTATTGATTGCACCGAATGGACATTATTATCTTGACAGTTTGAGAACCACTTGGGAGGTCTTCCGTCGATCGGACTAAACGATGGTTGGGATACTGGACTTGACTCTTCTAGAGCTTCTAGGGACATACCTAACCAACCGGACCCGACGAAGGTCGAGAAATTTGTCATACGACATGTGCATTCCATGTTATATGACTCAGTACGGGGGGTGTCCCTTGTTGACTGGACTTGATGAGACCATGAGGATATACACTCGTTCGGTATCAAAGAGGGACCAAAACGAGGCTACGTGTCGACTGGACCGGATGGAGACCAATGATCCATAATCGGTTCCTTTACGAGCCAATTGGGAGGTGGTCCCGTCAACCAGCCTTGGCGAGGCCGGGAAGTCGTTCACTCGCTTGGTATAAAATGGGAACCAATACGAGGCTACACGTCGACTGGACCAAAGGAAGGTCAATGATCTAAACTCGGCCCCTTTATGTGCCAATTGGGAGGCGGCCCCGTCGACTGGACCTAAGTGGACAACTCGTCTGTTCCTGGCCAGGGCTCTTCTTGAACAGTTGTTTTATTTTGAATGGGCCTAGTAAGCCCAGTCGACCATGTTTCTATTGGGGTTAATTTTTTATTCTCCTCGATTTCCCCACCTACCATTAATGTGGCGATATCTTCGAGGGTCTTTTGACGGGAAATTGAGGGAACACTGTGTGCAAGGGTATAAAATACCGTGAGCGGCCTCATTCATTTCATTCAAATCATTTCTCTCACGGGTCGCAAGTTTGAAGGGCTCTCCTCGCGATTTTAAGGTATTATTCTCTCACTTCTTCAAGCTCTTTGAATCTTCAAGCTGTTCTTAAAGATATTCAAGTTGTTCTTCGCTGGATTTAAGTTTTCAATCCACATTAGCCCTAGCAGAAATTTAGATTGTGTTTATGCGTAGCCTAGGTTTGATCTTCTGCCATGCTGGTTTTAGGTTGATTAATTGTTTGTAGATTGAAAAAATGTCGTCTGAAGCTTTCTCAAGTACAGATGATTCATCCATGGAAATGTACGAAGGCTCGCCTTTGCAAATGGTTCCCCCTTTTGATGGATCTGGAGAAGGAACTTCGAAAGAATGAGGAGATGAAGAACTGACTGTCGCGTCAGTTGAAATTCCTCATGGTATACCCAAGGATGTGCCGCCTCTAAGTATTGTTCCCTCCGAGTCGGGTGTACCCAGCACGAGCGAGCCAACAAATCTCCTGACCAAAAATCCCCAGAGTCGAGTTACCGAGCAATTCATGAGGGAAATTAAAAAAAGTACAGGTTTCTCGAGTCGGTTCGAGTTAGGTTGCCTTTGTCGCACGTACGAATCGACTACAAGATTCCCAGTTGGATCGGATTCTATGAGCGTCCTTTCGCTGACGGGCTTAGATTCCCAATTCCGAGACTCGTGTGAGAAGTGCTAGATCATTATAGAATAGCCCCTTCACAACTTATGCCAAACACATGGAGGGTCTGTATGTCGGTTGAAGTCTTAGCTTACGAGTTAGGGATTAGATTTGGGGTGAGGGATTTGCTCTACACTTATTATATGAAGGAGCATGTGGTTGAGAAAGGAAGATACCACTTGTTTTTTTGACAGAAAATGGAACAACTAATTTCCGGATTGACTTCTAATGATAGAGGGGGGGTGGCAGAAACATACTTTTTTGTTAAAGGAGAGGGAGTGTTTGGGTCGACTGGAGCTAGTAGAATTCCCGAGTACTGAGAGATAACGAGTGAGTGTAGATCACATTTTTTTCATCGAATACTGATTTAACACATCTCTAATGTTCTCGTGTTGTTCATTTCGCAGGATCCAATTACAACCGCAGCTTCGACGTGACACCAGGGGTCGTAGCGAACATAAACTATATTCTAAGTCTTACTCCGTCAGAAAGGAATTGGAGGGTGGTGTTGGCTGAGAAGAGGTTAAGGCTGACGCCATTGTGGAAGGAAGTTTACGGACCTGAAGGTATCCCCTTGCCCCTGACCAAAAATATTCTGACAGTCATACTCATTATCTGGGCGAATCGGGTCGTTCACGGAGGGAGTTTGTTTTTGCGGATTCTAACCCCGGAGGAAATTTTATGCGCAGTTGAAAGGATGAGTCAATTCAAACTCCCATCGATTGAAGAGATGCTGGAGCGAATGAAGAAAAAGAAAACTTGAGGGAAGGAAACTGATCATGTCCCTGAATCCCAGCCTTTAAGAAAAGAAAGTCAGGCTATAATGGCTTCTGAAACGACTCTCAAGGCGTCGACTGGGTCCGGTCAATCTTCAAAGAAGAGGAAGCAGCTGCCTGACATCGAAGAAGACGTGGAGAACGTTGTAATCAAAATCCCTAGGAGCACATCCGTCATGTCGGATCCCTCTAGTCTGTCACAGTTTGCCGACGGGCTGCTCCTAGAAGAAGATGAAAGCCGGATGCTAACTTTGGGGCCCTTGGAGTCCGCGAAGAGGGCTGTAGCAAGAAACTACGAGGTATGGATTTTTCTTGTATTCAAGGAATTTATAATGGAATTGTCCCTTAACTTGGTTTATTTGTGCGTATCAGACTCTGGAATACGCTATCTTTCAACAAAGATACGTCGAAGCAAGCCTGAGGAAAGCCAGAAATATGGAGAAGTCGAACGCGGCCCTTAGAAAAGATTTAACTAAAGCCAGGGCCACTTCCGAGGAGTCCAGGAGAAGGATGCTCGAAGCCGAAAGTGAAGCCGCAGCCTCGAAAGTGAAGTTGGAGGCGACATCTTCCGAGTTAGGGGTGGTGAAGGGAAGCATCGCGGAGTTGGAAAATCAAAAAATTGAGCTGCTAAACCATCTGGAGAGAGTGGCGATGGAGGCCATAATAAAAGATAGGAGTCAGCTTATGAAGGAATACTTGTCGGGGGAGCACAGCTCGTGGAACCCCAAGAAATGGATCATGCTGGGGGAAAGATTGGAAGCTGGTCTCTCCTTGTCGGTAGAGGAAACCGAGGTAGAAGGGAGTCAGGAAGTAAGCTCCAAGGAGGGGACCGAAATAGCGACTGAAGGGTTGATCGCCGAGAGAGCTGGGGAGGTTGAGATGGTTGCTGTTGAAGAAGGAGCAACTGAAACTCCAGCGGTGGAATCGATATTGGAGCCAGCGATGGAGATAAGCCACCCTGCAATTCCAGTCGACTCAGTCGGGCCTGTTGAAAGGCCAGAGGATTGATTTAATGTTAACCCCCCTCTCTGTAATGCATTTTGCTCAGAATGTTGTCGTACTCTAAACTTTGTATAAACTAATATTTTGACTTGTAGACATAACTTTCAGTTGTCATTTGGACATTAGTTTTATATAAATCTGTCGCCTGGAATCACATTCGTTTACTGCTTTTATGGACTGACTCTAAGGAAAACAAACCATGTTATTAATATCAAAATTGCACAAGTAAAAATTGAAACGAAACATGAATTAAACAATCAGCGAGTTGATCGCTTTATTTTTATAAGGCGACAATGATGTCTTGAGATCAACGATAAAACTTCTTGAGATGGAGGGCATTCAGCTATTCGGGACTCGACTTCCATCTTCTTTTTCCAATCTGTAAGCTCTGTGACCCACCACTTTCTTGATAATGTATGGGCCTTCCCAAGTGGGTCCTAGCTTTCCATCATTAGCTTCCTTTGTATTATGGAAGACTCGTCGAAGGACCCAATCACCTTCCTTGAAGGTCCTGTATCTCACGTTCTTGTTGAAGTATTTGCACATCTTCTGTCGACAGGCTGCAAGTCTCACAATTGCATTTTCCCTTAACTCATCAATGATGTCGAGTGCCTCGGCCATAAGCTGCTGGTTCGCCTCTTCACCGACCCACTGGTATCGAGGTGATGGTACCCCAACGTCAGTTGGAATGACGGCTTCAGTGCCGAAGGTCAAGGAAAATGGTGTTTCCCTAGTCGATGACCTGACTGTCGTACAATACGCCCACAACACACCCGGGAGTTCATCTGCCCACGCTCTTTTCGCTTTCTCCAAAATTTTCTTCAACGTGTTCATCATCGTCTTATTAGAAGACTCAGCTTGCCCGTTCGCTTGTGGATAGCATGGAGTGGAAAAACTGAGTTTGATCCCTAATGTCTTGCAAAAATCCTGAAAACGATGACTGATGAATTGTGACCCATTATCCGTGATAATTTCTCTCGGTATGCCGAAACGACAAACAATGTTCTTCCAGATGAATCCTTGCACCTCTCGATCTCTTATCCGGGCGAAAGCCTCTGCTTCTATCCATTTGGAGTAGTAATCAGTTAAGACGAGCATGTACACTCATTGCCCAGGGGCGGCTGGTAGCTTCCCAACAATATCCATTCCCCACTTCATGAATGGCCAGGGAGCCAGGGTAGGGTTAAGTCTTCCAGGAGGCAATCGAGAGGCCGGCGCAAACCTTTGGCATTTTTCATAATTTTTGGCATAAGAAGCTGCGTCGGCTAGCATAGTCGGCCAATAATACCAGCTGTGTGGGCTCGACATGCAAGACTTCTACCGCCCGAGTGATTCCCACACTGCCCCTCATGCAACTCGGCCAAAACGTACCTAGCCTCTTCAGATGAAAGACACTTGAGGTACGGCCTACCAACTGACCTTCTCAAAAGCTGATTGTCGTGTAGGACGAACCTCACAGCCTGTTGCTTCACTCTTCGGGCGACAGTCTTGTCTGCTGGCAGTGTTCCAGCATCCAAATATTCGACCAAGAGGGACATCCACGACTAATTTTTCATGAGGTGAGAAACGGTGTTTTCTTTGGTCTTTACTATGGCTGGCCATTGCAGATATGCTGCTGGGATGGCTTGGATTTTTCCTTCCTGTAGAGTCGACCCGAGTGTTGCCAAAGCGTCCGTATGTGTATTCTGAATCCTTGGGATTTGCGAAATCTCAAAGGATTCGAAAGCTGATTGGACCTCTCTTACCTTGGATAGGTATGCTGCCATCTGAGCCCCTCTGGCATGGTAAGTTCCTTGAAGTTGATTGACAACGAGTTGAGAGTTGGATGTCGCCTCCACTCTCTTTGCCCTCAATTCCTTGATTAATTCTAGTCCGGCTATCAGTGCTTCATACTCAGCTTCATTGTTCGTAGTCTGAAAGCCACATTTGAAAGCTTGTTGGATTAAGTTTCCTTCAGGTGTGGTGATTACTACCCCTAAACCAAAACCTCGACTGCTGGAGGACCCGTCCACTGTTAATTTCCATACCGTAGCCGAGGCGACAGTAAGCAATTCATCCTCTCATTCTGTTTGCATGCCAAGACTAAAATCCGCCACAAAGTCTGCAAGTGCTTGGGACTTGATAGCCATTCGCGGCTGATACGTGATGTCGTATTCCCCAAGTTCAACAGCCCATTTGGTCATTCTCCCAGACAGCTCGGGTTTGTGAAGGATACTCCGTAATGGATAAGTGGAGTAGACAGTGATTGGGTGGCCCTGGAAGTAAGGGCGGAGTTTTCGTGCTGCCACGACCAAAGCTAAGACCAGTCGTTCCATTTGGGTATATCGTGTCTCCGTATCTAGCAGGGCTTTACTCACATAGTAGACTGGATGTTGTGAACCCCCATCCTCCTTAACTAGTACCGCGCTAACAGCTTGAGGAGAAACCCCAAGGTACACATACAACCTTTCTCCGTCGAGTGGCTTAGATAAGAGTGGTGGCGTGGTCATATATTCTTTCAGTCTGGTTAGGGCCTCCTTGCAATCCTGTGTCCATTCGAACTTCTTTGATTTTCCAAGTGTCGAGAAGAACAGAAAACTCTTATCGGTTGACTTGGAAATGAACCTGTTGAGAGCCACAATTCGCCCTGCAAGCCGCATGACTTCTTTCTGATTCGACGGAGACGGAATATCAAGAATTGACTTTATCTGTTCCGGATTGGCTTCAATCCCTCGTCACGTGACCAGGTATCCCAGAAATTTTCCCGAAGCTACTCCGAAAGCACATTTGGTTGGGTTGAGCTTCATTCCATACTTCTTCATTACTCCAAAAGCTTCCTCAAGATGTTCCAAGTGCTGGTCGGCTAGCAAGGACTTCACCAACATGTCATCGATATACACTTCCATTGTCGTCCCAATCTGTCGGCTAAACATTTTGTTTACAAGTCGCTGGTAGGTAGCGCCCGCATTCTTTAACCCAAACGGCATCACTTTGTAGCAGTAGATCCCCCTGTTGGTGATGAAAGACGTTTTTTCTTGATCATTCGGATGCATTAGAATCTGATTGTAGCTGGAATATGCATCCATGAAACTCAAAAGTTCATGCCCAACTGTCGCGTCAACTAGAGAATCTATATGTGGCAAAGGAAATGAATCTTTCGGGCATGCTTTGTTAAAGACGGTGAAGTCGATACAAACTCACCATTTCCCATTCTTTTTTCACACGACCACGACGTTCGCAGCCATTCCGGGTACTGCACCTCTCTGACCGCTCCATTCTCCAACAACTTCCGTACTTCTTCATCTATTACCCGATTCCTCTCTGGGGTGAACAACCTTCTCTTCTGTTTGACGGGTGGAAAGGATGGGTCTACATGCAGTTCATGCGTCATCAACTCTGGGTCAATTCCTGTCATATCCTCATGCGACCAAGCAAAACAATCGTGGTGCTTATGGTGGAATTCTACTAACTTTGCTCGCAGCAATGGTTCCAGGTCGGCTCCAACGAGGGTCTTGTGGTCCGGGAACTGTGGGTGAATCTGGATTTCATCGAGTTATTCTACCTTGGGTTCATTAACACTCTCTATACGAGACTCATCCTGTAATTGCTATGACGACTGAGTTTTAGGCTTCAGGATCGTCTGGTAGCACGTCCTCGAAGCAAGTTGATCTCCTTTAATCTCCTGAACTCCCCATTTAGTTGGAAATTTCTGCATCTGGTTATACGTGGAGGAAACTTCTCGCATCTCATGAATCCACGGTCGTCCCACTATTATATTGTAGGCTGACGGGCAATCTAGGACTAAGAACGTAACCATTTTGTTCACCCCTTCTGCATATACTGGAAGACAGATTTCACCCATCGTGAACTTTTTCTCCCCACTGAAACCAATCAGAGCAGTAGACCGTCGGCTCATTTTCTCAGATCCTCCTCCCATATCATTAAGTGTCGTCCAAAAGATAATATTGGCGGATGACCCGGTGTCGACCAATACCCTCTTGACCATAAAGTTGGCCACTTGAAGGGATATTACCAAGGCATCATGGTGGGGATTGACATGACTAGACATTTGGTCATCTAAAAATTCAATCACCAAGCCAGTGTGACTCCCCAAAACAGGTCGCTCGTGGTTCAAAAGAACGGAGGAAACCATCCTCGTCCGTCGTTTCGCTGCTGAATAAGAGACCTCACTTACCTCTGAGCCTCCAGAAATGACGTTGACGGTGTTGTTGATTGGAGGCGGCATTGGAGCTTCCACTCGATCTTCCCCCCGGACCAAGGTAATTTTTCCCTTTTCAGTCAACAAGTCTTTCAAGTGTCCTTTATTTAGTAGCTCTAAGACTTCTAGCCTCAAAGCTATGCAGTCAGCCGTCGTGTGGCCGTAATCTCGGTGAAACTCACACCATCTGCTGGTATCCTTTTTCCTTGAATTGTCCCTTGACCGTGGAGGCCACTTAACTTCATTTCCCATCTTCCTGATGACGGAAACGAGTTCTCCAGGCGAGACAGTGAAGTTGTAGTCTGGGAGTCGTGTGGTGACGTTTGAAGACCCTTCTCTTCTGTCGAAGGTGACAGGCCTATGGTTTGGCGACTTGTCATAGGGTCGGGGATCCCTCGGACGGTAAGTCCTTCTGTCAGAAGAATGCACGGTTCATTTAAAAGATTTCTTTGGTCGCCTAGAAGGACCTACCCCCTTCTCCCGACGTTAGAGGTTATTTCTTTACTCATGTTCCTCCTATCTTCTTCCCATTTGATCTCCGTTCGGGCTCTCGTCAATGCCTGATCCATGGTGTAGCACCGGTTTTTCGTCAACTTTTTATAAAAAGGCTACTGTCTGCCTGCAATCCATTCCTGAATGCTTCTACACCACTGACGGCTAGTGGAGATTTAGGATGGCTATTCTCTCTTTGTTGAATCGGGAGACGTAGCTTCGAAGGGACTCTCCCTTCCGCTGCTGAATCAAGTTAAGGTCGTATGTTGTCTTCTCGAACTTACACGAACTAGTAAAGTGCACAACAAACTTGTCTGCCAATTCTTTGTAGGACCCGATCGACCCGAACGACAGATTTATAAACCAAGTGAGGGCTGGACCGGCCAACGTTTCCTCAAAGCCTCGACATAGGCCCGCTTCTCTTTGATGAGGTGTAAGGCTCGTAGACATCATCTTGTACTTGTAATGGATTATGTGGTCATCAGGGTCGGTTGATCCGTCATACAATTTCATCTCTGGGGGGCTAAATTTCCGGGGAAGTTCAATTGAGTTAATCCCCTCGTCGAATGGAGTATCGGCCAAAGCTCCTGACCTGCTCTTTCTCAACGGTAACCTAACCCCTGGTATACTCGCCAGAATAGCTTCCTTGAATTCTTCCATCTCCTGACGCATGGTCGTAGTCGTCACAACGTCGGCTGGAAGACTCCGGTGACTGCTTCCGTGGCCCGTAAGTTGATTTTCTTACTGGGAGCCTCCGTCTCGCTCCGGTTCTGGACCCCCCGCTGGATTCTGTCGGTGACCTGGAGCTTCAGTGGGATTTATCGATCCAAATTGGTCGCGAGGAGTAATAAGTCGCTCCAGCTGCCTTTGGAGATCGCCATTAGTGGTCTTCATGGCTGAATTCTCTTCTTCAAGTATACACAAACGTTCCTGGAGAATGGCCACCTGGTTGGCGATTGAGTCTGATGGCTCGCCGCTTGATGTCATGTTTATGCTATGAAGGTTCGTTGTTATGACCGGAGCTTTGATTTGCTGTGAATCGCTAGGGCCCCACGGTGGGCGCCAAACTATAGACGCTGATTTTCGCTCCACGTCTACAATCAAGATTTTGTGTAAAGGGCACTGGCGATCCTGCAAAACAAAGAAAGTAGGGTGAATGGAGAGGGTCTACCCACCGGTGTGGTGGTTGTCGTAGTCACTCCGACGCCCAAGTCAGTGATGAAAATGAGGTGTGCTAAGACCGTAGAAGGCGGAACAAGGTCAGACGTTACCTTGATCCCTGAAGGCTACCGTGAGGGCGGTAGGTCCGTGGTACTGAGAGCTATATAGGGTAATTTTAGGCTGAGGATATGAGTGCTGGAAGTCCCCACTCTCAATCCCAAAAATCCCTTTTTATACATCTTCCCAGTAACGTGTGTCTTTACTCCTTTCTTAATTACACGTCCGTTACTTGGAGTTTAAATGCCTCAATCTGCCCGTTGTAGGTCGGTTCGGGCGAGTCATTAAGTGTTTGTTTTAAAGCTCGGGCGTTACGTGGGTTGGCCGTTTGTGTGGCCATTCAGTTATGGGTGTCGGTATTCATTGGGCTTGGGCTTACATTATGTCCCTGGGGTTCAATCTGGAGGCTTCAGGGGTGCGTACATCATTGGGCCCCTGAAGCGAAATAACGAAACTACCCCTGGACCAAATTTGGCCCATACACACATTAACTGTCAAACAGTTATACTAGCCTTGTTGTGTCTTTTATTAGATCATATCTAATGCACGGCTAATATGAGTATCTCACAAGTCTCTTAGTTTTATATCTTATATAAAACTTTATATCAAATATAACAGAGACTACTCTCACTGCTTTCACGGAGTAAAGAAGACTTAGGTAAACCTTTTACCTTACAAACATCTCATTATTACTATAATAATGATAATGTTGTTAGGATATATAACACTAGAAAGTAATTTGTACGCTCCCACTAACCCTTCAATCACATATGTATTCTCTATACTTTGACAAGATCAGACAATCTGACTGATATCAAAAATAGAGAACACGAATTTCTGGAAGACTTATCCGAGTCTACAATAGGCTCTATAAGCTAGCACACTAAACTGCGATCTCAGCAGAACACAAACTTTAGGGCCATTCGAGAATGAACTCTTCAAACAAAGAAATCACAACCGATCTCTTATCTGAATAAGTCATTCAAAAAATGTCATTTTGCATTCTTTAGCTAAAATGTACAGTTTAATATCAACATTAACCAATATATCTTTAATTGTTCAATTAGCGTGACTAGAGACAAGTTTTCTCAGAATCTACAATAAATTGCTGAGTATAACTTTTCTCACTGTCATATTATAAAGGTCAAACCTTTAATAAGCTCACACTGTTTTTGTTGCGCAAATAATTAGCACAAATCATAAACTAATTCATAATTAAAGTTTGATCAAGTTCAAAAACTCGATCGTAATAGGCTATGAACAATCTTAGATCTATGGTTCAATGGTGAACTTCCAGAATCGATATCAAATATGGCTTCCATTATAAGTTATAGGATAATTTTCTTCGGTAAGAAAACAACAGAACCATTAAGTATCAAATACTCGTAAATGATTCTGATATCATATTAGACTTATATAGAAGATGTATAAGGGTTGTTTCATCTTATTAATCACGTAGTTTCAATTATAGTTTATCATTCTCACATTTGACTTCAATAAGTCAAGTCTTTTCTACAATAGTTAACATATGATGTTACATACCAAGCAATAAAACGATTTTGTTACTTAGGATTATAGGAAAGATATTCTATCAAATAAAATAAAATATTCTATTAAACAGAATAAACGATAAACTTTTACTTATACCTCCGAGGTGTAAGTAATTTCCATTATATAACTTTTATATAAAAGAAAGATTCAAATCTCAAACTTTTCAAGATTCAGATTTTCTACCTATACATATCATATATGTAATTGTAGAAATTAATGGAACCTAAATTAAAAAGATGAACTAGTGTTACTGGAGCATAACCCCAAGAGTATTGAAACTAATTCGGTAACATTCAATATCAAACGAATCAAATCATATAAGATTCGACTGCTCCACTACCCAATTCCATCAAGATGGAATCGTGGAAGAATAGTATTGAATTAGAATCATATTCACCGAATAACCTTAGAACTAATTGCTTTAAATTCATATGTTTGATCGTATCAAAGATCTTTGAACAATTCAAAGACTTGTTATGAATTTTAAGGATCACGTTTTCAAAATTTCAGATTGAATATATTTGAACTAGTCAATATGTTCAATCTGCGTTTCAGTAGAACAGATTGAAAGTTCTTGATCATTTCAAGACGTTCAATATGTGTTCCTTCTGAAACACGTAACTAAATTATGACAATTCATCAACTAAGTTAAGAAAAAAGAAAACTACCTTAAGCAATTACAATTCATTAAACTACATACATCTAATGTATCAGATTAATAAATCTGGTGGTCCAATGACAAATCATTGGTTAAACGAGATTTTAATCACCTTCCCGAATACAATATTCTTTAAATGGATAAGGATATGTGGTGTGATCTCGTATCAAACCATCCTTTACCATACAGATAAACATCAAATGCTCAAGTGATAAAATCTCATAAAGCATCGTTCTAAATTATTTACTTTACCGAATAATTTTTCTTAATGTTTATCTCTATGTCAATGACATTACTAGTTATATTTAAAATATATAACGATTGTTTATAAATAACAAAAACTATCCAATAGTCGCAAGTTCCGATATCAAATATCAAAACAATCATTAACTAACATTTTAAATAACTAGACAGAAGATCTGACATCCAATACCTATAGTTGTAGTATTGTGAAAATCGATATTTTCTATACACAACTATACGTATCTCCTTTCTTTAGCTTTACTATGTACCTTCAACTTATTCACAACAATTGCAAATAATTGATTAGCAAATTGTGTCAGACACATTGCCTCTAAAGGTCATTAAAGCTAAGAAACGTCATTACTAGATAAACAAATACCTAATGGGGCTTTCTTAATGCCAGTCAAGAATCTCGAGACATGAACTAATTCAAGTCAATTCTTACTGCATAAGAAAATATTCTCTCTAAAGTATTATATCCTAAAAGGGATATTTATCTAGATTATCTGTCATGACTTAGAAACTAAGTCATTAACCACCTTGATTTTTGAAGAAAATCGGAACAACAGTTCCCGATGGTTTAGACCAATCTAATAATATCATAATCTAGTAGTATCTAGAACCTATTCTAGACTACAACCAAGAGTCAAGTCAGATAACATATCAAAATATGTGTGCAGTGAATTAAAAGTTTAATTCTATCTAATATAGATTAAGGAAAACAAACAAGCGGCTATTTCCATAATAATACACACTGTCTAAGTTAGGGAATTTTTAAACTTAGCAGTGCCTCCCACTATTTTACGTAATACCGTAATCCCCAATAGAAAAATGAGAATTCAATAATTAAATCGAATTTCATAATGGGAAGAGGACCCCATTAATATATTTCGACTCACAGCAGAGGCACGGTCTCGCCTACGTATATTCACAGGTAGACAACTCATTGTCAATCACTCACTAGTGACTCCTGGGTTTCCGGTCCTGGTCGTTTCTCATTGTCGCTGCTAAGGCAGGCCCACAAGGAGACGTACCAACGTTAAACTCGTCAATGATAAACTCAAGTTACTTGCGTAACCCTGACAGCTAGGGCACGTTCAGGATTGCGCTTTCGCTTGAATTTATCTAGTATCTAATATACATCCGGTATAACTAAATCTCTATCGGCTACACCCTCACAGAAGAGGCACGGTCTCGGATGTAGTCACGGAAAAATATTTATAAACCGTATTGACAAGACATACCAAGAAACAAGTATTCCAAATACCAGTTACTTTAAAACCTTATTAAGCGAGAATATTCCTTAAAGCGTCATACACCTTAAATTTAATCAAATTAAATGAAAGCATGCATGTATCAAGTAAAGAAAAGAACAAACACTAGATTTTAAAGGGCTAATCATATCGGGGTGTCCAGAATCAGACTTGCTCTGATACCATTTTGTAGGGGTTTTAAGGGGAAATATCGATAACGCAGCGGAATCGCGGAAAATCAAAATTTTCCGATTTCAAATTTTTTTTCTCGGATCAATTAAATAAACTTAGTTATTTAATTATCCAATTATCAAATTCTGAAAAATTACACAAGAAATCAAATTTCTTGGTAATTACCGAATTGCCCCAAAACTTTGTTAATTTATCATTTTAGTCCAAAAGTTGTCAAATACAATTTTGGATGATTCTAAATCATTTCTAAAATGTTTTTCAACACATCTAAAATGATAAATTTGGAGTGGGTTATGAACCCAAATTTGGAGTGGGTTATGAACTCTAATTTTTCAATTTCATCAAATTGTCCAATTTCACTAAATTTACAAAATCCAACACTTTAATCCATTCAATACTTCACCAATCTAGCCTCACCACTTTGAAACAACTCTAGAAAAATTCTAGGTCACCAAGGAGTGGCTTACCAACTCTAGAATGGCAACTTGATTTTCTAAAAATCAAAAGTAAAGCTTTGAAACAATTTCAAGCTTACTTACATGCATCAAACTTTCATTCAAGTTCACAACCATATAAACACTAACTATAAGAGTAGAGATAACATCAAAGCATCACAAAATGAAGCTAAGCATGTTAGAAACATATTTCATGTTGAAGACATTAAAGAAAGACTTACAAAATAAGCTTTTTCAAGCCTTTTTCCCTTTAGCCTTCAGACTTTGCTCTCAACTCTCTTTTATGTTTATTTTGGTTTCAAATGAACTTGTTAAACCCTAAAATATGAAACAAAACAATATATACTCCACAAATATAGCCTTGGCCGAAATTGATGGTGAGAAAATATCAATATATTTTCATTTGTTTCATTTAAGTTCAACTTGTCAACTTGCATTTCTAAATCATTACACTTTAATGAATTATTCAACCAAGTCAACAATTGCAACTCAAAAATATAACAATTATATTTATTTAGGGTGTTGGCCAAAAATACCAAAGAAAAAAGAAAATGGATATTTTCAATTTTAACAATTAAAACAAATATCCAAGGAAGTCAAATTCAATTTGACAACCTTTTCCTTTAAGTATAAAGTCAACAATAAACACTTATAATCATTTCCTAACTTTATCATTTGGTGAGATATTTATATTTTAATTATATTAATCATTTAACAATTAAATAATTAATTAAATACAAATATCTGAAATATATGTATTATATTTACTTTAAATATCTCAAATACATATATTAATGATATTTGTCAAATACCTTTATTTGAAAATTTATTAATGTGTATTTAATAATATCATATATTAAATACAAATACACATTAATTAGGAAATGACGGTTCGGCCCGTTTGCATGTATTTTTCGTTTAACGTTTAAACGATTTATAAATAATCATCATTATTCATAAAAGTTTCCCTGGTGCTCTATGAGTATATTTCATTAGTGAGACTCTCTAGATTCAGGTATATCCGTCACAAAATCCAATTTCGTGTCCATAATTTACCCACCTGTAAATTATGACGACCACAGATAAACTAGCTGAATCATACAGGTTAGGGTCATTACATACGTATAATCCCTCCGTCACAGGTATCCGGATAATCCCAGAGATATAATGTAAACGTCAAATCTCTATAGGTATTATCCTGTCGATGTTTCTATTAGCAATCTATAAATAACATTCGGAACTCACTTTCGAAGTATACTATGGCCATAGATTTAACTGATTGCTAATTACATATGGACTACCTATGCTCTGTACACAGAACTGATGGATCTTATCTTGACACACACAGGATATCATGAGGATCGGTCCACACCCAACGAACAGGCAGAGGTCTGATCTAAATAGATCGGTGACGTGACTACCATCTAATTGTGGAGGATGTCTCATACATCCACAGTGGTATCTCAAGTCGAAGGACCACTATGCTACTCAACCCGAGAAGATTCTTATTGACGTTGGTGTACCATCCATTAAGAATATTCGGTGAGTCGTTCAGTGTTTATCTATTATAAACATCTACACGTCTATACGAGTCTCTCTAGACTCATGGTTCATTGGGATAAACCATCAGACCAAGTCTCGATATACGACATGTACTGGTCTCAACAGATTTGACTAACCGACCTGTGTTAGTAAATCTTGACCAGGAACTATATTTGATAATATACATTTAGCAGTGACACTTCTCAATGTCAATTACAAACTACCTTTGTAACTGCGTACTGCATTATATATTATCGGGTCTTTGTCTAATATATACATATCACTAAACCATATTTAGTTTCAATCTAATCGTAATCAGATCGAATACGTATATAAAAACAAGAGGTGCAACCATAAATAAGTAATATTATGGAAAAATAAATTGATCGTATTCATGAATCAGACATAAATACGGTTCAGATTGGCGCTCTGAGCACCAACCCCAACACATAACATTATAAGAAACCTCATTTACATTTAGGGGAATTGGTGAGAAGAGAAATACAATGAGAATGAGAGGTGAAAGGCTGGACACGCATGTCCAATTTCAAATAAATACAATATTTACAATAATTTCTAAAATTACCCACACCCATCTAATATCCATCCGATATACATTATTCAAACAAATACATCCAAGCATTCATACATAGCATGTTGTCAATCAATCTAATCTAATTAATTAATTCTTTAATTAATGACCATCCAATGTTTATACAACGATTTGATTTGCGCGAGTCCAACTCGTTTAAGAATAAATACTCAAAGTAAGTATTCTTGAATTATATCGAACTACAATATTAAATCCAATTTTAATTGTATTCAATACTAATTCAAGTTTAATTCCAAATTAAACAATTACATTTATTATATTAATGCCTTTATGGACTTGGATTCCAAATCCAATCCAAATGGTCTCAAATGCCCATTTAGCATCCAATGTCATTTCTATTAGGTCCAATGGGCTTTGATTAATTCTTTAGGCATTGACTTTTGGCCATTATGGATCAAACCCATAATACCTTGGCCCATTTAGGAATCACCCTATGCCATAAATTAATTTTGGCCATTATGCCCAATTAGAATATTAAAGGCACAAAAGTCATATTTTGGACTTTTATGGAAATAGTTTAGGCCCAATTGGATCCAACCCAATTGTCCACAACCAAACTTGGTTCAACCAAGCCCATTAATCCAAATATAACCAAATTAGCCCAATTAGCATTTTAGGGACTAATTTACATTAATACAATATTCCAAATATTACATTAATCCAATTTAAGTGTAATTTACATAACTAATTAATTAATCTAACATTTCCAAAATATTAATTAATCTAATTAATCATGCTTATCATTCCAATTCATGTCCAACACAAATTAAAGCAAAATCAAGTCTCCAACAACATGCTCATTCACGGCAATTGACAAGAAATTAACATTCAATTTGATTCCAATCCAATTAAATCAACATTCAACATATATCTCATGCCATTAACACATCCAAGAGTCAAATTTTAAAAAATACCATGAGTTAAAACTAGGGTGATATTCGGCCAATGTAAGGATTTTAGGGAAATTTGATCCAATCAATTTTTCAACAATCCATCAATGCACAACTCTAAGTTATCATCATCTAACATCAACCAACAACTCAATTTTGAATTTTCATGCTCCAAGTAAAAATCCCTAATTAAAGTTTATGAACCCTAGATTTCAAAATCATATTTAGCAAGGCTCTGATACTATTGTTAGTCTCTAAGACATGCCACAAGATCTCTAAACATAATTATATGTGTGAATTGATCAAGAAAAGTGGCGGAAACACTTACATTGATTTGGAGAAATTCGAATTTTTTCCTTTTGGATGAAGCTCCAAGCTTGTTGTAGAGTTGTTTGTTCATTGGGTGAGTTTCCCTATCACCTCAAATGACTCCCCAAGTGCTAGCTTTGATGAAAATTTTGAAGCAAAATTTTTCTCCAAGTTTGAGAGGGTTTCGGCCAAGCCAAAGAGAGAATGAGAGTGAATAGTGAATTCAAGACTTGGTTGGTGTGTGTGTTAAAGCATCCAATTTATTAAAGCCAACTACTTTCATCAATTGTTGACATTTGATGTAAGTGAAGTGGTCCCACCACTTTTTAAATTCAAAATTTAGAGTGGCTTCTCCAACACACAACTAAGCTTGGGCCCGGGTTCGTTTAATTCCGAATTAAATGAACTTATCGTCGCTACATAATTAAATCAATTTAATTAAATAATTATGTCTCGCAAAATTATTACGATAGTCGCTTTCGAATTAATTCTAAATTAATTCGTTTGCCTGAATTAAAATCCAATTTTAATTTCGTATTGAAATCTGATTTCAATTAATATATCTGATATATTATTTAGCCCAAAATAAATAAATAAAATATAAAAATCTAATTTAACTATTAAATTTATTTTATCGATTAATTCTAAATTAATCGTGTTCTCTATTCTATACGAATTAATCCCAGATTAATTCTTGCCGCAATTAATCACAGACTAATTTTCTCTCTCAAAATTAATCTCAGATTAATTCTATTTGAGTCAAATGTCATTGGTGAATCTTTGGGAAGCGACCCAAGAGATTCCTGGATATGTTGGCAGTAAATACGGTTGTCGGACTATCTGAACATGTGCGTACCCCGTACAATGTTCTTTACAAATAGTGATGATATGGGTCATAATTGTCCAACACAAGTCACACCCATGTATGAGTGTGTTTGTCTATGGTCACTCCAAATATCAGAAAAAATAGAAAGACGACATTTAATATCTCTAAATATTTGATTTTAAATATTGGTATCATCTTTGTATAATTTAAAAATTTGACGTTTTGTTGTATTTATAGTCATTTTACAGGAAACATGATTTAAAGCGTTTTGAACGTAATTAGTAAAAGTAATTTTTTCACCAAAACTTAAAGAAAAATATGTCATACAAGTAAACTTTGGCCGCTCTCTTGGGTTGGCACATTGGACATGGTGTCCTTAGATGAGCTTGCCATTTTTCATTAATATTGAAGAATGAGAGAATTGAGAATGAGAAATTGAAGATGAGATAATTAAGAATGAAAAGCAGTTTCATTCATTTTCAATCCCCAATATGTTGCTGCTGCTGCTAGCCTTAGCAGCTTCATTGTTGTTGTTAAGAGTTTTGTTTCAAATTCAAGTATGGCCCAAGAATTATCAAATTGTCGAAAAGAAAACCTTATTCTGAAAACCACCCAAAAGTGGTTGAAGAATCCAGCATTTGATTATGCTCTTGGGTTTGAAATTCAATTATGGCCCAAGAAGGTCTATCTACGGGGTGCTTTGGACCAGAACCCAATTTGTTTGAATATCGTGCAACAGTTTCTGTCTTGATTACCTTGCATTTTGCTATTTTAATATCAGTTTTACTCAATCGAGAAACAATTATGAAGCTCCAGGTGTGTTTGTTTGTCCAAGGACAAATTGATATTCATCTCGGAGTCAAGCTCGGACGTGGGGTGTTTTTTGATCATGGAGTTGTGGTCGGAGAGACAGCGGTGATCGGAGATAATATGTCAATTTTGCATAATGTGACATTAGAGAGCACACGGAAAATGTCTAGTGACAGACATCCAAAAAAAATTGGAAATTGGGTGTTGTTGAGGTGCAGGGACTTGTTATGTTAAAAGTGTCAGTTTTTTTTTTTTTTTGAAAACCCCCAATTTTATTTTTTGATCCCGAGCAAATAATTTTTGGGTGTGAGTATACTAATCGGTTTTGTGCAAAATCGATTGAGACAATATTTTTCTGGGCTTGTTTTATCTTGGGGACGGCGAAGCTGACATACTGCTAGCATAAATTTGGGGCAGAGCCGCAAAACATCTTAAAGAGAGCGACCTAGTCCAACTTCAATTTTATATTCCCGGTGAACGGTAATATCTTTCTTATTTGTGCAAATTATCTCTTATATTTATTAGTCATCAAAATGGTTATTAGTATATTTATTTTTTATATTTAACTTGATATAATGACTATATAAAAATATATCTCTTATAATTCTAAATATTCAAAAATATAAAATTATTTTATTTCTTTACAATAAACAACCATTCTTGAGTGTGATTCATAGTTTGAATTTGTATTACTGCCGGACACTTTAAATAATAATGCCTTTCAGGTGCAAATTACTATAAATATGAAGAATACATAGTCGTCTGAAATTCTGCACTCCTATAAAATCTCATACAAGCAATTTGCAAGAATTCATTTTTTTACATTTTAAATGTTTATCATTGACATTTAGATGACATTGATTTACTAAAGGATGACTCAGCGTATTAGGCTTCCCACACTCTAGACTTTGAGGATGATTTAATATTAAGCGGTCTTACTTTTACTTTTTACAAAGAGGTTATTTCTGCGACTTAAACCG
This sequence comes from Zanthoxylum bungeanum, assembly GCA_019454045.1. Lineage (NCBI taxonomy): Eukaryota > Viridiplantae > Streptophyta > Magnoliopsida > Sapindales > Rutaceae > Zanthoxylum > Zanthoxylum bungeanum. The sequence goes on along the minus strand of SKCR01017064.1, from coordinate 79,349 downwards.
GTGACTTACAAGTCACAATGTAATAACCTTACTATATAATAGTCTTGATTTACCATATAAGAATAATGTTATACATACCAAGTTTACTACGAACTTAACTAATCCTCTAACTTTTTATTACCACAGTAATAGTGGAATAAAAAGTCAGCAATTACATGACACTTGATGGCTATAGATAGGTGCCATATCAATTGAAATACAAACTTTATATGTATAGTATTATTGTTAAGGAAATGATGGGTTCTAATTTGTATCCAATTAGATATGGCACCTCAAATTGATAATTATAGAAGTTGATGGGTCTTGAAAGAGGAAGAGTAGCTACTTAGTTCGGTTAAGGCCTTATTCAATTCCTATCGGAATTGCGGAAAATCTCTACGAATTCTCTTCTGTTGTATTTAAATTAACTTCAGATTTAGTTTCCCTGCATGTGGCTCGTCTGTGCTTTCCCCGCTATGCTGGAGATATACTCGACTGAAGTTCATTTGTCGATTTTCGGAATCATTGAAGGAATGTGCAAACAGAAACTGAGGCTGAAATACACTAAACGATGGCATAATGCATATAGTAGCTTCCATTCATATCCAGTTATTTATGGGTGGCAGATTGTAACCTCAATTTTCTGCAAGTTCTGTTGATTTCAAGAAATTGATAATGGCTTTATGACATTTCCTTTCACATTCTATTACAGTACAAGCATACATTGATATATCGTTTTTTCAGTACAAAAATATACTTCGACATACTAAACGAAGTCTGGAGAAGGTCTTGATATATGTAATCTTATCCCTGTTTTTCTACTGAGCGGCTATTTCCAGGAAGGCTAATCTACTTCACACGAGAAAATATAAAATGAAAACAGTAAAAACACAGGTATTTAACAAGTTCAAGGATGCTTCAACAAGGACAAGCATATTGTTAAGCTGAAACTGGATTCTGCAAAAGCTGAAATTTAAGATCCTAAGAATTTATCAACCCTGGCATTGGTTCCCCTTGACAGAAACTTCATGCAGATGGGTGGCTGGACCCCTGCCAGAGCGAGTATGGAACTAGGTAATGTCCATATTCCGTCGCCACAAATCAAACCAGAAGCAACTGCTGGACCAAATGCTTCTGCTTTCGCCTTGTCTGTCTTTTCCCAGATGAACAGAATCAGGCTTCCAACACACATATCAATGGCAAAATATGGTCCTAAGTAAAAAGGAATTGCCATTGCCATTGGGAGTGGAATGAACCTTGCCCACTTCTTACTAATTGAATCCCTAATCAGGTTCATCACTATGGCTGCTCCGAAAAACACATAGCAAAGCAAGAGACACTCCTTTGGCAAAGCTGAGAAACCCTCTACCCCCAACTTGGCCATGTTACGGAAAACTATAGCAAAGGGAGCGGGATACTCACTTCCGGGAACTCCTAGGTCATCGAAGGCCTTGTAGAAAAGCCAAAAGACGCATGGGGAAACTACACAGCCCATTGCTGTGCCAATCACTTGGCTAATAAACATGGATCGAGGAGATGCCAGGGTAAGGTAACCTGTCTTGAAATCCTGTGTGAGATCAGAGGCAGTTGAAACAATGTTCATCATGACTCCGCATGCTGCTAGACCTGCAAGAACTCCACCATGAGAACCAGCCCATGCCCCAATTGTAAAGATGGCAAGCTTTCCATAGGTGGATGCAAGTGACCAATCAGTGAGTCCACACCCGTATGCATTACAGAAAGCCAAGGTAGGTGCAAAGATATAGATAACCAATACATGGTACCATTTAAGTTGATGGAATATGTGTGGAAGAGCGATGATGGAAACAATAGAAATTGTCATGTAGCCTGCAATTGCAAACCATGGTGGAATTTGATCTTTAAGGAAGATGCTTGTCCGGCGCTGGTCATCATATGAGAGTTTAGCAGTCTCTGGAGAGGAACTCTCTGCTTCAGGGAGATCACTGCTTGCTTTTCTAGTCCTGACTTGACGAAATAAACCTGCAAGGGTTCGACTAAGCACCTTGATGAAGTTGTACAGACCATCACCTAGGATCATGGCAATGGAGATAAATACCTGAAATCAAGGCATAAGGTTAGCATCAAAAAACAATTAAACATGAAGCATATGAGAATGGCATGTATCACTGAAAGGCAATTTTGCCTGGCTTAATTTTCTGAACCTTACCTTGTAACCTTGAAGACCATGTAGGCTGCTTGGACTGAGATCTGCTGAGTACCAATCACCCTTTCTTTTTTCTATGAGAGGCCATGTTAGACCCCAAGAAAGAATTCCTCCAAGCAACACTGATACGTTTATAATGTAGGGGCAAATCATTCCCACTCCGACATATATTGCTGCGAAATCAAAGTAAAACCTGCACAATTGTGTGAAGGGCATAAGCCGAAACAGTTCTGAATAACAATGGAATAGAAATAAGTAAATCCAAATGTATTTATACAATCTCGTAAAGTAATATATATGTTACTTGTATTCATATGCTTTGAGACCAAATGTAGGGAAGCTAGCAAATCCACAATCATCTCCACCTTTAAAGAACCATTGGAAGAAACCCCAAAAGAAGCTAAAAGAGAAGAATTTGCCTAGTGTTTTCACTTGCTTCCTATCAGAATAGACAATTAGATAGTCGGAACGTTTATATTATCAAATCTAAGTAGATTGTATGAAGTGATAGTGACTTACTTTGCTAGCTTGGCTCCTTCAGAAGTGTGGAAGCTATTGATCAGATAAGCAGTTGCAGTACCACTTGGATATGTCAACTTAAAGTCTATGATCATTATCTGCAATAAACAAAGAGTGAATTGCGCCGATCAAAATTAAGCAAGAAAGCAATGATCAGCAATATTGAAATATATTCCACTTAAAGTTCTGTATTTTCAACTGTATATGCAGAACCTTTCGAAGAGGCACCACTGAGAAGAGGCCGAGAAAGCTAACAATGAAGAGAAAGCCAATGATCCATGTTAATGACAGATTTTTGTAGCCGAGGTTGGTGTCTCCAGATTGTATGGCAATGCGTTCACTCATTCCGAACAAGTAACTCCCAAAACCTCCTGCGTTTGTTCAAAGTAACCAAACACACAAAATTTTGAACAAATTAAACACATGGAGTATCATTTATGATATAAACTTATTGCTATGTTTCTTTCATATCAAGTTAGATTTCATCAAGAAGCACAAATGCACAACAGGCAAGTGGTAAGCATAAGATAATAAATCCAAACTCAGTAAGTTCTACTAGACTACAATTTTACTTAGCTGCCTGTTTGCAGCCTTTCTAATACTAGTCATGGCCACGGGCCGGTTTCAGCCTGGAATCGGACCGAAACCGGCCCGTGGAAAACCGGCTCGTAGGGACAACCCGGAACTGGGCCGAACCGGAACCGGATCCGCCTCTTGGCGGTTCGGTTTTGGTTCAAAAAAGGTGGCGGTTCCGAATTAAAAAAAAAAAAATTTACAACAATTGAAGATGAATAGATTGTAATAATTTTACAAATATAAGTTGTATTTTAACTAAGTTGTAATTTATAAATATTACAAATAATTAGAATAATTTATTTTTTAGTTATGCTTTTGTTAATATTAATTTTTAATTTAAATTTTTAAAATAAATAAATTATTTTAATTAATAATATTAAAAAAATTAATTCGAACCGTATAAAACCGTGTGAAAAAACCGAAACTGGGGGTTGGAACCATGACCAAACCGGGGTTAGAACCGGAACCGGTAGTTCAATGAACCGTCTTTTAACCATTAAAATGGCGGTTCGGTTCAGGTTCAAGAATTTCAGGAACCGGAACCGGCGGTTCGTGAACCGTGGCCCATGACTATCTAATACTTGCAATCACTTTTCCAAAGAAATCAAAATTCAAAACATTGTTGGTTTCTTCTTGAAGTTTACTGAAAATAAGCGTGTCTGTTGCATAGATTGTTACAGGTGACAACTCCACTAGAATAAGGACCAAACCGAGTGCCGGAGTCACTAAGGGGGTGAAGTGCCCCAACTCAATCCGAAAATTTGCTAAATGTGACTACAAATTAATGAAAAATATAATATGTTAATGAAATAATTTTGATTTATCTCCTTTAAAATGAAGAGTATCTCTCACTTTTCCCTACTGAATTAATATTCTGATTACGCTACCGACCAAATTAATTGTAGATAACACATTTCATTATAATATATACTTGTGAAATTTTTTACTATAGTTTCAATTAAGCTGTGTTTTTCTTTAGTTGTTTCTGCAACTTTGCAGCTACTAACTAGCCATTTTTCCTCATTCTGTCATTAATTTTTGTTAAACTATAAATCTTAGATTTTAATATTATACTTGAATTCAATTGGTTGAATTTGGGAGGTGGGAGGTGTGGTTTTTTATAATAGGAACATGTGCCCACCTCACATGGAGCAGCACATGATAAAACAAGACCAAACCAGCTTCTGCAATTTTCCCCCTTATCATAAAAAAGTCAGTCAAATCTCTCAAAAATACCCTTCAATCTTATAAGGATTCAATTTGTCACACTATCATTGGCCTCACATACCAAGCATTCAATCTTGCCTTAAATGGTGGACCTTTTTCTTGGGTCCATAATTAATCCATTGGCATTTTACAATCCCACTATTGCTAGTGGAAACAAAGTCTAACAAGCAATTGGAAAAACAAAAACAAAACAAAAAGAAAAATTATGAGAAACTTAATCCCTTGGATATCTATTAGTCCAACCCTTGGATATCTAGTAGTCCAAGTTATTACTATTAGCTTTTTTTGGAGACTCAAAAAGCATTGACTTTGAAAACTTTGGCAGAGCTGAAACTGAAGAAAGCCCCTCCTTAGCCTCTTCTAGACTTGAAAATTCCACTTTCTCCATTAAAATTTTTGAATAAAATGACAATTAATTGATTGGCTCTTTCATAATAAAATTTTCTACCTTTTTAATTTATTTATTTTTAATAATTTGCATAGCGAAGAGAAATTTCACCAGCTAAACATCAACTCCTTATCATTATTACTCGAAACTCTTATGGGTAAAATCATGTGACCCTCTGCAAAATCTTTTACTATGATCAATAAAGAAAATAAAATTTATTGCTTTCACATGTTAATAAGTATACTTTTGACTTTTGAGGCTAAATTGTTTACCTATATTATCAACAAAGCCAAAAGAAAAAGAAAAAACACTATACTATTAAGGCAATTAAAACCAAATTTTAATATCGTAAACAAGTGTTAATTATCTTAGTTAAGATATTAGATTCGTCCCAAGGACACAATCCAACGGTTTAAGGTTTAGAACTTTATTTTTAAAATCTTAGATTCGAGTCCTGGATGGTATTTTTATAATCGTCTTATCCACGTATCTATATAGATGACATGAGATTTACTTGATAAAAAATGATTTTCCACACACTAGTTTGAGTAAATAAAGAATTAAAAAAATTATTAGCATTTGAGCTTGATTTTCATAGTCATCAAACCTTGTTCCAACCATATTAGAACATGTTTCTACTGATCTAAGAACCCTGTTACCGTTTTTTTTTTAGACCTAATTAATAGTGATCTGTTGAGAAAAAACTAATCTCTACGAAAATGAAAAGGACTCAAGATTTCTCTTCTTATTTGTAATAAAATACCTTCCTTAAACTTAATTTATTTTAAAAAAATTAATCTATTCATTCATAAAACCTAGAGATATAAAACTAAGAAGAATTAAAAAAAGAAGAAGAAAGATGCATACCGCTGAAGGCGATGCCAGAGGAGGCAACAACACAGGTTTGGATGACAGTATTTTCTTGTCTTGTAAAGGGCTGCCTTAAAAATCTTGATTTTTCAAGAAATTTAGTCCAAGTTTTGACAAAAAAGAAACCCAGAAGGCCAGCTGAGACATTGAGTGAAGGAATAATACCAGTTGTGAGATTCAGTTTCATAACAATGAAACTGAAAAGCACACTCAACACAAAGCTCACAACAAAAGCCCTTATTGTCAGTTGATTCCTCCATGATGGTATCTCTTTGTTTTCAAATGCTCTTTCTACTGAATATTCCTCTGCTTCTTTTTTCCCTTCTTTTTTTTCATCATTTTGTTTGTTGAAGCCATTCTCAACTTCATGATCATCATCTTCTTCTCTTGTGTAATGATCCATTAATCTTGGTTTCTGTTTCTGTTAATGAGTCAATATAGGTGGGATTTGGAATCTTTGAAGAACTGTGAATCTTTTTTTCTTTTTCTTTTTCTTTTTTAAATAGGAAAAATTATAGTGGAAAAAAGGAGTTTGTTGGAGGAATATATAGTAAATATGCATATGCAAATTATTAGCTTTTATTAGAGGTAGATGTGTTTAATTGTCCTGTCTTGATTGTCGTGCCTGTCTATCCGAAATGGTTTGGGGTAAAAATAATGCATGAGCGACAATGAACTGACAGTTTAATCTCAAATTTTATTAAAATATTTTTTAAAAATTTATTTCTATTGAATTAAAATTCTAGCTTTACCAATTGAATACAAGTCGAGTTTCAAATTTGTTAAAAAAATTCGAATTTGATTCAAACTGGTTCAAATAAACATATAATTTTCAGTTAAAAATATACGAATGTTATTATGATATGGACATAATTAAAAGATGAGAAAAATGAGACTCCTATGCACTGTATTTTTTTTCTTTTTTAATATTTGTATTTTATCATTTGGTGAATTTTTTTACTTAAATCTAAATGTCAATATCTAACCAGATAATGGTGGATAAATTGACATCACTAAATATTAGTTTGACTTTAAGTATTTATCATTGGATTGACTTGAATAAATGATAAAAATTTAATATCTAAATTTAAGTAAAAAATAAAATAAAAATTAAGTGAAAATGTCACCACTCTTTAAGTAAGAAAAAAAATATACTCAGACGCAATTTTATCTTTTTTATAGGGAAAATATCTTTTGGTCCTGATTTTTCCATAATTACTTATTAGATTTCTAATCTTTGAGATCCTTAATTACTCATTAGCTCCTTATTATTGTAATAATAAAAATGTCACTGTTTCATTTTGTAATATTATTATCAGAACGGTGAAAGCCTAATGGATGATTGTAAAAAAAAAAAAAAAAAAAATATTGGGACCTAAAGTGGGTCTCTATTTTTGATATGCACTTTGAAAGGAATAAAGGATGAGACTTATTTTCAATAGAATTAGTTAATGTGTAATTAATGACACTTCTGAATTTTTTCATCTATTTTATTACTATGAGTTATGAATTTAGATTAAGAGGGACTGGGTTTTAAAAATAGCACAATTTATTTTTTTAATAGAAATAATAGTTACAACTTTTTTTTATGATACACATTAAAATTTCATAGCTTAAGAGACTTTTATCAATAGTTTATCAAATTAATACTCTGTCATATAAATATATGGAATCAAAAAATAATTAAAGATCTATGTGGACTAACTTCTTATTGGAAGAATAAATCTTTAAGTGTAGGCTAGCCAAATGTTAATTCTAGAGAAAGCATAGCTCACATGGATTTTTTTTTTATTATTATTAAATAGAAATAACTTACTCAAGTTGGCTTGTTAATCCTCTATTAAATTATTAATAACTTGCATCCACACATTGAGCACTCATATTTCTACTATAATTTGAAACTATTTGTTGTGTGTGAAAACAAAAAAAGCAAATGAAAATGCATTTAGTTTGGGTGGGAGTGCACACTTTATTAAAAATGAAATGTGTTCACATTGCAATTATTAATCGTTAATTCTTAAAAAAATGAGTTTTGTAAAGTTAAAGTTTGTAATTTTTTTTCCGCAATCAAAATATTAGAAAAACATATCATAAGTATTTTTATAATATAAAGTAAAATTACATAATATCATTTATCAATCACCGTTCACCACTTTTTTATCGCAACATCAAATAGAAAAAAAAAACACATATTTCAATATGTTTTATCTTTTAGTATATTAAAATTTATGTTTTTATATCTTTTAATGAGGTATTCAATTTAATAAGTTAATGATGTATTCAATAAAACTGAATTATATCTATTTAAGTACCAATTCATCTCAGATAATGATAAGGTCTCTTCATAATGTTAGGTATAGATATAACAAGATGAAATTATCATTTTTCCACCTAGTAAATGGGATAAGTACCGTTTTTCACGAAAATTTTTAATGGATAATTTGTACACATTTCCACTTTATCAGGTAGAAAAGTGAACAATTTTCAAACTGTAGGTGGAAAAGAAAACGAATTCAAAATTTTCATGATAAACGATGCTCAAGTTATTTATCAGATAGAAAAATGATAGTTTCCCTATAACTAATATTTAAATAAAAAAGGAAAAATAATTCTATTCAGTTGTGAATTATTATTTTTTTTGGCTCTTTGAAAGGTATAAAAGATGTGACTTTCTCTCAATTGATTAGGTTAACGTGTAATTAATGATACTCATGAATATTTTTTTCATCCATTTTATTATTACATGTATACACAGAAGCATAGCCATAAATTTATTGTTGAGTCACAATTTTTTTATTCATAAATATTATTTAAATTCTATATAATGATTTATGTACCTTTATCAATGGTTATCAAGTCGACGATACTTATAAGTCTTTATGATTGACAAACTATTTTTTTTCCTTGTAGCTTTTGTTTTTATTATGCATTGGCTACAATAATGTCATTATTGGTCTAAGTTCCAATGTTGAACAAAAAATAGAAAATGACTTAATAGAGACATTTAAAATTTAGTCTAAATTTATTTAGAGGAGAATTTTAAATAATTGCTTGGAACTAATTTACTTAAAATTAATGAATATACTATTATATTTATTATTAAAAATAATATACTTAATAATTTCTCAAGACATTTTAAAGATAAAGCAAAAGCATTCTATTAGAATATGTTAATAGCATATGCTCATCTGAATATCAAATCGAAGTCTAACTTATAACTATCAATCACATAGTTGGAGAGGGAGTTGTTCATCTTTCTTTCTGTTCGTTCTCTTTTATAGGGTTTTCTATAAATAGAGGGATTCGAATTAGCTTTAGAAATGTAAATGTTTTTATATTTTTTATTTTTTTATTTTTGCAAAATGACATAATAAAAAGTGATTCATATATTGGGAAATTCTACATCCCATTTTATTTTTTTTCTTTATGGAACCTCAATGATATTATAAAACTTGCAAGAAGAGAATTTCACTATAACAAATGTTTGATGATACTTATGTGTGTGTATATATATTTCAAAAGGTTGTGAAGGAAGTTTCTTGGCTTGAAACATGGCCCTTCTATCTTTTATTCTTTGCCAAAAGAAATCTAATTAACGGCCTCATTATGAAGATTCCAAATGCTTAAAAAAGCTTCTTTTTTTCAACTTTTGGAATTACCTATATGGCTTAAGCCGTGATGATATCCTTCGAATCAAATAAAAAATATAAAAAAAAGACCAAACTAGAAGAAGAAGGTAGGTGAACAATCCAAGCCATGGAATAATTATAATAATTATATCGTTGATCCAGTATTGAATGTCGTTGATGCCACAATGTTGGCATTATCTTCGACATCCATTTCAGTTAGGTGCTGCGATGTCATCGGATCATGGGAAGGTGGAATCTAATCAGGAATCGATATCGGAGTTCGAGGCTGCTGTGAGGTGGTACCAGCTTCACTATCACGGGTCATTTTCTTGTCTCATCGTGCCATCTTATGTGCTCGGTTGTTGCTGCTGAAGCGTATAGGCATTGTAAATTTGGGGTCAAAGGAAAATAATACATCTTCTTATACGACACCTTTTTGTGTTTAGCTGATCCTCTTCTGTTGTTAAATCCGGGTTGAGATCAAAATTTACACATTGTCAATGCAACATCCTCAATCATCCCAGTATATCATACCACCATTATTACAACAATCAATTTTTATTCAATAGGCAGTTCAAGGCCTTGAACTAATTTTTTCATACCGTAAATGTTATCCACCATCGTATTGTCTTCTGGTAACACTTCTCTAATGAAGTGCACCCAATCATCAAAGACATTCTCTGACCGATGTTGCTCAAATTTCATATTCAAACATCGAGCTACCGCTGACAACCGTAAATATTTTTCACACCCCGATCACATTTCTGTATCAAAAAAATCAGCATCTTATAAAAATTCTCTGGAGAAAGATTATAGGATTCCTCTAGATTATTTATCTGAGAACTAGACCCAGCTGCATCAAAAAACTGTGGTCATCATTAACCAAGTTAGGTCCAACAATATCATAAACCATTTAATGATATGGATTTATGGTTTCTGTTTCCATCACCGTTGACGTGTTGTATGTGAACTGCTCGGATACATTACATGTAACCCCATGCCAATCCCATACATAATAATCTGAAACAAAATCCCTTTTCACCAGATGTATCTTAACTTCGTCAATTTTTCTAAACTTTCGAAGATGACACACTTTACAAGGACATTTTATCTTACTGTCTTGCATATATGCCGACTGACCACTAGAATATTCAATAAATTATAGTATCTCGTTCACAAAGTCCATGTTAAGTGTGTCATCATTATTAAGCCTCACATACATCCACCCTTTATTTGAATTCATTTATGTTATGTTATTGATACACTCACAAAGTGGTTTTTTACTACCAATTATAAGAGTGTCGACGTAATAAAATAACACAGTAAGTCCAGGGTCGATTCAGGAGGAATAGATTTAGTAAAATATGAAAATTCGATTTTACACAAAGGTTCTGACCCTATGCGGAATTACAGACAATAAGCAGGACAAGTCCTGTTACTGCTACTATGGAATTGGAACAGGCAAATTAACAGGCAACCTCAACAATAAAATCCACAATATTAATTCAATGCAAAATATAAATTGTGGAAAAGTAAATCAACCACACAAAATTCAACACAATAATTTTGGTGACGAAGTGGAAAACTCTTACGAGTAAAAAACCACTCCGGGTATAGGCTACCACCCGAATCCACTATATAGAGAAAAACTTACAGCGATGGTCAAGACCTATGGTGGCAACTCCACCGACTCAAGTACCTCAATACTGTAAGAACTCAAGGCAACTCCTCAAGCCGCGACCCACGGTTTTCTTCAGAACCTCTGAAGTCTCTGAGTAGATTATATCACCTCTGAACGCCGGAACTCCGACTACCAAAACTCCTCCTATAGAACTCTAAAGGATTAGGGATTTTGGGTTAGGTTGTGTTGGAGGTTTAACAAAGAAGTATTCACACCTTTAACAGAGAAGACAGGAAGATGAAAAGAGTCTTCAAGGTGGAATCAATGAGAGTTGAAATCTTTGAGAGATTTAGCTCGAGGGAAAAGTGTTTCAGCTCCTTCAACTCCTGGGGAATGGCGGCTAAGTGTTATATTTATAGGTATGGTGAAAAGCTAGGGTTTTGCAGGCCAAAAAAGCGTTCAGATCGCAGTCGCGTTCGAACGGTTACTCGAACGCAACACGAACGTGCCTTTTCTGTGAAGACTCGTTCGAACGCCACTCGAACGCACAACGAACGTGAACTCTCCGGAATGATCTCGTTCGAACCCAACAAGAACGTGACTCGAACATTTGCTCTCTGGAATTCCCGTTCGAACCCAATAAAGAACGTGCCACTAACGCTACACGTTCGAACCCAATTACGAACGCAGCACCAACGCAACTCGTTCGAACACTGCAACGAACGCACCACGAAAGCATGTCTGATGCACAGCAGCCAAAAACCAGTCCAATTGCACAAACATGTTCATGATAAATTACAACTCAATTGAACTTGTTTTGTCACGGACACATGCCAATAAAAATGGAACTCACAATCTCCCCCTTTGGCATTCCGTGACAAAACACTGCCTAATACAAAGACTACGGTAATAGACCCAAAAAGAAATAGTCAACTGTCAACCATCAAAACAGTGACTTATTACAAATGGACTCGATCTAACATCTAACAAAGTAGTCTTGAAATTAATGTCACCGCAGCAACATACCTGCTACCTGAAACATCCACAAATAACAATATACCGTGAAAAGCATTGGGATAATCAAGTAAAACATAAAGCAGATAAAAATCTCATGCATGTACAAGTAGAAATCCCTCTCCCCCTTAATCTTAACTCCCATTAAAACGGAGATATCTAAAGGATATTCTACAGCTCTCTCTTATATATTAAGGCTCTCCCCCTTAATATTTTACTCTCCCCCTTTTTGTCACGAAATGACAAAGGGTAAAGGAAACAGGAAAACAGGAGACAACACATGCAAGAGCATAAACAGACAGGAATTACTCCCTCTCACTAACATGCACATATAGTTAGCAAAAATAACACACGGGAAGTAAACCAAAAACTCAAAATTGTACACAGGAAAGAAAGAAAAAAAATTGGTACGCAATAACATGAAGCACACACAGGCACATTCTGAGATAAATAAAAATCCTGTCAAAAACTGACTGAAACAGCATTTCAAGCTGATACAATGATACCCAGTCAATATTTAGCTGTTTATGACATGAAATAATATGCATCATTTTAAAAGTTGCTAAATACAACACTTATGCATATGACATAAACACCAAAGCATATCAAGCACTTGCGGGAAAAAAAAGTTCATAACGAATCAAGGCTTAAGACCTTATTTTATGAGCTGGACACAGCCAAAGAAATCCATCTCTAAACAAACCAAGTCCACAAAATAGGTGTTCAAACCCAGCACCACTAGGACCTGAAAATAAGCAACATTGGTTGCATGCTATATTATTTACCCCATAAATATCATGAGCTTATATTTAATAACTCTTTCGAGTGAAGGGTTTTTGCCCTTATCTTTTGAATTTGGCCATTTTGGCTCTGTTGCACTTGAGTCTCATTTTTTTTTTTAAATATTTCTTTTTACTGTTGCACGAGGGGATAGAAAGGTCAACTAGTCAAAGGTCACACTATTGAGCAAACAAAGCATGGAAGAGATTAGATTGCCATTCCAAAAACTCATACATGTTACCAAACCTTGATAAAATAAAATCGTGTATGTGAAGGTGCAAACACAAGATATACCAAAGGTTTTTATCATACACACTCATGCATATAGAGCATCAAGAAAAATAAAGCATATCATACATGCATAATCATATATCCTACATACCAGGATCACATACATAAGCTTTTCATGCTCTAACAAGCCGAAAAAAAAATAATTTTTGTCTTTTTCATTTTCTATTTTTTTTTGTATTTTTCAGATTTTAACAAAATAAAAATAAAGACATAAATAGGCTTGTAAAACATCCAATGGTACGTGGAATTGTATCCCGAGTGCAGATCATACTACCGTCCATTCGGAATCGGCTATGAAATTTATGTCCGGGTTTCCATCCTATATACCAAGGGATATATAACAAAAATAAGACACACACACACCCATGTGCTGTGAAAACAAAATAAACGTGCAAAAACATAAAACACACGCACACACACATGCAATGGGAAAATAAAAATGCATCTTTTAAGCAGAGTTACACCGATGTGCACTCTCATCATATCCATCAGGACACACAGAAGAAGATGGAAATTCATCTTGCTTCTTCACCCAAACTTTTTTAGGAACCTCATCCACTTGAGAATTCCTAGTCAACAAAGAAAGTTTCTCACTAAGAAATTGTGTTTGTTTAGTTAGTGCAGAAACTTGAGAAGCTAGATTTAACGAATCAAATCTAGGAGACACACTCTTAGGCCTTTTCTTGTGTTTGTGCAACATGTAGCACTTAGGCCTAATATGTCCTGCCTTGCCAGCCTTTTACTGACCTATATATTAGTCTTCTTAATAGCTAAACTCTCATTAAACAGTTCAACATAAGCTACTTGAAGACTTTCCTCAGCAACAGACTCATCAAGAGAGACTTCTGAATTATCATCATTAACAACAATCTCTCTCTTATCAGTCACACTAGCAGTAAAAGCAATATAATTGCCTTTAGGAGAGTCATCACCTTCAGAATCACTAAGTGATGCTGCCATGTCTTTCTTGCCTTTAGCCCTAAGGTATGTGGGACACTCAGATCTAACGTGCCCATATCCTTCATATTCATAGCATTGGGCACCACGGGATCTACTATCCCTATCCTCTCCAGACTCACTTCTGCTATGCCTACTCTCTCTAGGCTCATTCTTCCTATCCCTATTATAGCTATGACCACTCTTTTTAAGCTTAAGAAATTTCTTAAACTTTTTAGCAAAAAAGGCCAAATCATGGTCCGTGAGGGTATCCTCATCACTAGACGAACCATGAACAACTTCCTTCGCGATCTTCATCGCTATATTTTTGGGCTTTAGATGCCTGTGGAGCCTGATTTTGGTCGAGGTCCACAATCGAGATTTGTCAATTTGTAGGGCGTGAGCGAATCCTGCAAAATAAGTAGAGCAAAGAAGGAGCTTACTGCCCACTGGTGTGGTGGAGGCCGTATGCTCTCCGATGCTCAAGTTAGCCTAAGCAATAATCAATGTAGAGTAAATAGATCAAGGCTTGTCAGATACCTCAACCTTTGATTGTGAGCCGTGAGGGCGGTGTGTATATGTTTTGCCTTAGTATTAGGGGTAGCTTCCGTGAGTCTGCCTCTTGGTCGTTATTCTTTCTTCTTTTATAGGTCTCTTGGTATGGTCTTCCAGATCTTCTCGTTGGAGTCGTTATTAATGAGAGTTTAATTCAGGTGTTTCATGTTCGATAACTGACAATCTTCTCCTCTTCCCGGAACTGTTGACTTCATGGCGGTATTTATGAATTTAGATTCTCTCTTGATTTCTGTAACGGGTGTCTGTTAAACGGGCTTGGACCCTTGTGTGATGTCTTCGTCCGTGGGCCCATTTTGCTAATGGGCTTCTGGTCTTGTAATGTCGTTTTGCCCCGGGGTCAATTTTGGCCCAAACAGTTTGTCCCCTACTCTCTAAGTCTGGAAATCCTAGGCTTGGAGAGTACTCGGCATGTCGTACGGATCCGGTGGATGGTTTTGGACGACCGAATCGGATAGTGGTTGGGAATAGATTTGCTTAAATGTCGTGTAGTGCTGATAAGCGTCGTGGTGTTTACTTGACTCGATATAAGTAGTCAGGAGATAATCCTCGGTTGATTAGACTCGGTGGTTGCTTTGGGGGAAACCTTATTAAGCATTTTGTGCAGGTAGTGAAAATCCATATGCGACCATTGACATGTCGTGTAGATTGGGAACATTATTTGCCCAGATATGGCCATGGGAAGTCCCAGGGTGATTGGACCGGTTTTCCTGAATATCTTTACTCGACACTGTTCGTATGAAATAAGCGAATTCCGCATTGAGTTTAGACTCGACTCGGGTTATTTGGGGAACGACCCTGGTTGATTGAACTGAGAGGTATTTAAGGAGTGATTTCACTCGACATTGTCGAAAGGGACGCGTGAATACCAAACTTTGATTTGACTCGACATGAGTCATCTGTGGATGTCGTCTGTCGAGTGAACCGGGAGGTGGCTCAGGAATATTTTCACTTGACTCTGTCGTATGGGGCGAGTAAATGCCGTAACTCTGATTTGACTCGACAAGTCATCTAGGGGATGTCCCCTATCGACTGAACCAGGACGTGGTTCAGGAATGATTACACTCGACATTGTCGTATGGGACGAGTGAATACCATAACACTGATTTGTCTTGACATGAGTCATCTGGGAAATGTCCCTTCTCGACTGAACCGGGATGTGGTTCAGGAGTGATTTCACTCGACACCGTCGTATGGGATGAGTGAATGTCATAACTCTGATTTAACTCGACAAGAGTCATCTGGGGGATGTCCCCTGTCGACTGAACCGGGAAGTGGTTCAGGAATGATTTCACTCGACACTGTCGTATGGGGCGAGTGAATGATATTATTAAGATTTGACTCGACAAGAGTCATCTGGGGGATGTCACCTGTCGACTGAACCGGGAGGTGGTTCAGGAGTGATTTCACTTGACACCGTCGCACGGGGTGAGTGAGTGTCATAACTCTGACAAGAGTCATCTGGGTTATGTCCCCTGTCGACTGAACCGAGAGATGGTTCAGGAATGATTTCACTCGACATTGTCGTAATGGGGTGAGTGAATGTCATAACTCTGATTTGACTCGACAAGAGTCATCTGGGGGATGTCACCTGTCGACTGAACCGGGAGGTGGTTCATGAGTTATTTCACTCGACACCGTCGTATGGGGTGAGTGAATGTCATAACTCTGATTTGACTCGACACGAGTCATCTGGGGATTTCCCTGGTCGACGTTTTTAACGCCTTAACTTTTTGATCTAGTTTGTTTCTGTTACTAACTGAAACCCTAGCGTGGGTTACGAGGAGTTTTTGGCGGGAATTTTGGCGCCAAATCAAATGGACATGTATAAGAAGGCTGTGGGTGTTTCATTTCTCCTCATTTGGAAGTCGAGTAAGGAGAACTCTCAATTGTTCCTCAAGGTATTCTTCGTTAACTTCCTCTTGTTCTTCAATTTCTTTAAGCACTCATAGCAATTATTCAAGCTGTTCTTAGGAAAATTTGGCTGTTTGATCTTTGGGTTAGTGAGATTAATTTAAGAATTGTGTTTGTGGGTTTTGATCCTTAAGAGGTAGATTTCTTGGGAGTTTAAGTGTTTATATGCTTGTTGTTTGGAGAATGTCGAGTGAGGAGTCTTTAGGTAGCTTAGGCGCCAAGATAGATAGTTACGTCGAATCATCAAGTGAGACCGAGGAGGATGTAGCGTACAAAGACAGGTCGTACGAGAAATTGATTGAGAGTGGAGTAGTTACCCTGGCCATGTCTCCTCGGGAGACTCTTACCGAGGCCATACCACTAAGATCTCTGCCCGCTATAGAGGAGCCGAGTGACATTCCTTGCACCAGTGAGCCGACCAACTTATTGTCCAGAAATCCTGCTAGTCAAATGACCGGGGCAATACTGAGGGAACTAAGCTGTATGTATAGATTCCCTGATTCTCTAGAACTTCGGGTACCTTCGTCGACTGAAAGAATTGACTACAAGGTCCCGGGGTGGAAGGGTTTTTACATTTGTCCGTTTCAGGTGGGATTGAGGTTTCCTATCCCGAGACTGGTCTGGGAAGTGTTAAACCACTTCGAAATTGCTCCGTCTCAATTGATGCCTAACGCGTGGAGGATCCTTCTGTCGATTGAGTGTTTAGCCTTCGAGTTGGGTGTACTCTTCGAGGTGAATGATGTCCTAGAAACATATTATTTAAAGGAGCACTTGAAGGAGAAAGGGAGATATACTATGATTGTTCGACAAAGAAAGAAGCATCTAGTAATTGGATTGCCGACTAATGATAGGGGAAATTGGCAGTCATATTATTTCTTCGCAAAGGGTGAGGGTATATTTGGTTTGACTGGGGCTGGTCGAATCCCAGAGTTTTGGTGTTTGTCGAGTGAGTGACTTTTTTTTTTATCTAACAAGTTGTAAGTTGTGACTATGTATCGTGTTTTTCGATTAATCGAGGGTTTGTCGTTTGCAGATCCCCTCCAAAATATATCGTTCATCTCAACCGTGCATTCTACATCAAACGTTGAGGCAATTCTATCTCTGTCGGACGACGTAAGAAATTGTAAGGCTATCTTGGCGGAGAAGAGACTAAGGGCGACTCCTTTGTGGAAAGAAATTTACCAACGTGAAGGTAAAGTTCTGGCCCTTTCTAACGACGTTTTGGCCGTGATAAACTGTAGGTGGTCGATTCAAAATTTGTATGGGGTGAATGAAAAATATCGAGAGCCCTTAAAAATTGAGGAATTTTCATGCGCAGAGGAGATGATGTCTGGTCCCTTCACAGTAGCTTCGCTCGACGAAATGAAGAGTCGAAAGAAGTCAAGGAAATTGAAAAAGAGAGAGCTAGATGTTGAAAAAGAAGCTGGCGTCCAACCTCGGGAGGTTATTTCAAGTGGGGGTGTCGCAGGAAAAATGAGACTGTCGCCGAGGTGGAGACTGAAGAAGATTCTGACACCCTAATCTTGAAAGTTCCAAAAGAGTCGACCGCAATTTCTGATCCTTCAAGCATTGACTCATTCGTTGAGGGACTTCTACTCCAAGGAGATGAAGTGAGATTGGCACAAATTGGACCGGCGGAGGCCATGAAGAAAGCCATCGCTCTAAACTACCAAGTGAGTATCTTTATCATTATTAATACTCTTTTTTTTTACTGACGTTCTGATTTGAGTGTTTTAGGCTCTGGAGTGTAGCTTGTTTTTTCGGAAGAATGCCGAGTTCAATCAGAGGAGGGTGAAGGAGCTGGAGAAGACTTTATCATTGGTAAAGAAGGAGTCGTCTGATTTGAAATCTGGACTGCTTGCTTCGCAAAGAAAGGAAAAAGTTCTTGAAAGGGAGCTGAAGGAAGTGAAGGCAACTTTGAAGTTGGAAAAGAAAACTGCCGAAATGTCAATTGAAGGTTACAAAGCGGGTTTCGAAAATTTTAAGAAGGAAAACGAGTCGCTACTAGACCAAATGGAGGATATCGCCATTGAATCTATGATGAAGAATAGATATGACTTGATGAAAGAATATATTGCTGGAAAACATGCTGAATGGAAGCCCGAGAAATGGATTGGCGAATACGAAAGGCGTGTCGCTGGTATCTCTTCGTCGACGGAGGAAGACGATGCGAAAATAGGGACAGAAATAGAGATGAGGAAGGAAGAGGCTGAGCCAGATCCAACCAACGTAGAGAGGATGGAGGTCGAAAAGGATGCAGAAGAGGAATATTTAAATGTCGGACAAGAATCAGAAACCATTGCTCAACCCGAACCCGTGAATGCGGAGAATGAAGGAGAAGTCCATTCTAGCCTTCCAACAACAACCGACGTGGACGGAGCAAGTCTTTGAGGGCGAATTGAATAGGAACTATCTTGAACTTTTTGTAAAGCTTGTATTTAGATTTGGTAAGGATGGCACATAGATGTATTTTGAACCACTGATGTTTATGTTACATATTGAAATGATGAATGTGAAGAATGGAGCGAAAGTCCATTGAACAATTTTATTGCAATTTGTCATTTGAAACTTCTACAAATGTCTTCCCTTACTAAAAGTATGATAACTCTAAAGAATAAATTGGTAAGGAATTAACTAACAAAACATAAATGTTACCGGACAAATCTTTTAAGGTGTACCGCGTTCCAGCTGTTGCGAACAGAGTTTCCCTCCATGGTCTTTAACTTGTAGGCTCTTTTCCCAACAACCTCAGCTATCAGATAGGGGCCTTCCCAATTAGGGCCCAACTTCCCCTCTCCAGCTTCTTTTGTGTTCCGGAACACTCTCCGTAAGACCCAATCACCAGTGCGGAAAGCCCTGGTCCTGACGTTTTTGTCGAAATATCTGGCCATCTTCTGTCGATAAGCAGCAAGTCGAATGGAAGTTGTATCCCTAGTCTCATCAATCGTGTCGAGGGAGAAGTTTATCAGCTGTCGGTTGCCTTCTTCGTCAAGCCATTGGAATCGTGGAGAATGGATGACTTCTTCAGATGGAATTACCGCTTCTGTCCCAAAAGCCAATGAGAATGGAGTTTCGCCTGTTGAAGATCTCGCGGTTGTTCGGTACGACCATAAGACTCCAGGTAATTCTTCCGCCCAAGCCCCCTTTGCTTTCTCCAACCTTTTCTTCATAGTGTTCAAAATCGTCTTATTGGACGACTCTGCCTGTCCGTTTGCTTGTGGAAAACGTGGCGTCGAGAAGTTCAGTTTGATGCCCCAGTTCCTGCAGAAATTTTGAAAGTGATGGCTGATGAATTGTGATCCATTGTCGGTCACAATTTCACTTGGGATGCCGAACCGACATATTATATTTTTCCATACGAATGTTTGAACCTCCTTGTCGCGTATTCTGGCAAACGCTTCAGCTTCTATCCACTTCGAATAGTAATCCGTCATGACTAGCATGTAGACACGTTGGCCCGAGGCGACTGGGAGTTTCCCAACAATATCCATTCCCCACTTCATGAATGGCCACGGAGATAGAATTGGGTTCAGCTTTTCTGGAGGTAGATGAGAATTTGGTGCGAATCTCTGGCACTTATTGCATTTCTTTGCGAATTCAGCCGAATCCAGTCTCATTGTTGGCCAGTAATATCCTGTCGAATGGACACGG
Organism: Zanthoxylum bungeanum; assembly: GCA_019454045.1. Taxonomy (NCBI): domain Eukaryota; kingdom Viridiplantae; phylum Streptophyta; class Magnoliopsida; order Sapindales; family Rutaceae; genus Zanthoxylum; species Zanthoxylum bungeanum. The sequence continues at coordinate 59,196 of SKCR01017064.1, read as the reverse complement.
AGAGCCAAACTTCTTCCGCCTGAGTGGTTCCCACACTCTCCTTCATGCAATTCAGACAACACATGCTGAGCTTCGTCGTGTGTTAAACATTTCAAATATGGTCCCGAGAATGATCTCTTTAACAGCTGACCTTCGTATATCACGAACCTTGCGGATCGTCTCTGTATTGTCCTTGCTTGCACTTTGTCTTCTGGAAGCAGCCCTTTTTGCAAATATTCAACGATCGGTGTCATCCAACTGTCGACTGAACTGATGGCGGCCACAGCTGTCTCTTCCTTCCAAATTGTCGGCCAGCTCAGATATACTATAGGTATTGTTCGTGGTTTGTCGCCTTCCAGAGTTGACCCGAGGGTCGCCAATGCATCTGCTTGGGAATTTCTGCTTCTTGGTACCTAGATTATGGAAAATTTGTCGAATGCTATACGTAGGCGAGAACGTGCCAAAGCTGTGAGCTGAAATATATTCATGGGGTCCACCTTTCACTATTATGTTATGATTTGATTATCGTATGTTTTGTATTCTGTTTGGGGATTACAGTATTGCATGAAATAGTGGGAGAGGCATTTTTAGATTAAAAATCCATGATCTAGTTAATGCTTTAAGATATATTATGAAATTGTTATGATCTTTTATCTACTTATTTACTGACCGTTGTTTCGCTGTCTATTTAATAGACTTGCGATGGCGGCACCTCCACCCAATCCTTTTGCACGTATGCTTGATACGAATAAACTGAAAGGCGCAGAAAACTTTGCGGATTGGGATATGGACTTGAGGATTGTCCTCAATTCCGAGAAACTGGGGTATATTTTGAAAGGTCCATTACCGCTTGCTATATCACCCGATGCATTACCTGAAGAATGTGAGACTTTCCAGCGATGGAAGGATGATGATTTAAGGGTTAAATCATTCATCTTGAGTTCACTTTCTTCTGTTGCACGATGCATATAGCATGATGACATAACTTCGTGAATCGTTCATGAACCAGGAACAGGTCGTTGTTCATAAAGTTTCGATGGAATTGTTCCATTCTAAACTTGATTAGGGGCAGGATGTGAGCCCGCATGTGCTTCACTTGATCGATTTGATCGAGCAGTTGAGGCGACATGATTTCCCTTTGAATGATACTTTTGGCCGTAGTGTCATTCTCGGTTCACTCCCGGCTCCATATCACCAGTTCGTCATGTACTTCAACATGAATGGGATTCACTGTACTTACCGTGAGTTGCATAGGATGCTTCTCACATCAGAGGAAGATTTAAGGAAGAGAGTTGCGACTCGCCCTCCGAAACCCACTTCACTTTCCGCTTCTTCCCCATCCAAGTCGAAGGGGAAGAAGTCTAAAGGAAAGAAGTAGAAGGGTTTCAATATTCCTCCGCAGGGTAAGACGGCGAAGCCCAAAAGAGCTTCTGAAGACAAGTGCCACCACTGCTAGAAAGTCGGGCACTGGAAACGTAACTGCCCGGACTATCTTGCGCAACTCAGGAAGGAAAGAGCATCCACATCAGATACTTTTATTTTTCCTATTATTGATATCTCTTTGGCTTGTGAAGCTATTACATCAAATTGGATTTTGGATTCTGCTTGTCCTATTCACATTTGCAATACGTTGCAGGTGCTGACGGGAAGTAGATGGCTGAAATCTGGGGAGATGCAGTTGCGGTTCAGGAGTGTCGACTCTCTGGAAGCAGTTGCAGTGGGCTTATGTGAGATTCCCTTACCCAGTGGGAGACTTTTGTTGCATGACTGCTATTTTGTGCCAGGATGTGTGGCGAATATTATGTCCCTTTTTGTATTAGATACTGAAGGTTATAATGTAAATATTAAAAATCGTTCTTTGTATTTATATGATAGTTGTAATATTTAGATCCTTTGTTGTCCAAATGAGCATGGTTATTACATATTACGTACCTCACAAGATATCTTTTATACTGGAATAAATAAACGTAAAAATCTGATATAAATAATACTGAACTCTGGCACATGAGGTTAGGTCATATAGGCGTGAAATGCCTAACCCAATTGGTTAAGAATGGTTTGATACATGATCTCACCATTGAACCTTATCCAACTTGCGAATCTTGTATTCGGGGTAAAATGACCAAAGCACCATTTTCAGGTGTTGGACACCGAGCCAGTGACTTGTTGGAACTCGTACATTCTAATGTATGTGGTCCCTTAAGTCAAACTGCTCACAGTGGCTTTTCTTACTTCGTCACCTTTACCGATGATCTGTCACGGTACGGTTATGTCTATTTGATGAGACATAAATCAGAAACCTTTGAAAAGTTCAAAGAATTCTGAAATGAAGTAGAGAAACAAACTGGTCAATATATTAAATACTTTCGATCTGATCGAGGCGGTGAATATATGAGTGGAGAGTTCACTGATTATTTAAAGGAGAATGAGATTCTCGCTCAATATACTCCTCCCGGTACTCCGCAACATAATGGAGTATCTGAGAGGAGAAATCAGACTTTATTAGATATGGTCTGATTGATGTTGAGTTATACAGATTTACCCTATTATTTATGGGGTTATGCTCTTTTAACTATCGTACATCTTTTGAACAAGATTCCTTCCAAGGCTGTTTCTACGACTCCGTATGAGATATCGACCGGTAGGAAACCAAATCTTAGTTATATTAAGATTTGGGGGTGTTCTGCTTATGTCAGGATGGCTCAGCAAGATAAGCTTTTGCCTCGAGGGCAGAAGTTTAGGTTTGTTGGATATCCTTCAAATACGAAAGGATATTTGTTCTATGATACCGAACATCGAAATATATTGGTAGCTCGCTTCACAAAATTTCTAGAAATATAATTTTTGGCTGAAGGTGGTGATCATATACAGGTTGAACTTGATGAAGTACAACCAGGAACCAACGAACTAATGGAGGAACCTGTAGTTCAAGAAGATGGAGAACCTTCAACACACACACTCCGTAGGTCACAAAGGGTATCTAGACCTCCTGAACGCTTGTATTTGATACAAGAAAAGAGTCTCGATGTTCTCTTATTAGAAAAGATTGACCTTTTTACTATATAAAGAATCGATGTTGGACATCGACTCCGTGAAGTGGCAAGACGCCATGGAATCCGAGATGGACTCAATGTATGAGAATCAAGATTGGAACTTGGTTCCGCTTCCCGAAGGAATTGTTCCTATCGATTGTAAATGGATTTACAAGAGAAAGCGAGAGCCCGATGGAAAGGTTGAAACCTTTAAGGCCTGACTGGTAGCTAAAGGTTACTCGTAGCGACCTGGAGTCGACTACGATGAAACTTTTTCCCCAGTTGCCATGCTAAAGTCCATCAGGATTTTATTTTCAATTGCCGCATATTATGATTACGAGATTTGGCAAATGGATGTCAACACGGCTTTTCTAAATGGATTTCTTGATGAAGAAATCTATATGGAACAACCGAAAGGTTTTGCATGCAGCGAGAACTCGGGCATGGTATGTAAGCTGAAGAAGTCCATTTATGGACTTAAACAGGCTTCATAAAGTTGGAATCTTCGATTCGACGAGATAATCAAATTGTCTGGTTTTCTCAAGAATTCGGAATAATCTTGTGTGTATCAGAAGGCCAGTGAGAGTATGGTGGTATTTTTAATTCTCTATGTTGATGACATCCTTATCATTGGGAATGATATTGGGATGATGCAAGGCGTCAATGCTTACCTCTGTAAGAATTTCTCCATAAAAGACCTGGGTGAAGCTTCTTATGTCTTGGGCATAAGACTCTATAGAGATAGATAAATGAAGCTTATTGGTTATCTCAATCAACGTACATAGATAAGATCTTAGAACGGTATAATTTTGTTAACTGTAAGACAATAAACATACCGTTCAGACATGGCTTACATCTTTCGAAAAAGATGTGTCCGCAAACAGAAGATGAGAAGATTAGAATGTCTAATCAACCTTATGCTTTGTGTTTGGGCAGCATCATGTATGCTATGTTATGTACAAGGCCTAATATCAGCTTCGCAGTCAGTGTGACGAGCAGATATTAGTCCAGTCCAGGAAATGACCAATGGATGACCATTAAACATATCCTCAAGTATCTTAAAGGTACCAAGGATAAGTTTATAATTTATGGAGGAAACGAACTGCAAGTTAATGAGTATACGGATTCCGATTTCCAATCGGATCCTGATGATAGAAAGTCTACGTCAGGATTCGTGTTTACCCTTAACGGTGGTGCAGTTTGTTGGAAGAGTTCCAAATAGGGGTCAACAGATGATTCCACCACAGAGGCGGAATATATTGCAGCTTCAGAAGCTGCAATGGAAGCTGTATGGGTTAGGAAATTTATCAAAGAATTGAGAGTAGTCCCAAGTATCGAGAATCTGATTCCGTTATACTGTGATAATACTGGAGCCATTGCACAAGCAAATGAACCAAGGGCGCATCAGAAGTCGAATGTGGAATGAAAGTACCACATCATTCGAGAGATTATGTCGTGAGGGGATATTGTCGTGTGCAAGGTACTGAGTGAAGATAATGTAGCAGACCCGCTTACGAAGGCCATACCTCCGAAGTTATTTGATAAACATGTGGAGTCGATGGTATTAGATACAATCGATATTGGCACTAGAGCAAGTGGGAGATTTTGTTAGGGTTGGTGCTCTGAGCGCCAATTTTATTATGTATTTCCTTATAAATACTAATGTAACATTTTATTATGAATAAAATGAACAGTTTCTTTTATATAACTTCTTCTTTAATATGGTAAAGACGTAACCGAACTTAGAATGATTAGTTATGATACTGTTGTAAAAGTGTCGCAACTGACATTGAGTTGTATCATGACGTTGTCATTCTTAGACAGTTCCCGGTCAAGGTTTACACTACTTGGTCAGTAAAGTAAACCCGTAGAGACTGGTACATATCGTATATTGGAATTTTGGATTCCGATGGTTTCTCAGTGAACCATGAGTCTTCGAGACTCGTATAGACGTGTAGGTGTTTATAGCGGATAAACACTAAACGACTCACCGAAGATTCTTAATGGATGGTACACCAACGTCAATAAATCTTCTCGGGTTGAGTGAGCATAGTGATTCTTAGACTTGAGATACCACTGTGGATATCTGAGTTATTCTCCACACTTAGATGACAGTCACGTTACCGATCTATTTAAATCAGACCTCCGCCTGTTCGTTGGTGTGGACTGATGCTCGGGATATCATGTGTGTATCAAGATAGGATCCGTCAGCTCTGTGTACAGAGTATAGGTATTCATATGGTATTAGCAATCTGTTAAATCCATGGGCCCGTGGTACACTGTAGAAATTAGTTCTAAGTGTTATTTGAGGGATTGCTAATAGAAACGTCGACGTGATTATATCTATAGAGATTTGATGTTTGCATCTGTATCTCTGGATTAATTCGGATACTTGTGACAGAGGGATTTTACGTATGCAGTGACCTCGACCTGTATGATTCAGTGAGTTTATCTGTGTTCGTCATAATTTATGGGTGGGTGAATTATGGACACAAAATTTGATTTCGTGACGGATATGCTTGAATCTAGAGAGTCTCACTAATGAAATTTACTCGTAGAGCTACTAGGGCAACTGTTATGAATAATACTGATTATTTATAACTCGTTTAATGGTTAAACGAAAAATACATGCAATCGGGACCTATCGGTCATTTCCAATATTGATGTGTATTTTATTTAATACTTGATTTTATTAAATACACATTAATAAAATATCAAATTGTGATATTTGACTTATATCATTAATATATGTATTTGTGATATTTATTGTAAATATAATACATATATTCAAGATATTTAAATTTATTAATTAATTATTTAATTGTTAAATAATTAAATTAATTTATAAAATAAATATCTTAAGTAATGATTCAACTTTATGAAAATTGGAAATGATTATTCTAATCGGAACATTTTGACAACTTTATTAAAGTTAAAGTGTTACTTTAATTTAGTCAAAATGTGTGCCAATTGAATTAATACAAAAATAGAGTATTAGATATTTATTTTTTGGTTTCAAAATTTCGGCCAAAGGGTTGTGTATATCAAAATTATTTGATTCATTTTACACACGACAATTTCAACAAAAATTACAAAGAGAGTTGAGAGCATTTGGTTGAAAAAGAAAAGAAATCAAAGCAAAACTTGGATTTTGTAAGTTATTTCACTTCTTTCTTCATGAAAATTGTTTCAAATTTCTTCGCTTCAATGGTGATGTTAAGATCGTGTCTCTACTCTTTTAGTTTGTAATTAAATTTGTTGGATGCTTGTTGGATGTGTTTAAGCATGTAGAATTAATTTATTTGCTTATTAATGTAATTAAGCTTAATAAATTAATTAGAAAATTAAAGTTGCTATTCTAGAGTTAATTAGCCATTCATAATTAGCCTAGAATTGTTATTGATTAATTTCATGATGGTGAGAATTAATTGGTGTAGTAATTTGAAGATTAAAGTATTGAATTTTATCAATTTAGTGTAAATTGCCCAATTTGAGTGATTTGTGAAATTAGGGTTCTTAACCCACTCAAATTTTGGGGCTTTTTATATATAGGCTTTAATTTGATGTATATTTGATGCATGTAAAATTTGGGATTAATTGGATTTGATCTTAATGTGTTTTGAACAAATTGGGCCAAATTGTAATTAATTAAAATTCCGGGCTTTTTTGTAAATTCTAGAAAAATCTGGGTAGTGGCGCAAATCTGGAAAATATTTCTGGTTTTGTAGCAAACTTGTAAAAATTATTTTGGGATTAATTTGGAATTAATTAAATATGTAAGTGACATATTTAAAACTAAAATAATTAATTTGCAAAAGTTTGGGGTAATTTTGTAATTAAAAGAAATATGATTTCTTGGGTTATATTTCATAATTTAAGTATTGGTTAGTTAAATAAAAGGAAATGCTAACAAGTGCCCTAAGTGCACTTATTAATAATCCATTTTTGGAAAGTTTTTATGGCAAAAAGGAAAAAATAATTAATGTTTTGATAATTTTTTACATTTCCCAAAAATGTGATATGAAAACTTTCCAAATATGGATTCTTAATAAGTGCCCTTAGGGCACTTGTTAGCATGACCCTTAAATAAATAAATTTATTTAATTGTTCCAAGAAAATTTTTTGAAATCGGAGAAATCGTTTTTCCGCGTTCTGCTGCGCTAACCTTGTAATTCCCAAAAAAACCCCAAAACAAAACTATATTTATAGTAGAAGTGTTTATCTCTTAATTATTAATTACAACTTTCCAAATCAAATACAAACAATAAACTTTTACTAATTTATTTTTTTTCTTTTTCCATTTTTTATTTATTTTTTATTTTTATTGATCATGTCACAATCCACCTTTTCAATTTTTTTTATTTTTTATTTTATTTTCTAATAATTAAAATTACATGCAACATGCATTGACTTATTCACTAATTTCGATCTTGAAAACCTCATAACTAGAAAATCATGTAAAGATGAAAGTTGTAGATATTTAAGTCTTATTTCATCTGAAAAACTAGAATCGCCTCAATCCAATATTGGAGTAAAAAGGTATGGCCAAAATACGAAAAATTATGCAAAGTTGGAAATTTTGAAATTGTACACTGTTAGAATGCAATTTCAAGTTTTTGGTCTCTAAAATTCAAATGTCACGCTTATTTTTCTAGTTATGCATCCAAAGTATTATTTCACCTACATAACAAATAAAAATCACAATAAAAATATACAACACATGAAATTAATTATTATTTCACAAATGTGTTAATTTAAATGGATTAATGAAACTATAAGTGTAAAATGATTACTTTCTTAATTAAATGTACACTTTTTAGTATTCATCGGTTATAATTAAAATGGAAAAAAAATTTCAATCAATCGTGTTACAGAAATAAACATAACAAATTATAATAAATACTTCCAAATAATCATTAACACACTCATAATACAAGTTCCTAATTAAATTGATTTTCTTATTTAAATACAACCACATCCAAACAAAATAACTAAATATAAAATTTCATAAATAATTTGATTTGTACATAATACATATTTATTAATTAATATGATAGTAAGAAAAAAACTTACCAAGACTGAAGTAGAAGTAAGCAGAAATCTGGAAATGAAGAAGGCGGTGAGCAATGAGACAGGGGAAAATGAAAGTTTATTTTTATATTGGTAATTTACCGACCGAATAATTCGGTTGGTAATTTATTGACCGATATTCATATCAGTCGATAAATTATCGGTTAATAAATTACCGACTGAAATCCATATTGATCGATAAAACGTTTGTTTTGGCACCATGTCTTGGTGCTCAATTGTTGTCGTGCGCCTAATATTACCGACCCACTTGTAATCGGTCGGTAATTACTGACCTATATTTCAGTCGATATATATTCAGTTGGTATATATCCATTTTTTTTTATAATTTTTATTAAAATTATTTCACACTTACCGACTGATTACACATCAATCGGTAACTTTGATATAATACCAACCTATCTATTTGGTCGGTAAAATGACTTTGTTTACTGACTGAAATATGGTTGGTAAGATGTCGTAAAAGCTTGGAGCCAAGCACGTTTTTTCTGACGGATTATTCCGTCGGTAATTTATCGGTCGATAAACGGTCAAAAAATTTCTTTAATCTTTAAACGGTTGGTATTTAGTGGTTTTTACCGAAAGAATATTTTCGATCGGTAATCCAATATTTTCTTGTAGTGATCGCGGTTACTAATCGTCAATTCTTTAAAAAATGAGTTTTGTAAAAGTTAAAGTTTAAATCAAAATATTAGAAAAACATATCATAATTATTTTTATAATATAAAGTAAAATTACATAATATCATTTATAAATCACCGTTCACTACTTTTTTATCGCAACATCAAATAGAGAAAAAAACACATATTTCAATGCATTTTATCTTTTAGTATATTGAAATTTATGTTTTTATATCTTTTAATGAGGTATTCAATTTAATAAGTTAATGATGAATTCAATAAAACTGAATTATATATATTTAAGTACCAATTCATCTCAGATATGATAAGGTCTCTTCATAATGTTAGGTATACATAAAACTAGAGAAAATTATCATTTTCCACCTAGTAAATGGGATAATTACTGTTTTCCATGAAAATTTTTAATAGATAATTTGTATACATTTCCACTTTATCAGGTGGAATAGTGAATAATTTTCAAACTGTAGGCGAAAAAGAAAAAGAATTCAAAATTTTTGTGATAAACAATGCTCTAGCTATTTATTAGATAGAAAAGTGATAATTTCCCTATAACTAATATTGAAATAAAAAGGGAAAAAAAATCTATTCAGTTGTGATTTTATTTATTTATTTTTTTTACGTGCAGTTTGAAAGGTTTAAAAGATGTGATATTACATATATACACAGTAGCATAGCCATAAATTTATTGTTGATTCACAATTTTTTATACATAAATATTATTTAAATTTCTATATAATGATTTATGTACCTTTATCAATGGTAATCAAGTCCATGATACTTATAAGTCTTTATGATTGACACACTATTTTTACCCCTTGTAGATTTATTTTATTTATTTAAAAAAAAAAAAAAAAAAATTATGCATTGGCTACAATAATGTCATTTGGTCGAAGTTCCAATGTTGACAAAATTAGAAAATGACTTAATAGAGACATTTTAAATTTAGTCTAAAATTTATTTAGAGGAGAATTTTAAATAAATATCGGAACTAATTTATTTAAAATTAATGAATATATTATTATATTTATTATTAAAAATAATATACTTAATAATTTCTCAAGACATTTTAAAGAAAAAGAAAAAGTATTCTATTAGATTATATTTGTTTTGTAATGCCTGTTTTAATAGCATAAGCTCATCTGAACATCAAATCGAATTAAGTCTAACTTATAACTACCAATAACATAATTGGAGAGGGAAACAGAGGACTTCGAATCAGCTCTCAAAATTTGGGGCTGTAAATGTCTTTATATTATTATTATTTTTTATTTTTGAAAAATGACATAATACAAATTTATTCATATATTGGAAATTGTACATCCCATTTATTTTTTTGTTCTTTCAGTTGAACCTCAATGATATTATAAAACTTGCAAGAAGAGAATTTCACTATAACAAATGTTTGATGATACTTGATATATATATATATGGCTTGAAACATGGCCCTTCTATCTTTTATTCTTTGACAAAAGAAATCAATTTTTTTTTTTCAACTTTTGGAATTACTTTATATGGTTAAGATCTGAAGATATCCTCCGAATCCAATAAAAAATATAAAAAGAGACCAAATTAGAAGATGAAGGTAGGTGAACAATCCAAGCCATGGAATAATTATAATAATAATAAAGTTATCATGGGACCAACTTTTATGTATATTTATTTATTAGCTTAATGTCCCTTTCTAGTGAAAGAGAAAAGAGTTAAGTAAAATTCTTAACATAAAATAAATTTATTTGTAGACAAATAAAATAATCTTGAAAAAGGAAAAAAAAAAAGGGAAAGAGAATTAGAAAGCTTAAAATTTAAGTTTGAGTGTCGAGTAAATCCTGATTTTAATCCCTCAATTTATTAATATAAGATTAAAGTTCAAGTAAGCCAAAGATTTGATTTAAGTTCTTAACACTAATTACTTTTGGTCTGAACTACTTAACCCGAAAGTCTAAACTTATAATTAAATTTGTAACTTAAATCGTTAACCTAAAATATTGAACTTGCAATTGATATATAAAAGTATGCATGCTTTTTTAAAATCTAGGGAAAGTGTGAAGTTTGATATCTTCAAAATCTTGAATCTTTAAAAGTGATTGACGCAACAATTTAACAATTAAAAAATGTTTTTAAGGAAAGAATGCAGCTTGGTTAGGGGGAATCATTGATTGTGCCAAGTTTTCTATTAATTGTGTTTACTAGTTATTAATTAAAAAATATATTTATAATTAAATATTTAATTATTCATTGTTATTAATACACACATGTCATAAAATTATAAAATACAACTTAATTCGGTACTAAATTCAATTTTGATACAGAAATTATGGAGACAAGCCAACGTAACTATACGACAACAGGGTTCCATTATTTACCCTTTTATGCTTTAAAGTTTTGTCTACTATTGAGACAACCGGAAGTATTATCTGTTCCGCTTAAACTCGGATCAGGTGATTTTATCGCGAGTTTTTTAATGAAAAAATGTACTGTCTACTAAATTTTAGCTGCTGATTTTCTGTGGTTAATCAACAAACGCCTTAAGTCAATAGGGTCTAATTCCTCTTCTTTTATTTGGTGTGATTATCCTCCAAAAACACACATATTTTTATATATAAAAAAAAAAAAAAAAAGGTTCGTATAGAGATTATTGAGATTTAAGTCTTTGCTATGGGTTCTTCAATTTTTTTTAATTATATATATATATTCATATTTTACATTAAACATGGACCCCACAAATAATTAAAGATTCTATGTGGAATAACTTCTTGCATCTTGGAATATTGCTGTGTAGACCAGCCGAATTAATATAACATTTAATGTCTTTTTCCCACTAAAACTAAGAAAGGTCTTTTTTTTTTTTACATCTCCATTTCACCCCAATCATATATTAAACGGATCCTCTAAAATTTCAATTCGTCACTTCTTATTTCTATTATAAAAATTGAGCCAACTAAATTATTTTTTTAGGGATTATATAATAATTCTTGTTAATTATAGCGGAAGCATACCTCACATCAATCCATGGATTGATTTGATTATTAATAGAAATAACGTACTCAAATTGCCTTGTTTGTCTATTAATGTAGTTGACATTTGAATATGAATGAGTTTATGTTTATAAAGACCAGCTTTCATCCACACATGGAGCTCTTACATTTTTCTTTTAAAGCTGGGTATAATTTATTATGAAAAACAAAATCTTAGTTTAAATTATTAAATTTTATTTTTATTTAGAACATTTTCATATAAGGTGTCCAACTGTCGATATTTACTTCAGTTTTGCAAAAATTATTCAATTCATATATCTCGCAAATTTCTCTTTATTCGTATTGTGATCTCCTTACTTTATTCTTAAAGTCGATGGTTTGTGAAAGCTAATTTTTTTCTTCTACATTTTACCCATTCATTGCCATAACCAGAATTTCCGCTCAATGAAGACAAAATAGTGAAACCACTTTTTTTTTTTGGATAATCGCGCACCTCGACTAATCCCCAGGATCTGTGTCCCGTTCCCTCAGAAGTTTCCCAACACAGATCAGGATAAGTCACTGACTTTTTACACCAGGGGGCATGGCCCCAAGGAAATACATCTAGTGGGATTTGAATCTTGAACCTGAGAGGGAGCAAACCACTCAAGCCCAAAGCCTTTACCACTGAGGCAATCCTTCGGGATTATAGTGAAACCACATAATAGACTAACATAAAATTTATAAAATTAAGGAGGCGAATGTGAGTCATCATAGAGAAACTATAAACTATAATAGGCTGGAACAGAAATATGTAAATATTTGGATTTGATGAACATAAAATGGGTAAATTTCTATATAGGATTTGATGAACATAAAATGGGCCTCTGCAGAGTTCCATTGTTAATCACAAAACTTTCAAAGTTAGGAAGATCCGACAGACTTCTGATCATGATCATCAATATATTGTAATATATAATCCACATAAAAATAAGTCATTAAGCCCTCAATATTATTGGCTCATACCTCCTTCAAAATTTCTTGGAAAAATATGCTTCCATCTCTATCTGAAACTCAAACAAAATCCTATTTTTCTTTAAGCCTCTGCCGCCACCAATCCTTTTGGGTCCCCCACCCCTCCCTCTCCCTCTTCCACCTTTCCCATTTTCCTTTCTCCATCTTCATTTTTATTATTTTATTTGCTTCTAATTTCCCCTCTCCATATCCCCTCTCTATTTTTTATCCTAACTATAAGCAAACAAAGCCCTTTATATTGCTAGGTTTTATCCTAACTAAGCTCGAGTCTTAGGATTCCCTAGGTTTATATTTGAGCTTTTATGGCCGTGTAATTACATCATTATGATATTTTTATATATGAATGAATATTCCTCTTTAAAAAAAACCATCAATATTATTTTATAACCATTCAAGGCTTTTCAATGATTTGTTATTTAATAAACTTATTACAGTGTTTAGCAAATAGTTACTACTATGGTACCCAAAGGTATCAAATATCATATGGTACAAACATGTAATTTTGATATTGAACATGCAACTTAAACCATTAAACATGCAAACTTTATCAATAAACAGACAATTAATTTCATGTTTTGAAAAGTTTTATGTTTATTGGCAGAATTTTAATAGTTTAAATTGCATGTTTAATGATAAAAATTGCATGTTTGACTCAAAATTATTAAATACTATTAGGGTACTGTAGATGGACCCTTAGAAAATAAGTATGAAATTTTTTTTTATTAATTTCTGTAACCTCTTCATTTTGAATGTTAATCTAACCAAATCAAATCGAAAAATAAATATTGCCGGCTATATGAATATTTAAATGTCATTGTGTTATATTAGAATTATTATTTCATTAAGCTCATTAAAATTTCTTTATGATTTTTATTCATATTAATTTAGATCTTCTCCAACCTTATTGACCTATACAATAATATCTGCTCTCATATTCTAATTAAAGTACTTAAAAATATATGTTATATATGTTTAAACTAACTTAATCATGTTTCATTGTTAAATCAAATGAAAAAAAAACGAGACTGATGGGGATGATAGAAAAAATTACAAAGTATTTTATTTTTCCAAATTTTGAGAAAAACTAATGTGAGATTGGCTAATGCTACTCTATCAAATGATAGAACGAGTAAGCCCTACAATATTTTTTTAATTTTAAATTAAAAATTTGAAACCCACCACTAAAATATAGGTCCCACAAAAGCTTACCTACAGAATTGAACAGCCCCACTAGCTCTGGGGCTGACCCACGTAAGTTTTCTCCAAAACTATTCAAATCTAATCACATATTGTGGAATGGAGACTTGCAGTGTTAATGATGATGACATAATGACATCAACTCGTGGCTTTCAATTTATTTTATTTTTTATTTGGAATTTTAGGTGTCATATTCAATCATATTACTAAAGTTTCGTGATAATGATCATTAAAAAATTGCAGCAACATGGATAAAGATATTTTTTCGTAATGATGCAAATTATGACAATTCGTGAGCCACTAAAAAAAATTATTATCAACAACTATGAATCAGTGAACTTTGTTACATATGCAAAGTTCACTGATTTGTTAAAAAAATAAGAAGATAATTTTAGTTGGGTGATTCTCGTCTCCCTTCTTAAACTATGTGCAAATGAATTCAATGTGCGAATGTGTTTTAAAATTTTTAGAATGAGTTTACGTTTCTGTAGATGTTTATGCATAATATTGATCGAGGTTGATACTAATGAATTTCTGATTGTAATGAGTGGATTACGGAAAAATAATAATAAAAAAATTACACACTTAATGAGTAAATTTGGGGAAAAATAAACGAAACTCTTTTAAACTAAGTGAAACCTTTTTATATTTAAAACTAAGCAAAAAAATTTATGCTTAAAAATCTCAAATTTTGACTTAAAAATCTCGAATTTTAGTCCACAATTCGAGATCCCTAATTCAAAAATCAATCGGGATTTAAGATGATTTTTTCTTTTCGAATAACAATCAAATGGGATATAATGAGAACAATTCGGGAAAGAGTATCATGATTATGATCCATATACCATGTTTTATAATAAAAATCAAAATATTTATAATAAAACACAATATAGGAGGTTTCGTTTAATTTTAAAATATTATGGAGGTTTTATTATTTAATTTCATCAAACAACATAAAGTTTTGTTATTTTTCCCAGTAAATTTGTCTTAAATTTTGTTTTTTTAAAAATTAATTTATAGGAAGAAAGAGGTACTGAATTTTCTTACCAGAAACTAAAATGGTAAAAATAAATTTCAGAGAGATAATATAATCTGAAATTTATCTTTGTATTTGAATTGGTATGGACAAAAATAATAAAACATTTATATTTTATTGAGTTTAATGAAAATAAAATAATTATTACATCAAAAAATTTATGTAACTGATCTCACCTAATAAAACAACTCTTGTTTGATAAAGGTAAAAAGTCCTATGATTACTGAATATACTCTAAATTGAACAACAATATTTACAACATCAGGAAAATACTATGTTAATAGTGATTTTTTACGACACTCACCTCGAGAAGGATCAAACTCTAAAGATTCGAGTCTTTGTTGCACTACCCGACCCAGATGATTAGATAGGCCCAAGGGCCAAGAGCAAAAGAAAGATTGAAAGTATGACTTGACCATGGTGTTTATTGACATGCTCTGCACGAGAAGAGTTTCAGATGATGAAGCAATGATGGTCCCGACCCGACTATTTTGAGGTGTGGATTTGGGGTGTTTCATGTGATTCTAGATGACCAACCCAAGGAGATTCGACGAAGTTATGCCTGACCAGGTTAGAGCAATATGATGTATGCATCTAGAAGGTTAATGATGAAAATGATAAAATAACGACTCACATGAAGCCATGAGTCATATAAGTCATTATAGGCCACTGTAGGCTGCCATAGGTCGGTCCAGTGGCAATGCAACTGGCTTGAGTGTGATCAGAATGGGCGATTGGTGCAGTGGATAAGGGCGTAATGATGATTATGTGATGCATGGTGATGTTAGAGTCAGTTGGAAATGGGATTTGAGAACCTATATAAAGAAGTTGAATTCATTGTAGAGAGGGTTGGCTTTTTGAGCTAAAAAACTTGAGAAAGAGAAAATTGTAATTCGAGAGCAAGAGTACCAAGAAAAATCCATGACACAGAGAGAGAAAGAGAGTCGTGTATCCGACCACGTTGTAAAAAGTAGATGAGGCAATCATAATCCAAGGCGATATTCCATTGTAACGTGTATAACTCCTCATGTTATTAGATTGGGTCGGTAGTTACCCCGAGTATAATTAAATCATATTCTAATTTCTCCCGTGGACGTAGGTTGGAGTCAATCTCTGCCAAACCATGTAAATCAATGTCTATGTGATTGTTTGTCTTTTGTCAAATTTGCGTGGTTTCCACAAACCAAACAAATTCATAGTTTGAGGAGTTTTATTCGAGGGGTAAATTTCCAATATTTCCATTGGAACGAAAAATATTCATCAAGAGTTGGCGCCGTCTATGGGGATACGATAAAAAATTAACAAACAAGATAAAACAATCGTAAAAGATGGAGACCACAGAGTTGGTGGAGCATCGGTAGAAGAGTGGATGTGCAAGTTGGAAGAGGGCTTGCAACATGATTGAGAGAAAGCCTAAAAGAAGAGAGAGGTTACCAAAAATTTTATAGAGACCATGATGGATAGAATTGAGATGATGGAAAAATGGTCGGGGAAAGCAAGCTCTCGTGAGTCCCAGTAGGAGATGGCATAAGATTGACAACAGAAAAAGAGTGGTTGGTAAGTAAAATGAGCTTGAGGCCATGATAAAGAAATCCACAAAAGTGAGATCGATGGTTGTAGCCAGTAAGAAAAAAATGACCTAAGAAATAATAACCTCCGAGATAATAGCAGTTTGAGAGTACAGGGCTAGAGGCAAGAATTCAGGCCTATGGCATTGAGGAACTCGGTGCCATAGAAAATACCTTTAATCAAGGTTGCCTAAGTAACAGGGGCACAACATATACTGCCCTTAATAGGCCTTTATCTCGAGTGGCCCATGAAATACGAGACAAATGGCTATTAACGAAGCTCGACCTCAGAAGGTTCTCGATAGATCGATGGAACAATGAGGCCTATTGCTTCCATCATAATGTGAAGGGCCACGGGATTGAGGGGTACACGGACCTGCATGAGTAGGTTGATGATCTGGTAAAGATTGACTACCTGAAAAAGTGTATAAATCATGATGCCATAAGGGCCAAACAGCATCGAAAGCGGTGACCAATGTTCACGATAGCAGGAAGAAGAATACTATTAGGAGATTCGAATCGGGCTAGGAAGAACTATTGTAGAATCAAAGGCTCCAATGTGTTGAATAATGAGAGGGCCTCGAAGATCCAGAAAGTTCGGACTGTTTCGATATTGTTCACAGACGAGGACGCTGAGGGAGTGAGCTATACCCACAATGATGCGCTTATAATCACTGCTCACATAGGCAAGTCGGATGTGGACATGATACTAGTAGATCTGGGTAGTGTTGTGGACATTATATCAAATGAGGCCCTTGATGGGTTTAGCGTGGAGTTTACAATGTCGATAAATGATGCAACCCCACTTTATGGCTTTGGAGGGTCGATTGTTGTTCCCTTGGGTCATACATAAATTTTAATGACAATTGGAACGAGTCCTCATATCTGGATTATCATGATGGATTTAACGGTGGTAGGTTGCTTGTCCAGCTACAAAGTGATTATGAGAGGCCCATTATGATGAAGTCAAGAGAAGCCATGTCGAGCCACTACTTGAAGTTGAAATTCCTAAATCAGGAGGGAGTCATGGTCATATGTGGGAGCCAATGAATGACGAGAAGCTTCTTTATGACAACATCAAAGAAGATATTATGTATCACTGATATTATATGACAGAAAATGAAGGGACGAGAGGAGGATTCAGTAGTAATGGAATGATTGACCTTCAGCCTAAGGAGAGTCTACAATGCGGAGAAGCTAGAGATGAGTTAGAAATGGTGGCACTTAGCGATTTGGAGAAGTTGGTGAAGGTCGAAGTAAGGCTGAAGCAAAGAATGAAATCAATGCTCATCGAGTTCCTCGGTGAATATATTGATGTTTTTGCTTGGAGTCATAAAGATATGCTTGGGATTGATCCCCGAGTCATAAATCATCGTTTTTCAATTGACTTGAGCCAAAAGATGGTGCAGCAAAAGAGGATGACTTTCGACCAATAACGGTATGAGGCAATTCATGCAGAAGTTGGTAAGAATCTCTCATATTCTCACCTTAGAACATTCAACTATTTAGTCTTTGCACACGTATCTGAGGAGAGAATATGAGAGATTCTTACCAGACCACACTTTCTCCAGAATCTCAAAATTCAATGGTACATATGTTGATCTGTTGATTAGGTAGCAGGCGGCACAAACAGCTTCTCCCCAAAATGGCTTTGGCATCTTAGCCATGTTGATCATGCTTCTGAATTTCTCCATAATGCTGTGGTTCATTCTTTCAGCAAAACCATTATGTTGTGGAGTACGTGGAACAGTCATTTCATGTCGAAATATTATGACTTCCGCAGTAGGCATCGAACTCTCTGGATATGTATTCGCATCCATTATCTGCGCGAAGGCACTTCAGTTTCTTCCGTATTTCACATTATACCATGGCATGAAATAGTTTGAAATAATTCAGGACTTGATCATTTGTTTTCAGAAAATATACCTACACTATTCGAGAAGCATCGTCAATGAAAATCAGAAAATATTTATTACCGCCCAGTGAATTAACCTCTAAGAGACCACAAACATCAGAATTCATCAGATTGAGCAACTCTGATATTCTCGTAAAATAGAAATTAAAAGAGACTCTGCGTTGCTTACCAAACAAATAATGGTTGTAAGGACCTAGTGCAACATCATTGGTAAACTTCTTCTTAGTCAGGGTAAACAACCCTCTCTCACTCAAGTGATCGAGTTTTTGGTTCCACATACTTTGAGAAGCCTCTATTTCAGCTACATTGAGGCTATCTGCACAAATCTTCATATGAGTCTTGTATAATGTGTCGCAAGCTTATCATCGGGCGATAACCATGACATCTTTTGTCATTCTCCACATGTCATTTTTGAAGTGACTATCATAGCCCTGTTTATCAAGGGTAATCCCCGAGAGTACATTCATCCGAAGTTCTGGAACATGCAGGACGTCCTTCAAGGTTGATATTGTTGGAGGGGAACCCCTACGGTCAGATCGGTGCCCCGCGCAGCGAAAGTAGGTCTAACCCAAAGATCTAAGGAATATGTATATTTTAAAATATTTTAAAAATATTTTAATGAAAAATAAATTCTGATACGAGTCTATAGGAAAAAATGGGGACCAAATCGGAGTCTAGAAACTCCGGAATAGAGAAAATAGAATTTTAGTGTTCATCAGCTCTCGGTGTCGCGACGCAGCGACTCCCAAATCTACGGAGCAATGTGCAAGAGCTCAACGTCCCAGAGTCGCGACGCACAAGGGTGAGAGTCGCGATGCCCGGATGTCTGATGCTCAGTGTCGCGATGCTACCATGGGCAGTGAGCAATTTCAACCTTCAAATCAATCCTAAACACTTTCAATTTTCTCCAATCATTTCAATATACGGAAAAACCAATTTTAACATGAAAACGAACCACAACACATGTTATACAACTAACATACATGTATTCTAAAAATATATATGTATTTATTTGAATCACAACATAAATCAATTTAGAATCCCACAATGAAATGACTCATGAACAATTCTCGACCACTAAAAGGTGGTTAAATGATTCTAGAATGGTAGTCATAACTATAAGATTTAATCTAGAGTTCCAAACTCTTATTAATTATTCAATGTCCAACGTGAACATCTTTAACCCATTTACAAGCATATTGTGTTTATACTTCCAAAGCATACTAACACAATTCATTAGCCTAATTTCAACTTAAGCTATGTCAGTAGCACCCAATACATAATTCATCACTATGTGTCTCAATAATGAAGAACATAACCTATGAGAAGATCAAACATTACCTAGCACTACAAGAAAAAAGGCTTTTACTGATACTAAATTAGTGTCAGTAAAGGGTTTTACTGACACTATATAAATGTGTCAGTGTTGCCGCAGCCAGAAATCACTGACACTAGTTTCTAGTGTCAGTGATTCTTAGTGTCAGTAAACGTTAATACTGTAGTATCAGAAAATATTGACACTATGGTATCAGTAATCTCTCACACTATTTTAGTGTCAGTAAATTATTGACACTATATCATCAGTATTTAGTGATACTATAGTGTCAGTAATTTTGTTACTGCAGTATCAGTATATCGCATATCCGTCAATATCTTTTAAAATTTAAAAATCGTATTATTTCACAATTATATTTCTTATTTTTTGTAATTAAATAATCATAAAATATATATATATATATATAATATATATATACCAACTCAATGAAATAAAAAACTAAAAAATTACATTTATATAAAATTCGCAATATAATAATAGATTAATCGTATTAATCAATTCAACAGTATCACATGATGAATACAAAAACTCCATAGACAATCTTTAAATTAACATATATATATTTCAAAAACTACTCTTAAAGTCCCATCAAAATGTCATGCCCCCCCACCAATTCATGATACTTGTTGAGAAGCCTGCAACAATCCCCCAACAATATGATATCTGGCACAAAATCTGAAATTATAAACCAAATGTTAAGAATTAGATGGACTTCCAAAAAAAAATCGATATCTTCATAAATAAAAACATTAAATACATCCAAATAAAAATACAAAATATAACCCTAATCTAATTTTTGTCACATAAAGCACTTATTGACAATAACCATACCAACAACCTAAGAGCATGCATATAAAAAACCAAATGGCATCCATAATAACAAGTTGTATCTTTCATACCGCTACATAATCACCAAAACAAACAAATCAATAACACACACACACACACACACACACACACATATATATATATATAGACGGACATAAAACTGAAATAAAAGGATCTCATGAACCAGATGAAGTTTCTCAGAATGTATTAATTTACAGAAAAGAGAAATACCATACTACTTCATTAACTCAACGAACAATAGCTATGTTGTCCTTGTCATTTGTATTCTGCAAGAATAGAAGATTTCCCAATATGTCATGAATTAAAGTGAAAAAATAGGAAGTAATAATCACCTCTGTAAAACATGTCCTTGTAATTACCTCTTCATTATACTGTGTGATTATATGTGCAACATATATTGCCCAATCATCACGGAGTTGCGTTATATCTTCCAGAGTGTACTCATTAATCCCCTTGAACTTTAAAATATTTATAAGTTAGAATTTTAAACAGTAAGATATCTTAATTGACTAGTGATAAAACTTAACTATTGTTAACTTACATTGTCTTTTAGAATGTTCACATTTGTTACAATTTGCTGCATGTATTTCATCACATAATAACCGCATTCAAAACTTCCAGGCTGCATTGGACACTATAAAAAAGAATTATCATATCAATATTAGTTCATTTAGACATATTCTAAATATTCTCATTGTTGCATATCACAAAAATATATATATATATCATAACTTTGTACCTTCACAGATACCCAAGTCACACTACCGCTCTTATTATTAGAATGTAAAGATTGATACACTCTAATTCCCCTACAAAAAATTATAATTGGATATCATATAAATAATGCAACAATAAACCCAATGTTAAAATAAAGAGAAAACAACTATAACTTAACTGATTAACAATTTGCATCAACTCATCAGTAGGATTATTCCCCTTAGGATCCAGATAATATATCGTGCGTCGTACTATGTCAATTGCAAGAAGCACCCAGTGAAAGCTAAATAAGAAAGAAAGGGTAATAAAAATCTGGATTACATAACTTGAAATTGAATACTAAAAAATTAAAAATTATTACCTTGGGTTGTATGGGATCAATATGATTTGCCCCAACTCTATCATACCTAACAGTTTTGAAATGTATTGAGGTCCTTCTTTCAAAGCAACCTTTGATGGACGTATCATCTCAAAATTTCCAAACTGAACTGGTTTGGCAGTTTCAGTTTTATCCATCTCATCGTATAAGTGCTAAGAAGACAAGATAAACATAAAAACAAAGTAAATATTTATAAAACATTTAGAACAAATGAAGAAAGAGGTAAAAGAAAACATACTTGATCCATATGTTAATAGCACAGTTTGAGACCTCCTTAAAATCCATGATTTCTTCGCAAATTGCTTTGTCTAAGTATGACTTCCAAGTAATACCAAAAATTGGTATGTCATAATCAATCTTTATCAAATTCGGAAAACAGCTCTTAACAAGCATAAAAAACATTTGCATGTATGGACTCTTATCTTGTTTTCTTGTTTGTGCAGCTGCCCTCGTGTTCTTTTTAAGAACCAACTTTCTTGCAATTTGTTTTTCACAACTACTTCATTTTTTGGTTCCTTTACTGCAGGAGTTAACCTCAGAGATCTTCTTGGAGTCAATTTAGGTTTCGTTGGAGTTATTCTTGAAGTTGCTTCAATGTTTTGTTCTTTTTGATCATCATTTGGCACACCAACTTTAATAGGATCCTCCAATATTTTGCGCTTCACAGACTTTGGTGAAGTTTTTACCCACAACTAACTGAACCTGTAGGATTAATTCATTATTAGTATTTAATAATACATATATATGAAGATATATTAAAAAAGACGCCAAATGTATTAACCTTTCTTTTTCCAAGTATGCTCGGGGAACGTTCAAGCTCTAAGCAAGCGCCACTTGAAGATTTTGCCTTGGGAAAGTTAGAACTACCTACTGCACTGTTGCTGTAGGCGTTCAGCCTTGCATTCATATACTCAAGTTGCGCTGTCATAAATTGAAAGCTCTCCTGATACTTCTTCCTTTCCATTGCAAACTCTGAAGATTCAGGAATTTGAAAGTACATGGATGGAGTGATAAATTGACCTATTCCTTGCACTCTAGATCCATTAGGTTGCTTCTGAATAGCCTCAGTCAAAATATCTTTCGGGCCTTGAGAATGAAAAGAACCTTCTTCAACTTGGCTCTTAAGATCACTCTAAAAAAACAGAAAAATACAAGTAAGAAATTAAACATGCTTCTATATCAGCTATTAAGAGTTATGGTTCATTTACTATTTTCATCTCTATCGCAGCCACTGCAGGTTGTAGATTGCCATCCTTATCTTTTCTTGCCATTATCCAAGCATCACTCCGATCAATTTCATTTTCGGATGTTCCAGTTTTCAATTTTTGTGCCAGGTTGTAAATCAGTTATGATTCCAGAAAATAATAAATAATAATGTAAAAATAAAAATACATAAATGTCTATATAACATGCCACTGTATCCCGTGCTTCCCAAGTGATGATTGTAGGTATTTTTCGCCCTCTTCTCTTGGCTTGTTGACTTTTTACCTACACAAAGATAAAATATTTTAATAAATACTTAATCATATACACACAATCAACTTTAAACGCACCTGAAATTCTGCTGACAAAACTTTATTTACAAACAACTTCCAATCGCCATCTTTTATGCTTGGATACTCAATTGGAGGTGACCTAAGTGATTTCATGTCATTCTTGTTAGGTATGATAAATTCATTTGCCAACTCACTCCTGAAGTTCCTTAAAGAAACTCCCATCAACTTTAGCACTTGTCCTTTCATCTTTAAACTCAAAGCAAATTTTTTCTATACACAAATAAGAAAATATTAGCACTATAAATATTTAACAATATAGTTGTCATTGTAAGAAAATATCAACCTGAAAATTTTGCCATAGGAACTCCTTCACCTCTAAGGGCACACGCCTCCAATCATCATATGTAATCGAAATTGTTTCCCGAACGATAACTCCTATGTAATTTCTCAGCTCATTTCTTCCTTGTCCAATAGGAACTCCGTATATATTGTACTCAACCACTATTTTATCCCCATCCTTTTGCAAATCTTTCTTCTTGGTTTGTTTTCTTCTTGAAGGCCTACCTTCAAGATCTGGAAGATTCATCTCTTCATGTTCAGCCATAACTCTATAATCCCTACAATACTGAAAACAACAAATAAGTACATCATTTAAATAACATTTAATAACAAACTGCTTTCTCTGATCCATATTATAAAGTACATATATAAATCACTTACATAATTAGAGACACAAAATAATGGTTTAAGGTAAAGATAAATAAAAGAAATAGACGAATCTAATAAAAAGTGTCATTTAATATAAGAAACAAACCACTTACATAATTCAAAAACTGTCATATTCATAGCCTAATGAAATTATAAAATTACAAATCTTTATCTACTGGAATTCCCCCCCACATCATCATCATCATTCAAATTACAAAGTGGAAGTTTGTTGGATAATGGTGCATATACATCAATGTCATCACAACCATCTCCACTGGAATAATAGCTAACTTTTTCTTTCACTGAACAGACAATTGATTTTCTATTATCAATCTGGTCTTTAACATAAAATACTTGCTTTGCATGACCAGCAAGAATAAAGCAATCAGATTTATAGCCTATCCGATTCAAGTCAACTACAGTAAACCCTAAATCATCAATATTAACCCCTCTATCGTCCACCCATGAACACTTGAAAACTGTTTTCTTAAACATCAAATAATCAAGTTGCCAAATTTCATCAATGACCCCATAAAATTTCATGTTCCCAGAATGAGGATGTTTATCTTTTGAGCTTGAAATTTGCAAAGTATTAGCAACAACCATAACACCACTATTTTGTGTTTCACGGTTGTTGTCCCGATCCTTCGTCGTAAAACTTGAACCATTAATCTGGTAGCTGGGATATGTTACCACACTTGGTCGCAGTTTACTTGTCAACGACCATATTGTATCATCAATTGGCACATTATTTGCCTTATCTTCTCCTACCTATTGTTTGAAATCACAAAAGAACAATAATTACTTTAATACGAACAATTTATGAGTAAAATTATATAAACATGTGTTTACCACTACAAACCTTATTTTCAACCCAATCACAAAATGTGCGAGTATGTTCAGCTTGCAACCACAAAGGTTTCTTTGACTGACGGGGGTATTTTAATTGCAAATATCGAATATGCTCCATATAGTGACACCAAATGTTATAAAAATATTAATAAACAAATAACTTATAAATTAAAAAAAATTAGACACAAACATACCCTATTAATGATTGGATTTCAGGGGTATTCATTAGAACACAAAGGTGTGCTTGCCTCAACATATGGGCATCTACTTCCTTTATGTGTGCATATCCTAATGGCCTTTCGATTGTAAAATCAATAAGACAACCAGTTGGTAGTCCAATGGAATCACAATTTGCAAAGTAATCAGCACAAAATTCAAGTGCTTCTTCAGCAACATAACTTTCAGCAATACATCCTTCAGGGTGGTTGCGGTTACGAACATAACCTTTAAGTCTTTTCATATCTCTCTCAAAAGGGTACATCCAAAGAAGAAAAATTGGCCCACATAACCTAACTTGTTCAACTAGATGGACAGTCAAATGGATCATGATGTCAAAGAAATTGGGTAGGAAGTACTGTTCAAGTAAGCACAGGGTGATAACAAGTTCCTTTTGCAATAGGTGAAGACTATCAGGATTTATTACCGTAGAGCACAATGAATTGAAAAAAAACACAACCTGATTATGGCATTTCTAATATTTTTTGGCAAACAATTTCGAATTGCCAAAGGGAGTAGTTGTTGCATCAAAGTATGACAATCATGAGACTTGAGTCCTTGAAGCCGACAATCATCCATTGAAACAAGATTACGAAAGTTGGAAGAGTACCCATTTGGAACTTTGATACCTTGCAAGGTTTCACAAAACATTTTCTTCTCTTTTTTACTCAAAGTGTATGGTGCTGGAGGTAGGACATTGCTATTTGTGTCAGGCACTAGTTTTTCCCTAACCTTGAGGTGATCAAGATCTTTTCTAGCATTAATCCCATCCTTTGTCTTGCCTGCTTGATGAAGTATTGTACCATAGATGTTTTCACACACATTTTTTTCAATGTGCATCACATCTAATAAATGACGAACTAACAAATATTTCCAATACTCTAAATCAAAGAAGATCGATTTCTTTTTATACAATTTCAGAAAAATGTCTTCATCACCTTCACCTTCACCACCACCATCATCACGTTTTCGCTTTTTGATCTTTCTTTTCCCAAACTTGGTTTGAATATGCTCAACCATTTTAAATATTTCCTGACCTTTTAAATATTGAGGAGGAGAATCCCACTCTTTCTTTCCAATGAAAGCTTTTTTTAGTTTTTGAAATGAGTGACCAGGTGGTAGAAACCGTTGGTGGCCCATATAAGACATTTTCCGACTATGCGGCAACCAATGTGCACAAGTGCCTATCCCACAAAGTGGACAAGCATAATATCCCTTAACGGTACACCCAGATAGGTTTCCATATGCTGGGAAGTCACTGATTGTCCACATCAACACAGCTCGTAAATTGAAAATTTCTTTTTTATATGCATCATACACATCAACACCTACATTCCACAAGGTTTTTAAATCCTCGATTAAAGGTTGTAGGTACACATCTATATCATTTCCAGGCTGCTTGGGGCCAGATATCAAAAGAGACAACATCATAAACTTTCTCTTCATACACAACCATGGAGGGAGATTGTATGTTATCAAAGTAACGGGCCAACAGCTATAAGTGGTGCTTTGATTGCTATACGGATTAACCCCATCACTTGAGAGAGCTAAACGAAGATTTCTAGGATCTTGGGAAAATTCAGGCCACTTATTGTCAATTAATTTCCATGCCGGTGAATCTGCAGGGTGGCGAAGATTGCCGTCTTCAATTCTCTTATTTGCATGCCAAATCAAGTTTTCAGCTGTCTGTGGTGAATGAAACATTCTTTTGAACCTAGGAATAATTGGAAAATACCATAACACCTTCCCAGGAACCCCTTTTCTCAATTGTTTGGAACCATCATTTTTTCTTTTCCACCTAGATTGTCCACAAATTGGGCATTCAATAAGATTTGCAAACTTATTCCTGTAAAGAATGCAATCATTTGGACATGCATGTATTTTATCATAATCTAAGCCCAACACTTTCATTGTTTTTTTTGCCTCATACATAGACTTGGGTAGATTATTATTTTTTGGTAATATATCAGCAAGAGCTTCTAACAAAGCTGAAAATCCTTTATCAGACCACCCATAATTCCCTTTGACATTATACAGTCTCATTAAACCCGATAACTTTGAATGTTTAGAACCTAGATATAATGGCTTTTCAGCATCTTCAAGCATATTTGTGAAAGAGCTATGATCTTTATCACATTGCTCATACGCATCTTGAACCATATCAACTACATCACTATAGTCATGACATCTGAAACGTTGACTTTGTGGAAGGTCTTGGCAATTTTCAGAAGGAGATACAGGTTTAGATTCACCATGCCAAGTCCAAACTAAATACGTTTGGAGAAAGCCTTTCTGAAACAAATGAAGCTTCACCTCTTTAGGAGTATGAAACTCCATATTGCAACAACGGGCGCAAGGACATCTAATTAACATTCGATTTTCAGAATTAAGAATTGCAAACTCCAAGAATTCATCAACTCCAACACGATATTCACTGGAAAGTCTATCACAATATATCCATTTTTTGTCCATTTTACGTACCTAACCTGTTCATAATATGTACCTTGTCGATGTAAGTTTATAAAATTTTCATAATTAGTTTCAAAGGTTTAAAGAAAACATACATTAGAGTAAAATAACGAAGAACATTGGCTTGAATACATTAGGTTAAAACAATGAGCAAACAGTTTATTATATCTTTAGTGCTTAGATTCATAAGTTGTTGGTTTTTTTTTTCAGTTTATAAGTTTGAATGCCATGTGGCCATGCACAATCCCAGTAACGTACTAGATAGAAACAAAAGGGAAACAATCACCCAAAAACCGGCATGCTAAGTCAATATTCAATCACAACAACAATAGAACAAAAATAGAGCATTGAAACTGAAAGTTTAATCTTAACAGACATATAAGCAATTTCAAATCAGTCACTGAAAATTTATGCACGAGTAGCATCCAAATCACTCTCACTGTAACTCTCAAAAAAAAAAATTTGAAAATGATACTTTTCCATTCAAAAATAAATTAAAATATTTTTCTCTTTTTATATATCTCCCTTTCCCTTTAGAAAACTGAACCATTCTCGTAATACTAACTAAATATTAACAGAGCAGTCAAATTGATCATTATCATTAACATACATAGAAGCAAATCTTAACAGAGCAGGCAAATAAACTACAAATCATCATCTAACCTTGCGACATGCGAACATAATCGAGCAGGCAAGAAGAGCTGTGACGAATCGAGGTGAATGGGATGAAGAGACGCGCGACGAATCGAGCTGGGCTAGGGTTTCAGGTTCACACAACAAGTTTATTGCTTCTAGGGTTTGGATTTTTCAAGTTCCTCCGTTTCAACCAGATTTGGCCTCCTAAATTGTAAAAACGTGCGATTTTACTTGTTAAAAAGCTTTTTTAAAACCATGAAAGGCGCAGAGCGTTGCTTGTGTGGGTTTTTCGAACAACTGCTTATGAGGCTAGGCATCACGTTTTTGGTAAAACCCAAGACAGTAGACACAGAGTTCTGGTCGCTCAAGAGTCAATCTCTTTATTATTATTTTTAAATAAAAACCCTAAATGCAAAAATACATAACCCACTAAGAGAGAAAAATTAAACAAAAACAAAACCTTATTGATACTCTAGTGTCAGTAATATATGCGAAAAACGTCACTTCCGCGAGGTGTTGGTTCGACTCCAGACGACTACGCGTTTTTTTTTTTTTTTTTATTTCTTACTGATACTATTGTAATAGTAATTACTGACACTAAAATCGCTGATACCATAGTGTCAGTAATTATTGATATTTAAGTGAAAAACACGGAAATAGGCCCATTTACACGTCGTTTCTGACACTTTTAGCCTAGTGTCACTAACCTTAGTGTCAGTAAAGGCCTTTTTTCTTGTAGTGTAGTATGCTTGATACAGAGATTCAATCTCCTTCTCATAGTTGAAATTATTGGAGAACTTCCAAGATTTAGCAAGTTTGACTCCAAGATCCAATCTTGATTTCAATGCAAGCAAACTTCACTCCATGATCCAATCTTGATTTTTCCTAAATGAAATGATGAAGAGATCTTCCAAACCATATCTAAACACTTCTCTAACTTATACTAATTTCTCCAAGAATTACTTGTATTTTTCTTTCTTAAGCTTAAACTTAAGCTTATCAAGCTTATTTAGCTTTGTTAAAATCTTTCTCAAGCTTACTATTTATAGCAAAACTTAGGTAATTTTTAATTAATAAAAGTTTTAATCAACTTTTAGGTGGGCTTAATCCGATTAACCAAATATGTATAATTAGGTGTGACTAATCACATTTATCTACCACTTTGATTTAATCCAATTAAATCAAGACAAAAATGAGCAAATGGATTAGTTCAATGTTTGCCACTTTGATTTAGTCCAATTAAATCAAGCCAAATACACATATGATTACATATTTATAATTACCAAAATATCCTCAAATAGTAGAGATATTTATGAAATTATGATAAAGCCCTTGTGTGATTTTAGATTAATCCAATTAGGTCAAAGTAAATAATAAATGTTATCCAATAACACTTATTTATTTCAGTTAATAATTATAATATCAAATATTATTTATTATAAATAATTACCAGCTACCCAAGTGCTCAACGAATACATTTCATTTTGTGAGACTCTTTAAGTCCATATACGTTCGTCATATAAGCCTAGCTAATATGTACGCAATTCGGCCACATCCGAATTCACGAAGAACACGAACGACCTTTCTGAACTATACAAGTCAAGATCATCACATATGTTTAGCAAATCCTCTATCGTAGGCTATGCGAGTTGTGCTTAGGAAACATAGAATACACCATCAAGTTTCCAAGGCGCACATCTCATGTCGACACGTCCACGATTCTTTACAACTTAATCAAAACCATTTTTGATAAAAACGATCCACCATAGATAATCAACTTTGGCGCCAAAGGCTTAAGTTTCCAAGGCGCACATCTCATATCGACACGTCCATGGTTCTTTATAACTCAATCAGAACCATTTCTGATAAAAACGATCCACCCTAGGTGATTGGATTTGGCGCCAAAGTCTTAAGAATAGTGACTTACTTACATGGATACCTAAACCTCTTATGGTACACATACAGGTCGATAGATCCTATCTTGAAATACACTTGATTAGCGAGTATATCGGTCCACACACAACGAACATCTAGAGGCCAGACCATGAAAGGTTTCTGACATATATGGCATCAAAGTGGGGAAGATCTCAAATAAAATCAACGTTATCCTATATTCAAAGGATCACATATGCTACTCGACTTGAGGAGATTCATATTGACGGTGGTGTGTACTTCCAACTATTAGAAATCACATTTAAGTCATTTAGTATTTGCTCCAATGAATACCCACATGTCTATACGAGCTTCCCATGTTCATGGTATATTTGGTTAAATCATTGGAACTCTAATTCCAATATACGACATGTGATTGTCTTCTCGGTTATAGAAATTTGATCGTATTCCAAAACCAACTACTAGGAATATTTATTTTAAAAATAGTTTATAATAGTAATATTATCCCAATGTCGGATCACCAATATCCAGTATTACTATAAGACTATTCTAAGATCGATGTCATTCTCATCATATATATCCATCTAATATGCATAATGACATTACCATTAATAAGGTTTGAAATGAAAATGTAGTTATATTATTAAGAAATAATAAAATATAATGTACAATACATCATTCGGATTGACGCTCCAAGTACCAACTCCTGCATGAATTGCCTCATACCGTTCTTGGTAGAAAGTCATCCTCTTTTTCTGCACCATCTTATGGCTCAAGTCAATTGACAAACGATGATTTATGACTCGGGGATCAATCCCGAGCATATCTTTATGACTCCAAGCAAAAACATCAATATATTCACTGAGGAACTCGATGAGCATTGATTTCATTCTTTGCTTCAGCCTTACTTCGACCTTCACCAACTTCTCCAAGTCGCTAAGTGCCACCATTTTTAACTCATCTCTAGCTTCTCCGCATTGGAGACTCTCCTCAGGCTGAAGGTCAATCATTCCATTACTACTTAATCCTCCCATCGTCCCTTCATTTTCTGTCCTATAACATCAGTGATACATAATATCTTCTTTGATGTTGTCATAAAGAAGCTTCTCATCATTCACTGGCTCCCACATATGACCCTGACTCCCTTCTGATTTAGGAATTTTACTTCAAGTAGTGGCTCGACATGGCTTCTCTTGACTTCATCATAATGGGCCTCCCATAATCACCTCGTAGTTGGACAAGCAACCTACCACCGTGAAATCCATCATGATAATCCGGATATGAGGACTCGTTCCAATGGTCATTAAAATTTATGTATGACCCAAGGGAACAATAATCGACCCTCCAAAGCCATAAAGTGGGGTTGCATCATTTATCGACATTGTAAACTCCACGCCAAACCCATCAAGGGCCTCATTTGATATAATGTCCACAACATTACCCAGATCCACAATGGAAGGACTACTCAATGCATCTTCGTAGACTATGGAGACAAGAAATTTGAATACTTGTTATGGAACCCGAAGGAAAAGAAGGTCATCAGAAGCAGAGATGTAGTGTTTCTTGAAGACCAGACAATAGAAGACACTGAAAAGCCCAAGATGTCTTCTAATTCCAGTGCCGAAAAAACCGATTCAAATCCAGACACAACTCCAACAGCAGCATGAGTGGCCACAAATAATGATAGATGTGCATTATAAATCAAAAATAGAATCAGATGAGGAAGATGGTGTTGAGCAGGGGGAGCTGCAACCTGCTGCATCAGAGACTACATGATCATCTACAGATCTGGATGATGACATACCTCCTGAAACCAGTTGACCTCAGACAAGAAGATCTGAACAAGACATGATTCCATCAACCAGATATCCGGGGATCTAAATATTTTCTGCTTACTAATGAGGGGGAGCCAGAGAGTTTGCCACTGTTGGGGTTGGTGCTCAGAGCGCCAATCCGGACCGTATTTATGTCTGATTCATGAATACGAACATCCCCTTTTTCCATAATATTACTTATTTATGGTTGCACCTCTTGTTTTTATATACGTATACGATCTGATTACGATTAGATTGAAACTAAATGTGGTTTAGTGATATGTATATATTAGACAAATGCCCGATAATATATAATGCAGTACATAGTTACAAAGTTAGTTTGTAATTGACATTGTGCAAAGACTAAATAGTCGAATGTTCTTAGAAGTGATTTGGTGAAGCTTGTATAAATGTTCTTAATAGATAAACACTGAACGACTCGCCGAAGATTCTTAATGGATGGTACATCAACGTCAATAAGAATCTTCTCGGGTTGAGTAGCATAGTGGTCATTCGACTTGAGATACCACCACTGTGGATGTATGAGACATCCTCCACACTTAGATGGCAGTCACGTCACCGATCTATTTAGATCAGACCTCCGCCTGTTCGTTGGGTGTGGACCGATCCTCAGGATATCCTGCGTGTATCAAGATAAGATCCGTCAGTTCTGTGTGCAGAGCATATGTAGTCCATATATGATTAGCAGTCTGTTAAATCTGTGGCCACAGTAAACTTCGAAAGTAAGTTCCAAATGTTATTTAGAGATTGCTAATAGATACGTCGACGGGATAATACCTATAGAGATTTGACGTTTACATCTATATCTCTGGTATTATCTGGATATCTGTGATGGAGGGATTATACGTATGCAATGACCTCAACCTATATGATTCAACTAGTTTATCTGTGGTCGTCATAATTTACGGATGGGTAAATTATGGACACGAAATTAGATTTTATGACGGATATACCTGAATCTAGAGAGTCTCACTAATGAAATATACTCGTAGAGCACTAGGGCAACTTTTATTAATAATGGTGATTATTTATAAATCGTTTAAACGTTATATGAAAAAATACATGCGAACGGGCTGAACCATCATTTCCTAATTAATATGTATTTGTATTTAATATATGATATTATTAAATACACATTAATAAATTATCAAATAAAGGTATTTGACATATATCATTAATATATGTATTTGAGATATTTAAAGTAAATATAATACATATATTTGAGATATTTGTATTTAATTAATTAATTAATTATTTAATTGTTAAATGATTAATATAATTAAAATATAAATATCTCACCAAATGATAAAGTTAGGAAATGATTATAAGTGTAAATTTTTGACTTTATACTTAAAGAAAAGGTTGTCAAAATGGTTTTGACTTCTTTAGATATTTGATTAAATTGTTTAAAATGAAAATATATATTTCTTTTTTCTTTTATAATTTTCGGCCATGACCCTAAAATAAATATAATTGTTATATTTTTAAGTTGCTTTTGTTGACTTATGAATTTTCATTAAAGGTGTAATGATAAAATTTGCAAGTTGATTAAAGTAACTTTAAACGAAATAAAATAATATCTAGATATTTTATATACCTATAATTTCGGCTAAGGGCTTGATTTGGGTGAGTATATATTGTTTTGTTTCATTTTTAGGGTTTAAGAGTTCATAAGTTACCAAATAAACATAATAGAGTTGAGAGAAAAAGGCTTGGAGGCTAAAGAAGAAAGCTTGGAAAAATCATGTTTTTGTAAGTTTTTCTTTAAAGCTTTCAACATAGAAAATATTTCTAACATCCTTAGCTTCATCTTGTGTTGCTTTGATGTTGTCTCTTCACTTATAGTTTATGTTTTAATTGGTTATGAACTTGGAAGAAAGATGTATGCACGTTTTGTTTCAAAGAGAGCTTGAAATTATTTCATAAGCTCTCTTTTGATTTTTAGAAAAATCAAAGTTGCCATTCTAGAGTTAGTAAGCCACTCATTGGTGACTTAGAATTGTTCTAGAGTTGTTTCAAAGTGGTGAGGCTTGATTGGTGAAGTATTGAATGGATTAAAGTGTTGGATTTTGTTAATTTGGTGAAATTGGACAATTTGATGAAATTAAAAAATTAGGGTTCATAACCCACTCCAAATTTGGGGCTTTTCATATATGTGATGTATTATGGTATGAATATGATGCATGTAAAATTTTAGGTTGATTGGATTTGATCTCGGCATGTTTTGAACTAAAGGGACCAAATTACAATTAATTGAAAATTTTGGGTGGCTCACGACATTAGACTAAAAATTGGGGTTTTGTGTGAAATTTGATTTTGATGCATTAGATGTGTTGAAAAATATTTTAGAAATGATTTAGAATCATCCAAAATTATATTTGACAACTTTTGGACTAAAATATAGGGGTGAACACAATTTAGGGTCAAACCGCGAACCGCACCAAACCGCACCGCACCGAACCGAATCGCGCGGTTTGAAAAAATATTAAAAATGATTTTGAACCGCACCGAATCGAACCGCAAATTTCGGGTCGGTGTGCGGTTTTGACCCATGTCAAACCGCGAACCGCCCAAACCGTAAATTTTGACTCGAACCGCGACCCGAACCGCCTAAACCGCCGACCCGCTTTCAAATTAAATATTATTTTATATATTTTTCTTCTTCTTTAACTATGAAAATTAAGATATTTAATGATCATATAACAATATGTAATGAATAAATGAAAATTATGTAATTTTTTCTTCAATTATAATGTAAAAACACACAAACAAAATTTTCTTAAAAAATTTATTATCCAAACCGCCGACCCGAACCGCCCAAACCGCTAAACCGCCAACCCGAACCGCCGCGGTTTTCCTTATCAAATTTGCGGTTTCGTTTTTTAATTTCCCAAACCGCCAACCCGCGCGGTTTGAAGTAAAAAATGAAAAAAAAAACCGCCCCCGAACCGCACCGTGAACACCCATACTAAAATGATAAATTTATAAAATTTTGGGGCAATTCGGTAATTACCAAGAAATTTGATTTCTTGTGTAATTTTTCAGAATTTGAAAATTGGATAATTATTGATCCGAGAAAAAGTTTTGAAATCGAAAAATTTTGATTTTTCGCGATTCCGCTGCGTTACTGATATTCCCTCTTAAAAATCCCAACAGCCACACAAGACAAGAAGGCACTGAGGAATAAATGGGTGAAGAAACATCAAAGCGGAAATGTGCTGTGCAAAGACACAACAGAAGAGTACTGTGTAGAGACACATTGAAGTGTGTTGTGTATAAACACAACCGACATGTCAACAAAGGTGGTTATTTGGGACAAACTAGAGTTGTGCAGATACATAGTTGAGATAGCTGTCAGATGACAATCGTTTCGGATACAACAAGAGGGGGAGAATTGAAAGAATCCAGCTGCCCTCTCAATTAATGCCTTCGCCATTTGTCAAAAGGTGGTGCAACAACCACATCTATCATTGTCAAAAACCACATCCACCATTGTCAAGGTTTTGGTGTAACCACCAATTACTACATTAATTTTGTATTGACATTATAGTCATTGCTTTGGCTATAAATAAAGAGCTTATTTGAGAGCTCAAATCATCCCAAAAATATTAAAGCTTTAAGTAAAGAAAGCTCTGAGAGTGTAGAGAGAGTGAATTTTTTTTATAAAGTTTAAACACTTGTAAATTTTATTATTATATAAATAGAATTCGGTTTTTCCTTATACACACTCTTCAGTGATGAGAACAAAAATAATACTCTACTATTGATTTTTACAAAGCATGAGTGAACTGTTTCAACGTTGTGTATGGTGGTTTGGTGAGCATAGCAGTTTTGAAATTAGCATGTTTAGGTCCTAATACACGAGTAAATTGTAATACTTGATCTTCATCACTGATTGGTTTTCCTATAGCTACAAGATTATCACAAAAAGTCAAAAACCTTTAAATGTTTTGATAAAAACTTCCAAGTGTTGGTGTTACCTTTCTTAATGAGTACAAGTTATATTTTAACCATGTTTCTTTTTCTTTCTTCGATTGTAAGCTTAAGTTTGATAGCACTTAAGCTATTCTTAACACATCTTCATGCATCATGCCACTCAACCATGTCACTGTTTTTTCATGTTACGAACATAAGAATTGCTTCATCTTCGTTGTCAATTTTGATGTTATGTGATGGAGTTTCAACATCTTAAATTATGATGTTCTAGTCCAAGACTATATATCAATGGAGGAAGATATATAGTTTTCACTTGTGAGTTTGATTGAGACCAAACTAACACATTGGTGAAATGTTTGAAGATATAAAATTTTTGGAGAGCAGTCTGACAAAATTTGATAACTTTCCTTATTTGTCTGGATTGAGGAGCGATGATGCGATTCTCCTTTAATTTAGAAGTGATTTGGTGAAGCTTCTTGTCAAGGCAATGCAACTTGCCAAATTAGTTTCAAGCACATGTTTGCTTTCCAATCTGGCAAGTGACTGTTTCCTATCAATACATTTACATGTTTTTCAATTTGAATTTGAACTAAATCCAATTAAAAAACATGACTTATATATGTCTAAAGAAAAAATATGTAACCTTCCATTTGAATTTATTTCTTTCACTCAAAGGACCATGTTCAATACATTATATTTTTTGAAAATTACATTTTCGTTCGAACTAGCGAACAAATCTATAATTGGAAATCATATTTTCATTCATACGAAATGAATTTTTATTCAAACGAATCTATAAAAACATAGATTTAATAGATTTTGGACTAAGAATTTCAAAGGAGAACTATCTCGATAGCTCGATCAATAACAACCTGACTATGCAGATGGAATCCCGATACGTAAATATAAAATAATATTCAAAAAAAAAAAAAACCATACATATCCCACGAGAAGAAAGTAGGAGCTAGGATTAAAGGCGCTTCCCCCAATGCAGTACATGCCCTTCTCGGCCTTTTGGCCAAGATTTTGTGCTGTATCTGATGATATTTAATAAAATAATTTTATTAGTCAATTTATTAAGTTAATTCTAATCGTCCAAAATTAAATATTTATGTTTAGCAAAAAATTAAATTGGCCAAAAACCTGTTAAACTCGGACCAATTCATCAGTTGGACCGATTGAGTTGACATGTTTATATCGGTTCAATTTTGAAATGGATTTAAGGCTAAACCCGGATCTTACACGGGATTTCGATTTTTCTAGTTGCATCGCTTGATCCGGTTCCGATTTTAAAATATCACTTTTTTATTAAAAAAATCATTTATTTGTTCTATTTTTAAAAAAAATACAATTACTTCATATATTTATGGTGCGTTTACGTACTCGTAATCGGAATGAGATGGAATTAGAATGAAATAGAATCGGAATGAATTGGAATGAGAATGATAAATCGGCATCAGAATAAGTTGTTTACTTAACTGTAGGAATCAAAATCGAAATGAAGCAGTATTACCATTGATGTGTTTACTTTGTCCGGTAATTGGAATGAATTGTTAAAAATTACAAAAATATCCTTAGTTATAATTATATATTGATTTATTATTTATTATTTATTATTAATTTTTGATGTATTAAACTACTCAATGTTAAATTATTCTTTTATTAAATATTAAATATTATTTTTTATTAATTATCGATTAATAGTTTTTATTATTTTTATTATTTAAGTATTAATTAATTATCAACGTATTGAATTATTAAATATTAAATTATTATTGAATTAATAAATATTAAATTATTATTTTATTAAAATTTTAAATTTTAAATGTTAAATATTATTTTATTATTAATTATTTATAAATTAAGCATTACTTTATTAATTAATTATTAATGCATTCAATTACTAAATATTAATATTTTTTATTAAATGATTATTTTATTAAAATAGTAAATAGTAAATATTATTTTTTATTAATTATTGATTAATTATTAAATTATTAATACATTTTATTTATTATTTATAAATTAACATTAATTAATTATCTTGGGGATAATATTGTAATTTCACATCGATAATGAGAATGTGAATCTCATTCCCATGGGGGGTGGTGGGAATGAGATTCATATTCCCTATTCCTAAATTTATGGGCTCCACTTTCATTCTCATTCTCATTTTTATTCAATTTTATGAAGTAAATAATCTTATTGGAAATGATTCTCATTCTTTCATTCTCATTACCCTTAAATAAACACACCATTAATATATCATCCACTAATAAATAATCGTCACATGATTTGATACTGAAAAATTGCGAGGATACTTGAGAATTGTAATGTTGCCCTTTATACAATAAGAATGATTAATTTCATTTTTTAGCTAATAGTGTTTTATTTTTTTTGAAGGAACTTTCGAGTATCTAAAGGCTTTTTATAGTCATTACCGTCGGAAAAAAGTTTGGGTATATAAACAAGGTCCTTCCATAAGATAAATGTCATATTAGTTATTTGTTTAGGAACTACAAAAATTCCAACGAGAAGGGAGGTGACCCGATAAGTTAAAATCGGATATATATATATTTATGTATGTATGTATGTTTGTTGGTCGGATGGATCAAATATATATATTGACATATCCATATTAGTAAAGATAAAATTCATGTATAAATAGAGACTCGTGTGCTCCGATATATTAAGATTGAGTAAAATAATAATTTTATACTCGTTGATTGAACAAATTGAATATGAAAAATGATAATAATAGGGACGGTTGCACGTTGGACCCAACATGGCTACTTCTTGTTCTCATATCAAATCCCTATTTCTTGTTCCCACTTTTCCCTAAATTTTGAGACTTGTTAAGAAACAAACACAACAAGTCATCAGACAACAACGAAATTTGAAAGTGAGAAAACAGTTGCATAAAGTAAAGGAGTGTTCCACTTTTACAGATTATTCTCCAACAATTCAGTATGACACTATCTATATATTTTTATGCTCATTATTAGGTTTTGAAATTATAATCGTATTATTCAATTTTTTTCAAGACATGATCAACAAGAAAAAAATTAATTTAACATTGTCAATTTTGCTACAACGAAATTCAAGAGACGTGATCAACAAAAAAAAAAAAAATGATTTTATTTTTTTTGCTATCAAGGAACTTTATTGTAATTTTAACATAGTCAAATTTTTATTAATTTAACATAGTCAATTTTTTTCTTTTAAAAAATATTGAACAATATGATATTAATTTCGAAACCTAATAATGATTTGTAGATTCCTTTAGGTTTTTTCAATAGATTTTTTTACAAGAAACTGAATCATTCTTTTGTTCATTTGATATACTTGTGGAGAAATATTTTAAAAGAAAATCAACATTACAACATTCTCCAAAGAAAACTAAGTATTGTTCAAGCGAAGATGTAGAAGTTAATTTACAAGATCTTGCCACAGATCCTATATTAAGACCTTGAATATCTTACGATAGTCATAATATTCGAGATGAAGTTCGAAGATCGTACTTACAAAAGGGTCATGTTCAACCTAAAAATCACAACTTTAAATTATCAAATTTTGGAAATAAAAAACAGCGGTTTGTCTCAACTTGGTTTGAAAATTTTGGATCTTGATTGGAATATAACATAGAAAAAGATGCCATATTTTTATCTTGTTTGTTATTTTTTAAAGAAGAGAATAGTAAACAGAGTGGTGGTGATATATTTGTTGGTAAATGATTTAAAAATTAGAAGAAGAAATAAAAATTTATTGAACATGAGGGAGATATCAATAGTGCTCACAACAAAACTAGATGGGACTGTGAAGCGTTGATGAATTAGAAGCAGCATATTGAAATAGCTTTCTCAAGACATTCAGAAAAAACTAGAAGTGAATATCGAGCTCATTTGAATGCTACTATTGATTGTGTTAGATTTCTGTTAAAATAAGGGCTTGCATTTCATGATCGAGGTAACTTTTTTGAGCTTCTACATTTTCTTACTGACCATAATGAGGACATTAATGTTATTACTTTTGAAAATGCTCCTAGAAATCTTCAGTTGACATCAAATGAGATTCAGAAAGATATTGTAACTTATGCTTCAGTGAAACTACCAATATTATTATTAAAGAGATGAATGGTGTTTTGTTTTCTATTCTTGTTGAAGAGTCCCGTGATATATCTTCAAAGGAGCAAAATGGCTGTCGTTTTACGTTATGTCGATAAAAATGGCTATATGGTTGAGCCTTTTATCGGTATTGAACATGTTACTAGTACTACAACTCTTTCACTAAAAGAGGCACTTGATAAGCTATTTTCTAAGCATGGATTGATTATGTCTAGGTTGTGTGGTCAATGGTATGATAGAGCTAGTAATATGTGAGGCATGTTCAATGGCCTTAAAGCACTCATTTTAGAGGATAATAAATGTACTTGTTTTATTCATTATTTTTCTCATCAACTTCAATTGGTTCTTATTTTTGTAGCAAAGAAGAAGGAATACGTTAATTCTCTCTTCAAGTTAATTATTATGTTAGTCAATGTTGTTGGAGCTTCAGCAAAACGTAGTGATATTCTTCAAGAAGACTTAATAATTTTGAGATTTCAAGTGGACGAGGTTTAAATCAAGAAAATACTTTTAAAACGTCTTGTTGATATACTTTAGGGCTCGCATCATGTTACATTATTAAGCATAATTAGTATGTTTTCATATATTACTCATATGTTTGAAATTATTTCGAATGAGGAAAATTCTAAACAAAGATTTCAAACTACAACGTTACTAAAGTTCATGCATTCATTTGATTTTATATTTATCTTATTCTTGATGAAAAGTATGAAAGTACCTACAAGCACTAGCGACAAACAATCTCTATACCCAAGAGGGGGGGGGGGTGAATTGGGTTATCGCTATAAATGCTGAATTATAAAATCTTTGCCAATTTTAAGCTTTTATTACCAAGTGGGAGTATTAGATCAATTTTCTCTATTCAAATAAATGGCTTATATGCAAGTTTCTATTCAAAAGGTGTAAATACAAATAAACTTGCAAGTGTATAAAAGAGTAGGGAAAGAGAGATACGACACCGCGATATATAGTGGTTCGGCAAATCGTGCCTACGTCCACTCCCTCAAGCCTCGCTTGAAGATTTCCATTAGAATCGAGTTTTCCGTGGTTTACTCGTAACCAAGAGTTTTCCGCCAAGGCGCACTCCGAACCTTTTACAAGTTTGAGTTTTCTACGTAGGCTTACTCACAAACCTTTACAACTTACCCAAACAATGGGATTTCACAAACCACAAGTGTTTTTGATAAAGAAGAATTAAAAACACACTTGGGCACTCACAAATAATAAGAAGATTGTGTGAGAGCAAACCCAAGTGTTCTAAGATCACTAAATGATAAGGAAGATGTGTGTGTGAGCTTGGATGAGTGTTTATGAATATGAAGGTGTATGACACTCTTTATTTGCCTTAGAGAATGTATATGAAGGTTTTCTAGATCTCTAACCTAAGGCAAAGGAGTTGGGGTTCTATTTATAACAAAATGCAAAGCTTTCCCCAACTTACAGCGAGACCGGCGAGCAAACCGGCGAGGAGACCGGCATGCCGATCTAGGGTTTCGATGTCTCCCAACGGCTATATAACGTTCGAAAAACTAGCCGTTAGACCGGCGAGCAAACCGGTATGGAAACCGACGAGAGGTAGTCCGGTTCCAGAGAGTGTGTTTTTCTTGTCAATACCGGCATGGAGACCGGCGAGGTAACCGGCACGGTATGGCCCGATTCCAATAGGCATTTTCCTTTGCCGTAACCGGCATGGAGACCGACGAGCACACCGGCGAGGGATGTGCCGGTTCCAGAGAGCATCCCTAAATACTAAAATGCAGATTTGAAGGTTTTAATGCATTTCATACATGCCCCTAATGCTACTAAGTGAATGTGCATGATTCCTATGGGCTTAGACACTTGAATATTACATCTCACATTACAAATTAAATCCTAAGCTAAGACTTTTGCAATGTTATCTTCATTTTGCCGCAAGTCTTCACATTCTCGCTCTTCACTCCATATGCTTCGACACTTTTTGTATTGCTTCGTGTTTGCACGTCGAAGTCGTCGATTGCGTTGACGTCATCAAAATCCAATTAAGCGACCAAGTAGCCAAGAAAGTATACTTGGATTTGCACATGAGTTATCACAAGCATTATAAAAAAGAAAAAGAAAAAAAGACCAAGACATTGTGAATGCCATGAAATTAATTGGAGTGTATAGACGAAACTTGCAAAAAATGAGAGAGAATGGATGAGACTCTTTACTTGGTGAAGTCTCTTCCTATTATGAGAATCATGATATTGATCTTCCTAATATGTGTGATATTTTTTTGACTCATGGGCGATCACATCGCAACGGTCAAAATATCAAAAATATACATCGCTTTCGTGTTGAGTTATTTTATGCAGTTTTGGACATGCAACTTTAAGAATTAGACAATCGTTTCAATGAGACGAACACTAAATTGCTCATTTGTTTAACATGTCTATGCCTAAATGACTTATTTACAGCTTTTGATAAGCATAAACTACTGTGCCTTGCTGAATTTTATCCAAATGATTTTTCTTCAATGGATCTCATGACACTTGAAGTTTACATTATGGTTGTGGGTTCTGATAATGATTTTTCAAGATTGAAAGAGATTGGTGAGCTTGCAAGAAGAAGGTTGAAACTAAAAAAGATAAAGTGTTTCCGTTAATTTATTTATTGGTGACATTAGCATTGATATTACCGGTTGCCACAGCTACAATGGAAATGGAATTTTTGACTATGCGTTTTGTGAAAAATCGATTGTGGAATCGGATGAGAATCAATGGTTGAATGATAATCTAGTAGTATACATAGAAAATGATTTTTTTTTTTTTTTGTAGTATTGATAATGAGGTAGTCATTCAACGTTTTCAACATATGAAAGCTCATCGAGGACAATTATAAATGTATTGAATAAAATTATATTAATGAAGTTCAAAATTTTGGTGCTTATTTTTTGTTGAACTTTTTAACTCAACTCCTCCTGTGTTGAATTCATGACTCCGCCACGGGATATTACTATATCATATTTAGTCCCTTACTACTATTATTGCATTTCTTTATTTATGTTTTTTTTGAAAAACTTTTGACATGATGAGTTGATGACAGAACTATAGGGTGATGGCTGGATTTTGGTTGGCATGATAAGACAGACTCATCTAATTGAATAATTTTTCTAAAATCTTTATTATTATCAATAAGAATTTGATTTCAAAGGTTAAGGCTTAAGCATTTACGTCCTCAAGTCTTAAAAAAGTATGTTGAATCAATGATTTAGATTATTTAAACAAATAACATTACTTGGATCCTTTTAGTTTTTAGTGTTAACTGTAAAACAACTTTGATACCTCCTAACTGTACCTGTGAGTACAATATAATAAAACAGTTAGATTGTTTTGGATTACATTAAGAAATTAAGATTACCATATTCTAAGAATAATGTTTGGTTCTCAAACAGTATTTCATTATTTTGATATCAAATAATGTGATTGTTGATTTGTAACTTTCAAATTCTTTTGTGTTTAGGGAAAAATAAGCGCTCGACACGTGACCAAATGCACCACGAAGAAGATTCAGGATCCCTCGTCAAAGTCTGACCTCCGGACTCGCAGTCAAAGGCTAGCCCAAGAACCTATCATCAAAGTCTGACAACATAACTCATCATTAAAGTCTGAAATCAGAACCTCTATCAGAATCTGAATTCACGACTTCCCGATACAAAGTCAATAACAGACTTGACTCCAACAAAGGCAAGCAGAAGTCAGACAAGGAATGAGTCCAAAATATCAGCTCCCTAATGTCACAAATCTTCTAAACAAGGAACCCGAAAAGCCAATTAATTATCTTCCGTCTCTTTAAGCTTGAAACCGCCCAGAATAGTGAAGCTCCGAGATTCTGAGAAATGGGTCAGTTAGTGGAAAACATGAATGAAATGTAACTGCTATCAGTTTATTTTCTTTGTAAGATTTCGGGGAATAAGTGATCGATCTTTTTATTTTATTAAACAATAATAGAGCATTTCATTCGA
Organism: Zanthoxylum bungeanum; assembly: GCA_019454045.1. Taxonomy (NCBI): domain Eukaryota; kingdom Viridiplantae; phylum Streptophyta; class Magnoliopsida; order Sapindales; family Rutaceae; genus Zanthoxylum; species Zanthoxylum bungeanum. Next base: position 15,323 of record SKCR01017064.1, on the reverse strand, counting down.
AACTCCGTATTTTTCATTTGATTATATTATTTGTGAAATTTATTGCACAAACACTTTATTTTGTTAATTAGTTACAAATGAGCAACCCACAACCACAACATCATTCATGACTTAAAATTAAGAATACTACTTAGAAAACCTTACAATACTCTAATTCAAACATTTTTTTTTAATATCAGATCAAATTTTACTTGAAATGTACTTGTAACACATCCAATTGGTTAGTAAATTTACCCTTGACCCACTTGATAAAAAGACTTATCAATTGTCATTAGATTTATAGTCAAATGGTATTCATACCATCGACATGTATTAAGACAATCAAGATGTGAGTTCGAACTCCCGTGAAATTTACCTTATTCTTTTGACTAAAAAAGATGGGGTAAATATTTCCTTTCTAGATTTTTGAGTTCATACTTCATGATAACCATTAGATTGTACTACAAATATATATATATAGAGAGAGCGCAATAGATTCAGAATGTGATAAATGTAGAGTTAAAACAATTTTAAAAAAGAACTTGGTAGACAGACTTGAGTGATACATTTTATTTATCTCTGGTTCATTTAATATTTTAGAAGACAACAAGGACTTTAAAAAAAGATTCCAATTTAATATTTGTTATTCTAAAAATTTCTAATGAGGCCACTTTCATTGACCAGGAAACTCTGATGTAGCCAGAGTCTATGAAAATTACATTTTTCCAAGTCTATGAAACTGCCAGGAAATTGTCAGGAAAATCATAATTAGAATGTGACTAGTTATAATTTTTTATTCCCTTTAATTTTGGGACAATAGAGGCTTAAATAGCCTCAAAAGCCCTTCTACTTTCTTCCAATATTGAAAAGGCAAAAGATAAAGTTTCAGAGGAATTAATGAAGATGAAGGAAAAAGATGGAAGTGGAAGTCAATTATGAAGTCATATGAAACAACCCCAGAAAGATTTTCTCCTCAATCTCAACCATTCAGTCCATCTTCTTCAGATGCCTCTCCATCTTTCAACTCCAGTCAGTAATCTTTTTCTCTTTGCTTTTTTTTTATTTTTTTTAAATTTTAGATCTATTTTTTTTATCATTGTGATTGTTAATTAGTAAATGTTTTTTTAGAGGTGTTATGGTTCAAATCTCTAGTGGGTCAAAGCTGGTAAATTAGTTGATGCATTCATTAACTGCTATTTTTTAATCTTTAATATGAGTTAAAATTGGTTATTTTCTAAAAAAAATCTAAAAGAACCATGAAGGCTATTCTCTCTCTCTATTTAATATTTATTTAATTTTTAATTGGTAATATATTTGTAGAATTTAACTCATTCAAGCTAGGGCTTTTATTAGCTATCACCTCCATGTAACTTTTTCTGCTATTACATAGGGAATGAATTCGAGTATTTTTGGGGGGTTTATCTTCTCGTGTATATATTTAATATAGATTTTCGAGTTATACTCCGTTTATCCTAACTATACCGTATGAATTTAGATTCATGATAGATCTTGGTTTTATCTACCGAGAGCAACTTCAAAATATTTCTAATGTTATTTAGTTATTAAATAAAAGAATCACGTCATCGGAATTGGTTTCAAAAGATGCACCAATTTAGATCTTCAAATAAAATTTTACTCTATCACTCTTTGAAGAGCGACTTCTTTTTTCAAATATTATTATATAATATTTTATTTATCTTCTTTTTTTATATTGGTGGTAATTTGAGTTACTAATAACTATTTATATATTAAAATAATATAATTAAAATGAGTCTCATTCAATTTAAATGAAATAATATAAATTTATTTACATTATATTTCTTTTACTAATATTATATAATTTTTATATCATATCATCATTGTTTATAATTATTTTTATATTAAAATCATATAACAAAAGTGAGCTCCTTCAATTTGATTAAAATAATATAATTTTATTTTTATTCGAAGAGTCTTTTGGAAGATATCTTATTTTTTCACTCTTCAATTTGCCAGATAGGTTATCAAATAAGTATTTGAAGATTAAAATTAGATGAGTCTTTTGAAGTTGATCTTAGTTATATATACTTAGTACTTATACTCAAAACTTCAGTAGACTGTAAGTATAAGATACATAAGATAAAATAGGTAGAGTGCAATTTGTACACGAGATAAGATATTAAATATAGAGAAACAATCAAATGACCGCTGGAGTGTGTATTACAAATAATTTGTTTGGGAACTGTGTTCTTACAAATGATTTTGAACAGCAGTAAATATAACACGGTTGTTACAATAATCAACAATACAATAGTAATAATAAAATGACAGGACAGCAGAGCAGGCAGTGAAGAACAGATTAGGAACGAAGGCAGTGCAAAGAATTCCGAGGCTTGTTGATGCGGCAACAATCTCCTTAAAACAAATTCGTCCCCTACTGAAATGGTGCAGTAGAACGTGAGACGTTTGTTTCCCAGGATGCAACGGAAATAAGCGACTATGGGCACCACCAGAATCGCTTCAACGAACCAAGATGTATTCGAACTCTTTCTATAGAAACAGCAAAGCAATTTTTTCTAGCTTCTCACTTGTGAAAAAACGTAAAACAATTCACTACTTAAAACAAAATAAACACACCAATTAAAAACACATTAGTGGGAGACCTTTCATTTGAAGTAACCACTAAATTAATTAATAGAGTTAATTTGAGTGTTATGGAACTTCAAAAGGCTTGGAAAAAATGAAGAGGCTTGCAAAAATTGGCTGGGCCGAGCCCGCACAATTTGGTCCGGCATTCGTGTACGCAGGATGCGCGGGCGCACACGAGCCAAGCTTGTTCGGATTTTGATTGCACCCCCCCCCCCGCGCACGTAGAGAGAGCCTCTATCCTTACAACTCTTACCCATCTACATATGAGCAATCATATATAAGCATAATATTCCCTCTATAGCTTTCCCATATGGGACAAGCTTACTTTTCTTTATTTTCCAACACCAATGGGTGAACTTTGAGTAACAATTTCTCATTCACCCAAGCACCATTTTAAGCATATGAATATACCATTTCGAAGTACTCACGGAGGAGTATCCGAATCATTCAATAACAACCACTAACACGAAGTGGACCATGCTTAAAATTGAGCCTCAAAATGCTTATGCATAAGCATTTTTCCAACAATCCCCCACATGAATGAAATTGGCGAAAAACGTCGAATAAAATTATTTTATAAAACATTTTATTTTGACCTAGAAGAGTTCAACGGTTCAACACCTGCATAGGATAGGTAGGCCTCAGCCTTTGAACCTTCCCTTGTGAAAATATATCTCATTTACTGGCTGACAGTGGATGCGATGTCATTGAACTGTACTGCCGTTCATGTAAATGGAGAACATATATCACACAGATGTTTTACCTAACACATCTGAGTTCTCATTGTTATGCTCATTTTGGCCATGAACATCAACCTGGTTCTGCAAGAGTTTCTAAGAATTGTGCCCCGTACAATTCCCTTTGAAGCGGCCCCACTTCTCTCTCACATAGGTGATTTCTTATTTAAGAGCATCTCGTAATACTCTGCTCGGATTTCCGACGCATAAGAATCATTAAAAGCCTTGCTTAACCTCAATCCATACGAGCATCACTATTTCATTTCACCATAGGAATGGACTAGAGGGTAAACCCCCCACAGTGAACCAATTATGTCTTTTACGAGTAGGTTGTCCCATTGAACCTAGATCTTGGGATCTCCAGTCAACAAGGTTGGGTTTTCCTTCGTAATAAACATTTATCTAATGGGGTTTAGTCCCATTCCCCTCGATGATTTTACAACCAACTCTCTATTTAACCCTTTGGTTAGCGGATCCGCAATGTTATCCTTTGACTTTACATAGTCAATCGAAATAACTCCAGTAGAGAGTAATTGTCTAACGGTATTGTGTCTACGACGAATATGTCTAGACTTACCATTATACATATTGTTATGTGCCCTTCCAATTGCAGATTGACTATCGCAATGAATGCAAATTGCTGGCACTGGCTTTGGCCAACTTGGAATATCCTCTAGAAAATTTCGAAGCCATTCTGCTTCTTCAGCACACTTGTCTAATGCAATGAATTCTGATTCCATTGTAGATCTGGCTATCACAGGTCTGTTTGGAGGATTTCCATGATATAGCTGCACCTGCTAGTGTAAACACATAGCCACTGGTAGACTTTGAGTCTTTCATGTCAGATATCCAATTAGCATCACTGTATCCTTCGACTACAGCTGGATATCTATGATAGTGCAACCCATAATTACGAGTAAAACGTAAGTACCTAAGTACTCTCACTATTGCTTTCCAGTGATCAACCCCTGGATTACTCGTATATCTGCTGAGCTTGTTTACTGTACAGGCTATATCAGGTCTTGTACAACTCGATAGATACATCAAACTCCCGATCACTCTAGAGTATTCTACTTGAGATATACCATCTCCCCTATTCTTCGATAGGTGTAGACTCACATCTAAAGGAGTTCTAGCCACAGCAGAATCATCATGTTGAATTTACCAAGAATCTTGTCCACATAGTGCGACTGATCAAGAATAAGTCCATCAGGACTTCTCGAGACCTTTATTCCCAGAATGACATCTGCTAGACCCATGTCTTTCATGTCAAACTTGGATTTCAGCATATTCTTGGTAGATTTCACCATTTTAACATTACTCCCGACAATCAATATGTCATCAACGTAGAGACATAAAATGACATAGCCAACTTCTGTCTCTCTGACATAAATGCATTTATCACACTCATTGATTTTGAAACCATTTGCTAACATGGTGTCATCAAACTTTTTATGCCACTGTTTCGGAGCTTGTTTTAATCCATACAAGGATTTAACCAACTTACAGACTTTCTTTTCTTGTCCTGGAGCTATAAAGCCTTCAGGTTGTTCCATGTAAATTTCTTCATCTAAATCTCCATTTAGAAAGGCTGTTTTCACATCCATCTGATGTACCTCAAGATTGCGCAAAGCTGCAATCGCTATTATCATCCTTATGGAATTTATTCTCGTTACAGGAGAATAAGTATCAAAGTAATCAAGACCTTCACGTTGTCTGTAACCTTTAATTACAAGTCTTGCTTTGTACTTGTCAATTGATCCATCTGCCTTCATTTTCTTTTGAAAATCCACTTGGATCCTAAAGGTTTACATCCTGGAGGAAGATCCACTAACTCCCAGGTGTGATTTTGTAAGATGGATTCAATTTCACTATTGATGGCATCTTTCCACAAAGCACCATCAGCTGACCTTACAGCTTCGTTATAGCTTTGAGGATCATTTTCTAGCAAAAATGTCAAAAAATCTGGACCAAATGATTTTTCCGTTCTAGCTCTTTTGCTACGTCTTGGTTCAAGTTCAACAACTTGTTGATCCTCCGGAACATTTATTTGTTCTCGGTCCTGACTATCTTCAATGATAGTCTCATGTACCCGTTTGTGTACATTTGAATTCGAATTAGTTTTACAAGGAAAAACGTGTTCGAAAAAGGATGCATTCCTCGACTCCATTATCGTATTCTTGTGAATATCTGGTATATTAGACTCATGCACAAGAAATCGATAAGCATTACTGTTATGTGCATATCCTATGAAAATACAATCAACAGTTTTTGGTCCTATCTTCACCTTTTTAGGTGGAGGAATAACTACCTTGGCAAGACACCCCCACACTCGTAGAAATTTGTAGGAAGGTGCTCTTCCTTTCCACATCTCATAAGGAGTTTTCCCTGCATCTTTCCGTGGTACCTTATTTAAAAGGTAATTAGCTGATAAAACAGCTTCTCCCCACATATTCTGAGGTAAGCCAGAGCTGATTAACATAGCGTTCATCATCTCTTTCAAGGTACGATTCTTCCGTTCTGCAATCCCATTGGATTGAGGTGAATAAGGAGCTGTGGTTTGATGTATGATTCCATTTTGTTCACAAAGTGATTCAAAAGGGAAAACATACTCACCACCACGATCACTTCTCAACTCCTTAATTCTTTTGTTCAGTTGATTCTCAACTTCATTCTTATAGAGAATAAATTTCTCTATAGCTTCGTCCTTGCTTTTCATCAAATACACATAGCAAAATCTAGTGCAATCATCAATAAAGGTAATAAAATATTTATTACCGCCTCTCGATTGTATTGAATTAAAATCACATACATCGGTATGAATAAGATCAAGTGGTTCAGAGTTTCTTTCAATACTATGAAAAGATGATCTAGTTAGTTTTGCCTCAACACAAGTATCACACTTATGTTTGTTATCAATTTTAAAATTTGGAATGTGGTTCATGTTAATTAATTTCCGTAATGAATTAAAATTAACATGTCCTAATCTACCATGCCATAGATTAGAGTACTCAACAATATAAGCAGAAGAACTAGCTTTATTGATATTCTTAGGTTTAACAACCATTACATTGAGCTTAAAGAGCCCATCAGTTACATACCCTTTTCCCACATACATCCCATTTTTAGTTAAAACTACTTTATCAGACTCGAACACCATCCGGAATCCATGCTTGTTCAGAAGTGATCCAGACACAAGATTCTTCCGTATTTCTGGTACATACAGAACGTTGTTCAAAGTCAACTCTTTCCCAGAGGTCATCTTCAGAATCACCTTGCCTTGACCTTCAATCTCAGATGTTGCTGAATTTCCCATGTATAATTTTTCCCCATTACCAGTAGGCTCAAATGAAGAAAACATGCTCTTGTCCGAGCACACATGTCGAGTGGCACCAGTGTCAATCCACCACTCTCTTGGGTTAGAACCCACCAGATTCACCTCAGAAACCACAGCTGAAAGGTTAATGTCTGAAACATCTTGAGTCATGTTTTCCATCACATTAGCCTCTTGATTCTTTTTCTTCTTCGGCAGTCTGCACTCAGAAGACTTGTGACCCATTTTGTCACAATTGAAGCATTTTCCTTGAAATTTGAATTTCTTGGAAACTCCTCCTTGAGGGCCCATTTTTGACCCTTTTTCTTAAGGTTCTTGTTCTTATGGCCATGTTCAACAACATTTACTTTGGCCTCATGAGTTATTCCCCTCTTGTCAGATACTCTGTAATCTTCCTCAATTCTAAGCTTAAGAACCAAGTCTTCAATGCTCATTTCTTTTCGCTTATGCTTTAGATAATTCTTGAAATCTTTCCAACCAGGTGGTAGTTTTTCAATTATCGAGGCTACTTGGAATGTTTCACTTAAAACCATCCCCTCAGCATGAATTTCTGCTAGAATAATTTGCAATTCTTGTACTTGACTTAACACAGTTTTGGAATCAATCATCTTAAAATCTAGGAAACGGCCTACGACAAATTTCTTAGTACCGGCATCCTCAGTTTTATATTTTCGGTCTAAAGATTCCCAAAGCCCTTTTGCTGTTTTCATTCCGGCGTACACACTGTACAAGGAATCACTCAGCCCATTTAACACATAATTCCTACATAGGAATTCAGAATGTTTCCAAGCATCGATGGCACTGATCACTTGGATATCAATCTCACCCTCCACGGGTTCAGGAGCATCTTCCTTTAGAAACCTCGCAAGGTTCAACGTGGTCAAGTAGAAAAACATTTTCTGTTGCCACCGTTTAAAATTTTGTCCACTGAATTTTTCAGGTTTTTCTGCAGCAGGATTGACATGGCTCACATGTCCAACAGGTTGTCTAGCCACAGAGGCATTAACACCTTGGCTAGCCACAGCGGCTGCCATATTAAGCCCAGAGGCTGAAGCAAGTTGGCCAGCCGAAGAGGCTGCCACTGCACTTTGGCCAGCCAGGGGGCTGCCACAATATTCTGGCCAGCCGAAGAGGCTGCCATATTCGGATCTACTGTGTTTGGACTGTTTTCCATATCCACAGAGTCGAATTTGTTTTAAGACTATTACAAATAATTTGTTTGGGAACTGTGTTCTTACAAATGATTTTGAACAGCAGTAATATAACACGGTTGTTACAATAATCACAATACAATAGTAATAATAAAATGACAGGACAGCAGCAGGCAGTGAAAACAGATTAGGAACGAAGGCAGTGCAAAAATTCCGAGGCTTGTTGATGCGGCAACAATCTCCTTAAAACAAATTCGTCCCCTACTGAAATGGTGCAGTAGAACGTGAGACGTTTGTTTCCCAGGATGCAACGGAAATAAGCGACTATGGGCACCACCAGAATCGGCTTCCAACGAACCAAGATGTATTCGAACTCTTTCTATAGAAACAGCAAAGCAATTTTTTTTCTAGCTTCTCACTTGTGAAAAAACGTAAAACAATTCACTACTTAAAACAAAATAAACACACCAATTAAAAACACATTAGTGGGAGACCTTTCATTTGAAGTAACCACTAAATTAATTAATAGAGTTAATTTGAGTGTTATGGAACTTCAAAAGGCTTGGAAAAAATGAAGAGGCTTGCAAAAATTGGCTGGGCCGAGCCCGCACAATTTGGTCCGGCATTCGTGTACGCAGGATGCGCGGGCGCACACGAGCCAAGCTTGTTCGGATTTTGATTTGCACCCCCCCCCCCCCCGCACACGTAGAGAGAGCCTCTATCCTTACAACTCTTACCCATCTACATATGAGCAATCATATATAAGCATAATATTCCCTCTATAGCTTTCCCATATGGGACAAGCTTACTTTTCTTTATTTTCCAACACCAATGGGTGAACTTTGAGTAACAATTTCTCATTCACCCAAGCACCATTTTAAGCATATGAATATACCATTTCGAAGTACTCACGGAGGAGTATCCGAATCATTCAATAACAACCACTAACACGAAGTGGACCATGCTTAAAATTGAGCCTCAAAATGCTTATGCATAAGCATTTTTCCAACAGTGTGTTTGGCTGTTCATTAGCTAACTCTCTTTTGGTTCATCTAGGTATGCTGAGAAGATGAATTTGTTTAGAACTTAGATTATTTGCTTGCCAAACAAAATTATTGAGGGTGTGATTGTCACGTTTAATTATTTAATTTTTAAGTGATATTTTTGGGTCATTGTTAGTGGCGGTAATACAGTGTATTGTTGATGGTGTTTAGAAAATCAGGATGCCTGGGACTTGTGCGCATGGGATGAACCAAATCCTCGTTGAATTTGGTTTTATCCACTTTTGTTTCGGATAGAGCTATTCGCACCCAAACTTTCATCAAGAAATTTTAAAAACATACACATATTTTACACACCCTTGCTAATATACACAATGTCGTTAATTCTAAAAAACTTTGTTTCATATTTGTACTCATCAAATTGTTCATCACACCCATAAACTAGTTCTATTGTTTTTTTTTACTGTTCCTTCAACTTCTGTTTTTTCGTGAGAAATTTTTCTGCACATTGGAAGTTGTTCAACCAATCAGCTGAGATAATATGACAATTGTAATTTCATTTACTGAAATTAACTTCTACTTGTTTCATATTTTTTCGACATAAGCATACACATAGCATGATTATTAGACTGTTATAAAATTCACATGATATTTTGATCCATTGAAGATTTTCTCATATTTTCTAGCTGAAGCAATAAATTCATTATCTTAATTTTGTTCAACTCTTTATATTTTTCTCATTATTCTATGCTGATTTGTTTTTGTCCTTTTATATTTTACCTTAAAATTCCAAACAACTGTGCTATTCAATAGGGGGTGTACATGGGTTAGGCTAACCCACCGACATGATCCAACTGAGTTTGAAGGTTTTAAATTATTTTTGACTTAAAAAATTTGACTTGCGTAGGATGGTCAGGCCCGCGATTTGATAAAAATTCGGGGCTGATCTTACCATTCCAATTGAAATGGGAATGGTTTTTAGGGTTGGGGTTAGAGTTTCCAGCTAGTCATTCTCTGCTCATCAAGTCCTTGATCCTAGCACCAATTGGTTGTCTAGGGCCCTCGTATTTCAAGTATGAAGAGCTTCTGTAACCGCTGCCAAGCAGCATAACAGCATAAACCCCAACATGGGTACAAAAATCATAAATCTGCATATTTCAAAATAGTATGAAAGTGTGTACTGTATAATAAAATTAAGTGGGTAATAAAATGAAAACAGAGGAGACAGAGTATTAAAGTAGAACTTGTGAAGAAAATTGTATGTTACCAGAAGTGGTGAAGTGAATGGGGAACTAATAACGAACAGAGAGAGAGCGAGAGGGATTAGATAATAAAATGTCAAATTGAAATAATGATGAGGGCAAGGAGCTCTCTAATATTTTTTGTTTTACATACTGCTCCCTAATATTTTCATAGAAAATGTCATAATTTTTTATTTTGTATAAAATAAGTTCATGTGTAGGTCTCCTCTTTATTTTTGAGATAGGATTATGCCTTGGCCCCATCTGCGTGGGATCAAAAATTTTTTGACCCACCCGACTCGCAAATTGAACACCCTTGCTATCCAATATAACTCGAAGAAAGAAATCCTCACCCCGAAAAACAAACTTAAAATAAAAGAGAGAAATAAAGCCAACTATTAAAAAGAAAATCCTTTTAAAATCAACATTTTTATAAAGAGTATATACTATTTTATGTTCAAATCTTTCCAAACATTAATTTGCTTTTTCATGAATAATATCTATAAGAATTAATTTCTTTAAAGAAAAATATTAAGGTATAAGCTTAAGATAAGGGCATGATAAGTAATAATATTCTATTTAATTGTATTAAATTATCCTTAATAATTTTCATTATCTGTAATTTTTTACATAACATATTTTTATATGGGAATCTATTTCAAATTGAATTATAGATAATTGTTTTTTCAACTGATAAAATTTTTTAGGATCACAATACAATACAATTAAGACGATACAAAATATTTAGGTCATAATTAAGGTTTTGATTTTTTGCACCACTAAATACTCGCACACGCACGCCATTTGTATGTTAAATAATGACACAGTGACTCACTATCAATGGGTGCAGATGAAGAAGATACAGAAATGGGTCAGAAGAAATGCATTGACAGCAAAGGTGGTAACTTTGCATGCAGAATTAGAGATCATGGTAACCAATTTCTTCTTTATCAACATTTTATATGTAAAAATTGCATCATCATATATAGGAATAATATTGAATGATTTTTTCCCCTCAAATAACTTGCAGTCAAAATGGGGCCAACATTTTCAGAAACAGTGAAAGGAAAGTTGAGTTTGGGAGCAAAAATTATTCAAAATGGTGGGAGAGAAAATATATTCAAGCAGATATTTGGTTTGACAACAGGAGAAGAATTTTTAAAGGCCTCACAATGCTACTTATCAACAACATGTGGTCCAATTGCTGGCCTTCTTTTATTTCTACTACTGAAAAAATTGCTTTCTGCAGTGAAAGATCTATCACTCTTTCTTCCTCCACCGGAGAACTAATAAGACACCATACAAGGTAATTTTAATGATTTATTTATTTTTATAACAAGAAAACCATAAAGTTGGGCCATCTTGGCACTCAATCCAACCTAACCCGATTAAGGGTGGGTTGAAGGATATCCGACAAAATCAACTTGTTGGAAAATTCGTCCCAACCCAAATAATTTCGGGTTGTCGGGTTGCATTGGTCGAAGATGGGCTGCGAAAAAGCCCAACATAACCCAACCTAAACCCATTATAGAAGTCATCCCAACCTAAATAATTTCGGATTTGATCAGATTGTATTGATCGGGTTGGGCTTATACCAGAACACCCAATTTTAATTGTTACAACTAAAAATAATATGTTTAGGATTTTCTATCATCAAGTGTTTATATTTTTGTTTATATTTTTTAAATATAATTTAGTATGTATAATATTTTATTATTTTTAACCCTAAAGTATTTAAATTAGGCTTAAATGGTGGTTGAACAGGATTTTGTCCACTCCCTATAAGAAGGTATGAAGTTAGCTATCATAGTTTGTGGTTGAAGTAGTATTGATAAATTAGGATTAGTAAAGTAATTACTTTTTTAGTAGTAAATTTGCAAGCAAAAAGGGGAAAAAAGGGGGTACTAGTTCAATTGGAAATAAATAGTTGTTTAGAATGTCCAAAAAGGTCATGTGATGAATCAAACTTACATTGGAAGGGTTTGATCTATATTTATATATTATGAAAACGAAAATTATATATATTTAATCATACTATCTTATTCGTACTCCTTTTTTTTTTTTTTTTTTTTCATTCACTGAGATGTTGATTTCACGGTTCGAATCATTAACCAAGTGAATACTTGGCCATTTCGTTATGCATTTAATTTTAGATTCAGAAAATAATATATATTCAAATTTATTGAAATGATATATATTCACAGGTGTTGATACCCATAAGGAAGGTCAAAAGTATATACGAGAGTGAGAATGTGAACAAGCCAGAGCAAAAGTACATTGAAATAGTGACAGTGGATGATTTTGAATTTTGGTTCATGGGATTTTTGCGGTATGAAAAAGCTCTCAGAAATCTTCAAAAGGCCATTTCTATAGCCAATCAAGTTTAAAATTGAAAATGTAGTTTGAAGATAAAGCTCTGCTGGACATTCATTCAATTTTGTGTTTAAATATTGTATTGTCATATGCTTTAGCTTGTAGGACTGAAGTTTGTACAGTAGTTTGTATCCCAGAATTATTTATTTCGAAGGTGTAGAAATTTACCTTTTACCTTCACAAGAAGTCTGGTCTGTGAGTGAGGATACGTTTGACTGCGATTTAGTAGTCGTTCTCGTCTTTTTATTCAATTCGAAAATTTATTAAAATATATTTAAAAATTAATTTATCATTCTATTATATTTATTTTACTGTATTAATTTTTTTACTAAGCCGCTGGATGAACAGCCCAAGAACATTTTACCAATTTTTTTTTTTCCATGAAAATTGCCATGGGCCCCTGTTTGGCCTAATCTATTGCCCATATTTTTTACATAGCTCCTTATATTTTAACTGTCAAACATCCATTACTATTTGTTAAATTTATTTGTTAATATATTTATTCTTCAATTTCTTTGTTAATACATTTATTCTTAAATTTTTTGTTTTTATCGTAGCATCATTATTCTTGAAAGTAAGATATTGGATTTGTCTCTTAATTAGAATGATGTTAGCATCATTATTCAAGGTAATTTTTAAAAAATACAAGAATTAATTATACATCATTTTTCAATCCTTAATGGAGTGCATGTGTTCCATGGAGTCACAGCTTACACCCTAGCACTTCATACTATTTGTTGGATAGACTAATTTTTTTCTTTTTTTGTCTTCAATTAAGTGGATGAAAATTTGTTTTAAATATAATAATCTGTAACCGAACCGAACCAATCCGTAAACCGCTGGTTTAAAAAATTTTCAATCCGAACCAAACTGTTATTTAATGGTTTGGTTTGAGAAGTAAAAAATCCGAACCGTAAAATATGGTTTGGTTCGATTTTTAGCAAAATCGAACCAAACCGAACCGCGCCCACTCCTACTAGATGGTTGGGGGCCGTCAATGCCAAAAAATAATTGTAAAAACGAATAACTTGAATTGAAATTTTATTAAATTTTTAGCATATTCCATGGTAGACCCGTGGCCGACCGGTTCGGTAACCGGTGGAACAGTAAGTTCCACCGGTTCTACGGTTCCAACAGGAACCCAAAAAAAACTGTTATAAAAAAAAATTATAAATTACTAATATATCCCTAATAACGATAATAAAACGGTTATATTTATGGGCATTTTTGGTATATAAAAAAAATTCTAAAATTCTATAAATATGATTCATTTTTCATTATTTCAACACACCAATTCTCAACTCTCTCATTTCCTACAATTCTCTTATTCTCAATCTCAATTCATACAATTCTCTTATTCTCAATCTCAATTCAATTAGTTACTATCATTCGCAATTAGTCAATTTTCTTATTTTTCTTCCTGATTTCTCAAACGAAAACTGGAAAGCTCATCTGAGAAATAATGTCAAATATGCCAACCCAAGAGAGCGGCCCTAGTGTCGGTGCACAATCACGGAGAAGAGAAGTTAAGGCTCGTTCCTCAGATGTTTTCAAAATTCATTTTCATTTGGAACACCTAGAAGATAATACACAACAAGCAATTTGCAACTATTGTGGGGTTACCTATAAATTTTCTGGTGGATACGGCAATATGATCAAGCACCTGGAAAGACATCATATTGTTGAACTTGGAATTGATATTACGCAAACTCAAATGGCCAGGTACGCATCATATAGTAGATGTACGAGTTCTGTAGATTTATTTAAATATTCTGATGCAAAAAATAGAGAAAAATTTGCGAAATTAACTTGTATGGCACATCTTTCTTTAAGCTTTGGTGAAAAACTTCATTTTACTAATTACGTGCATAATGTTTTAAATCATTCTGCATGTAGAATGACTCGAAACATAACAAAATATCATATTTTTAAATTATACAAAGATGGTAAAATTATTTTAAATGTCATATTTAAAGAGATAAAAGGTTGTATTTCTATATGTTCTCATATTTGGAGTGACCATTGGCAAACACACTCATACATGAGTGTGACTTGTCATTGGATTAATTCATCATTTACCATGCAAAAACGACTTATTGCATTTAGAGTTTTTGATGACCAACATAATGCACAAAATATTTATAGAATGATGAAGGTAATTTTTGAAGAATATGGTTTAGTAGATAAAATTTTAACAATTGGATTTGATAATGCATCTGCAAATACTGCATCCATAAATGATTTAAAATCCTTATGTGAACCAAATTTAGGGGGTCGATTTTTTCATATTCGTTGTACATGTCATGTCCTTAACTTATGTGTTCAAGACGGTCTAAAATTATTATCACCTTTCATTGATCTTATTAAAATGACACTTAATTGTATTTGGTCATATTCTCAAGTTAGGAGAGAATAGACGAAGTTTTGTAAAATAAATGGTTTTAAACCGATTAAATTTTCAAGAGATGTTCCAACACGTTGAAATTCAACTTATTTTCTTTTATGTCAAACATTTCAATACAAAGATGCATTATGTAGTTTTTTTTTCAACATGTTCAAAATGTCACACTTTATCCTAGTCAATGGGATATTTGTGAAAATATTTTAGATATTTTAAAAGTTTTTAATGAAGCTACTTTAACTTTTAGCGGTGTTTATTATCCAACAGCACATTTATTTCTTCTTGAAAGTTTGAATATTGTTGGTGCTCTCCTGAAAGTAGCGATCCTAATTATATTATTTTGTTAGAAGCCATTACTATTATGAAGGTAAAATGGTTGAATTATTTTAGAGACATTCCTTTACTTTATTTTATTGCTGCTGTTTTTTATCATAGATTTAAATTAGAAGGTTTGAATGGTGCTTTACAAGCTTACTAT